>SSNS01000140.1:45284-108265 GCA_006937985.1 Aphyosemion australe
GGGGGGGGGGTGCACAATGTTCATTGTGCTCATTGTGTACAGTAAGATTGTTTTTATGGATATCTGGAATGTTAATTTCTGCTAGGAACAATAGAATTATAGATATCTGAATACATATCCAGTCTGCTTAAATGTTAAAATGGCTTGCCATATGCACGCGCTGATAGTTCGGTGGCGAATGTTGGGCATGTTGGGGGAATGATCTTGATGCCAGGCTATCCCAGAGCAGGGGTGAGAGTGTGGTAGGGTTGGGCGAGTAGACAAATTATTCAACCATCTATGATTGGCTGAGCCGTTCAACGGTTGTTTACAAGAGGCGATTTGTTTATTTATTTATTTGTCCGTGCGTAAGTTTGTTAATTATTCATGCAGGTGTGCAGATATTTTACCCATTACCCACAGAATCCATCATGGAGGTAACATCATGGAAAGATTTCCATCAGAGCGTCTGCATTATTGTCCGCAACTGAGTGCGCACAAGGCGCGCAATAGGAGCTCAGAGCGCGTCTGACAAACGTGCACAAGAGCGCAATGTCGAGAGCGTCCACATCTGGAAAGTGGAAACCCTTCTTTCAGAGAGTCTGGTAGACTTCTGGGTATTTCATTTGGAGAAATGTTTCCCGACTTTAAAACTCTGGCTTAAGTAGAACTCGTTACTCCAGTACCTGCTTGGATCCAGCGTGTCAGCGGAGCTCTGAATCATCAGAACATTTAAACAGCAATGAGCCATGAAGCGCTTTGAGTTGCCTTCGGGGAGGAAATGCGCTGTATAAATAAAAGTGCCTTGCCTTGCCATGAGTCTGTTTGAGGCAAAAGTCCAGAACCTCGTTAGTCACTTCAGCAAAGCTCCATAGAGACACTTGATTACGCACAAGCAGGTGACCGGTTCAGGTTTACACCGGAGCAGAAAGAATGTGCGTTCGGGCCGCAGGTGAAATGTTGATAATTTAAGTGAAATTGTTTAATTGCATTGTTTCTATGTTACTGGGGCACTCTGGTCAGCTTGTTTGGACTAAATATTAATTAAAATGAATGGATATTTAACGGTTTTATTAATGTTTATTTATCCATCCATCCATCCATTTTCTTTCGCTTATCCAGAGTCGGGTCGCGGGGGCAGCAGCTTAAGGAGGGAAGCTCAGACCTCCCTCTCCCCAGCCACTTGGGCCAGCTCCTCCGGGGGAATCCCAAGGCGTTCTCTGGCCAGCCGAGAGACATAATCTCTCCAGCATGTCCTGGGTCTTCCTTTGGGTCCCCTCCCGGTTGGACATGCCCGGATGTTATAGGATTTCTGAATCCTGTACCGCTTCTCTATTTCATTCTGTATCTCACACACACCCACACACACACACACATCTGTACACACCCACTTCCTTATCTCCTACTTTAAATAAACTGTGTTGGCAGCCACTCGGGGCAGACTGTACTCTGTCCTGAGTTGGTCTGTCACCATTTTGCAAAAGGTTCTATGTCTGTGTCTTATTTGTCTATCTCCCTTATTTCCTCAGCGTCAGACAGTTAGGTGATTGGGAAAATCCCTAACATAAATTGGTCCTTCGAGCGGTGCCTGGGGGTCTTTGCTGTCGATGCCAGATGCCATCCGCCGGACAGTGCAGCGCCCTGTTTTCGCTGGAGGTCGGCGCCTGGGGTCTGGCGTTGCCAGGGGGCCACCGGGTCTGCGAACTCAAGCTTCTGAGCTGGGGAGATCTGGTGAGACAATCTTGTTTGTTTCTAGATATAAACACAGAGGTCATTAAATTATGGTTTTTGAGCGTTATGCCTTATTTGAACGCAGCTATTGGCTGGTGTTTGAGCGTTTTTCCAATAATTAAACGTAACTCTGGTGTTGATGATAAGGGCTTGAGCGTTAGTCCAGAAAGAAAACGCAGATAGGGGCTTGAGCGTTAGTCCAGAAAGAAAACGCAGATAGGGGCTTGAGCGTTAGTCCAGAAAGAAAACGCAGATAGGGGCTTGAGCGTTAGTCCANTGAACTCATCAAAGTCACTTATCCGCCACTAGGGCGGCGACAAAGTCCGGGCTTCAAAGGGGCTCATGACAATAGGTCACGAGCGTCTCAACCCCCGGTGAAGATGGACGACTGCTACAGGCATACGGGATGCCTCACTCTGATGATGATGGGTTTACGTGAATGTGCCCTCTTCTGTGGCCCGCCTCTCAGCACCTGACGGAGGGATTGGAACGGAGCTTGGACCGCAACGATGGTGGGACGGGGCTCCACCCTGCCCACCGACCATAGAGATGGACCGTCACCTGCACTCGTGGACCCGTCTGGACGTCACAGGAAGACAAGACGGAAGAGAGACTCCAGATTGGGATGGAAAATCTGGACCCACACACCCTAACTGCACCCTGGTTTCACGGTTCCTGGGACAGAGGGACTTCGTCTGGACACACCACTGCTGGGAGGGAACTTCTGGTTTGCATCGGTCACTGTCATCGTCCGAGCAGCACAAGTCACAAGTCAACGCGTCATGCTACGTCTGCTCGCTGATACCACACTCCCTCAAAGAATCATCACTTCTATGGCCTGAAACGTTGGGTTCGGTTGATGTTTTTGTATTCTGTATGGCTTTGCTCATCCACAACACTCCACTGTCCCTGATGATCATTGGTTGCACACAGACACTTCTGCCCTGACACAGTGTTCATCATGGCATGACAATTTGTTAAGAATCGATAGCACTGACATTTTGCAGACCCCACGGGTTCGCTCACACCACATAGATAGACCGCACATTCAGCTAGAAGACTTGACTGCACTCACTTCCCAAGGTTTTTCAGGTTTTCCACCTTTCATGGTAGCAACCAGGAACATGTTAATGCAACACCATCTCGCGCTGGACCATCTGTTGGCCTCGGAAGGGGGCCTTTGCCATGTCATAGGTCACGCTCTTGGTTTCAGGTGTTGCGCCTTTTTTACCTGACACAGCCGGCGACATCACCACCACCCTTACACTCATGAATGACCTCTTATCTCAAATGAAAGCTGATGAGCTCAGTGTTCCCAGAGGATTCACCTTCTGGGAATGGATGAATTCTGGTTCCTGGTCCAATTTTCTACAATTATTATTACACTTTATTGCTACAATGTTTGATTCCTGTCATTATTTTTCTTGTTTTTCTTGCTGTATTTTCATGCTGCATGGTTCCATGCATCAAGATTTGTATCACCAATATGATTAGTGTTTCACTATTTTGCTGTTTTGGCTCACACACCTGCTGCTCCTAATGATTTTGAAATATCTGATTTTGACCGGTGATACCGGTATTCTGACTGTAAATGTTGATTTTTTACTCTACGTTTTTACTGGAATGATGCTTAGGGTGCAGTTCTTCGTATTGTGGTATTGATCTCTGACTGCTGCTCAGCTGCAGCTTCATGTGCTGTCATTTACCATCATGTGATTGCTTCTACTAATTTCACGCACCGTGCCGAGATTTTTTGTTTTGATTCTGCTGTTGTCGCTTATTTTGGTTTATTGATTTGCTCTCCTTGTACCCTCTAGGGGTTTATGATTTTCATGACGACCACCTTTCCTGGTTTTATCCATTCCCCCTTCCCTGGAGTCATGATTAATGATGTTTCATGCATGTTATGTATATATACCATAAACAGGAGGGATTATGTTATAGGATTTCTGAATCCTGTACCGCTTCTCTATTTCATTCTGTATCTCACACACACCCACACACACACACACATCTGAACACACCCACTTCCTTATCTCCTACTTTAAATAAACTGTGTTGGCAGCCACTCGGGGCAGACTGTACTCTGTCCTGAGTTGGTCTGTCACCATTTTGCAAAAGGTTCTATGTCTGTGTCTTATTATGTCTATCTCCCTTATTTCCTCAGCGTCAGACAGTTAGGTGATTGNTGCAGTCACCTATGACTCCAGAGATCAGATCTTCAGAGGGTGAAGGAATCAAATAAAAATCTTTGCATAGGCTCAAATCATTCAGTTTGTACAAACAGCAGATGATATTAAACCAAGTTCATTGCATGTAAATCTAGTTTTTAAAACATTAATGGATAATGACAGAAATATTTCATATATAACTCTGGTTGGGTATGTGGCAATGGACACTTACAGGTATTTGTATTTTGCTGTTATGATAACAGTTTATGTTGTAATACTTTGTAGTAATTTTATGATTATTTATATTATCTGGACCAACAAGAACCTCCATGAGCCCATGTACATTTTTATTGCTGCTTTGTCATTTAACTGTGTTCTGTACAGCACTACTGTTTACCCAAAACTCCTGATTGACTTTTTATCTGAAAAACAGATCATATCATATTCAGCCTGCCTCTTCCAGTTTTTCATGTTTTATACTGTAGGTTGTGCAGAATTCCTACTGTTGGCAGCCATGGCTTTTGACAGATACGTGTCAATATGTAAACCTCTGAGATATTCAACTATCATGAGTAAAACGACAGTCAATATTTTTCTGATACTAGCTTGGTCTATTTCAGCTTGTCATATTGCAGTACAGGCAATACTGAGCGCTAAAGCTGAAATATGTGACCTAAGATTAAAGGGAATCATTTGCAACAACGTCATTTACACACTTCAGTGTGTCAAATCAAGACCACTTACTGTATTTGGGATTGTTGCTTTATTAAATCTTGTGATACTTCCAATGGTCTTTACAGTTTTTACATATACTAAAATATTTGTTAGTTCCTATCGAAGTTGTAAAGAATTCAGGAAAAAAACTGCGGAGACCTGCACACCCCACCTGCTGGTTTTAATCAGCTACTTCAGTTTGATGGCTTATGATGTAATTATAGCTCGAGTGGAGTCTGATTTTCCCCAAACTGCTCGCTTTATAATGACACTGCAAATATTTTTATACCATCCTTTGTTTAATCCGTTTATTTATGGGCTGAAAATGAAAGAGATTTTTAAGCATCTTAGAAGATTATTTTCATCCAAAATGTAATGTATCATATGCACAGTTCAATTTGTTGTAATCAGAAATCACTTCTCTTAATTCAGTTATCTAAATCTTTCAGTGTTTGAACTTTTCTCAAAAGAAATATGTACAGAAGTTTTTTTTGTCTCTCTATGGTTACTAAAGAAAAAAGATCAAGATATCAACACTAGTTTAGACATTTTTTTCTATAGTGTTCTGTAAGCAAACCAATATTAGCATTTTTCTTATACTTTCTTTTCAATCTACTTTCTTGGACATGAATGTCAGAAAGAAAGCTGACTGTTGGTAACAGTGAATGAATGAATGATTAACCTCCAAACTTAAACAAAGCAAGGACTGAAAAGGGTTGGGCTGAAGTGAAACACTTACCTAAGGCCAAACCTGTTTACAACTTAGTGCAGCTAGCACACACAATTTTACAGTCGACTGAATGAGAACAAAAGTAGTTAATATCAATTTTTTATAAATCAAATTAATAATTGTCACTCATACATTTTATCAATTCATTTATATCTGAAGATAGTTTACCAAACACAGAAGTTATTTTTGATTTACTGCGTAACTATTGATTACATTTGATTTAAACTTTTTGAAATGCATTTACAGATAGAGTTTTTAATGTGTTATACAACTCATTCCATACATCTACTCCTCTGACTGAGACACATCTGCCTTTCGTATTTGTTCTAAATTTACTTTTCTGGTAAACATGGATTCCACTCAGATTATAGCAAGTCTCTCGGAGTTGAAACCGGTCCTGAATGCATTCTGGGAGCTTGTGGTTATGGACCTTAAACATAACAGCTGTGTTGAGATCAGTTAAGTCACTGAATTTCAATATTTTTGATTTGATAAACAGAGGATTTGTTGGGGCATTATAGTCAGCATAGTTGACTATTCTGATTGCTTCTTTTTTTTTGCAGATTGAAGATGGATTGAATTGTACTTTTATAATTAACAATCAGAAGATATAAAACAAAACACCGAACAAACACCTGGTCTTGATGGATTTGGTGGCAAATTTTACAAAAAAAATTTCAGATAGTTTCTTGTGTTTTTCAGGCACTTTCAATGAATCATTATTAAATGGCACTGTCCCTCAAACTTAATGTGAAGCTGCGGTCATGGCTCTGGTAATCATTGAGTGTCCCAGGGACATTTACTTTCTCTGTGCTAATGCAATTCTTTTAAGTTTTTCCTCATGTGTGTATTTTTGTAGCCTGGAAATCTAGACAAACCATAGCAATAGAAAAAGATTTAGCTCTGCAGGTCAGTCTAGCCACGCTCCATTGGAGCCTCAGCAGGTCTACCATTGGCCCAAACAGTTTTGTGTCATGCAAATCACAACACTTGTTTTATTTTATTTGGTGGACTTAACACTAGAGCTGCTCCTGTAGAAAGCTATCATTTTCATCAAAGCCTCTCTGTAGCTGAAAAAATATTGAATGAGCACCAAAATTTTAAAAGTTACCGACATATTTACTGTTGGATATTGTAATGTCAGTAAGTATAAAGCACATGCAGCAATCAAAACTCATGAACGCACAATTTTTAGACAACAGCTAAACTTCTAAGATGTTTTGTGTGGAACAGCCCGTCGATAACAGGCCAGACTCGTGACTTTGGCCGTTCTGAAATGGAGAGGCCATCACAACCACGCTCTCAAAGAACTGGACAGGCGGTTAGATGGGATTACATACTGACCGCAGATTCAATCGCCCCCAAAAGAGTCTGAAAATGCAGACAATGAGTCTTGTATAAGAAACTACAAACGTGGACGATGTTTTGCATTGTACCTGTTACTCACTTGTTTTTCATTCTTGTAAAAGTGTAAACTTCTGTAACCTCTGTATGGAAAAGCAGGATATGTGATATTGTTGAATTAGTCTTAGAAAGGCCATGGTTTTTGTATTCTGCATGAGTGTTTGTACAGACGCTAGAGTCAGGAAATGTGTGGTTAGATATGCAGAACTCTTCATGGTAAACATGCTGAAAACACTTGCTGAAGCTGAAACCCTTAAATGATGTAATTTTTCCTCTGACCTTTGATGTCTGAAAAGCAGTCAGAAACAGATAAATAGAGAAGGAAACAAGAGTAAAGTGTTCTCTTAGATAGAAGTTTCTTTTGAACAAGGGACTGAGAGCCAGCAAATCCTCTTTTTGTGAAGTGCAAGGCAGTAAAATTTTATGATATTGTAAGTTATAATATTCTTCAGGTTTTGTGGAAAGCTAATAAATTATTACCAGAAAACCTCCAAGAAAAGTTTGAAAAAAAACCCAGAGTCTAAAAATAGCAGCCACCTTTAACAAACCTAGAATCAGAACCAAAGTAATGGGACGGACCATCTCAGTGACAATTTGTTGAACACACTTTACAAAGACATTTAAAAAAGTCAAAAAATCATCATGGCATTTAAGAAACCAATTAAAACTACAATATTAAGTAAATACAAAGGTTACAGGTGATATACTTTTAGAACTTGTATTTTAAAAAAGTGGACAAAAATCACACAATGAAAATATTTGTAAATCCTGTGAATATGGATTACAATATTGTGCAACTTTTTGGGACATATTTTAATTTGTAAATACTGTAATAAACTAATAAGAATGTGTTTTTAAAAGTAATAAGGGCCAGATATCCTTTTCATTCATCATTTTGACAGTTTTGTTGTTTATCAATTTTATTTTTCTTTCTGAATGAAATAAAATTATAAAAATAATTGTAGTGTGAGTTCCCAGCTGGTGGAATGCTGCTAGCTACCTTTTGCAGCAGTGAGTTTCAGCGTGAGGATTTGGAGGTGTGGCGTAAGAGTGTGTCTGAATACACTCAAATGCACGCATCTCAAGCTCAGTATGCATGGCAGCCCTGTTTCTTGTGCTCATCTGGGAATGGGCCGTGACGACAGCAGCTAACAGGGAAGTCTTCTCCTCAGCCACCTTTACTAGCTCCTTGGGCAGAACCCAGTAGTGCTCACAGGCCAGCCTAGAGGTAGAATCCCCCCAGCACGTCCTGATTCAGCCCGAGTTCTCCTCCTTGCCAGACATGCTTGTTTACAATGTTTTTAGAAACAAAGGTTAGGGATTAAAAGGTAAAATACAGCATGTAGGCTTTTCTATTAATACCGTTTGTTATGGATAATGAGTTGAATATTACCTATGTAACTCTAACTGGGTATGTAGAAATGAACACATATAGGTATTTGTATTTTGCTGTTCTGTTTACCGTTTATGTTTTAATAATCTGTAGTAATTCTACTATTGTGTATATTATCTGGACAAAGAAAAACCTCCATGAGCCCATGTACATTTTTATTTCTGCTCTGTTATTTAACTGTGTTCTGTACAGCACTAATATTTACCCAAAACTCCTGATTGACTTTTTATCTGAAAAACAGATCATATCAGCCTGCCTCTTCCAGTTTGTTATGTTTTATACTGTAGGTGGTGCAGAATTCCTACTGTTGGCAGCCATGGCTTTTGACAGATACGTGTCAATATGTAAACCTCTGAGATATCCAACTATTTTGACAAAATCCACATTGAATATGTTTCTGGTAGTTGCTTGGTTCTTTTCAATTTGTCATGTAGCAGTACAGGTTGTATTAAGTGCTGAAGCCAGAAAATGTAACTCAGATTTGAAGGGAATCATTTGTAACAATGCCATTTTTACACTTCAGTGTGTGAAACCAAGAGCACTTACTGTATTTGGGCTTATTTCTTTACTAGATCTAGTCATACTTCCAATGCTCTTCACAGTTTTCACATATACAAAGATATTTATTGTATCCTATAAAAAGTGTGAAACCTTCAGAAGAAAGGCTGCTGAGACCTGCATACCCCACCTGTTAGTTTTAGTCAACTTCTCTTATCTCGCTGCTTATGACATCATTATTGCTCGAGTGGAATCCAACTTTTCTAAAACGGCTCGCTTCATAATGACATTGCAAATTTTTCTCTACCACCCTTTGTTTAATCCATTTATATATGGAATTAAAATGAAAGCTATTTCTAAACACCTAAAACCTCTCCTTTTGACCAAAGTCTAACAAATGTGTCTGTATGTTTGTAAGCAGAGGTTTTGCATACCAATTGGCAGGGTAGGCATTGGCTTGGGGCCCCAAAGGGCCAAGGCAGAATTACAACAGTAGTGAGACCGTTTAAAGTTTTCATTTGACAGCACTGTTGTTTTTTTGTGTGTTTTACAATATTTATCTTACAGGTTAAATTTACAGCCTCCTTTGGAGTTGGTATGCTATTAAACTTGTTATTGTATATATATTTATCATTGTAAGACCTGAAATATTAAATAGTAAAAGTGAGCCATCACTCATTTTTAATACATTTGCAGTAGTCTATAGTAGGAATAGCTGCCTTGTAACTCGTACTTTAGGGAAATGAAGCTCTGTTGCACCTGTTTCAGCACGGACAATTCAGCCAGAGGAGAAAGTTGTTTCAGATGACAGGATTTGTCTTATTTCCTGATATTTGGACATCTCTCCTCTGATTGGCTAACAGCAACACGACTCTACCACTGACTCTGTTTGCTCTGCAACGTTGATGTTTTATCTCCACAAATAACACAAGCCTGGAGGAGTTCTGCTGTGTGGTGGAGTTGCTAATGCTAACAGTTAGCTTCTACTAGCCGAAACGTTTTCTGCTGTTTCCTGGACGCTAAACCAACAACAGCCTTCCCCGTCGTGAGTCAAGATGGGTGAGTCCATGAATGTTAAGTGACAGTGTGACGTAGATCTGTCAGGATTTTATAATCCTAGAGTTCCACCGTCTATTTTCTATCAGAAGCTAATGCAGGAGATAGGTGGAGGAGACTATTTTCATGTTCAGCCTGCATGAAAAACCAATCGTTTTCAAAAATATGTGAGAAAGCAGTTTCTCAGTGAAGGACCTCTTTAAAATGTAGTTCTTAAATCTGTATTGTGTTTAGTGGCTAATATGAATAAAACATTTTTTATCATAAATCTGTTTTATTTATGCTATTTATATAACAATATAACTGTAATAACAAAATAAAATTTGCCCTTACCACCTGTAGATCCTCCACCAGAGGTGAATAGACTTGTACAGGTGCTGGTCATAAAATCAGAATATCATGACAAAGTTGATTTATTTCATTAATTCCATTAAAAAATTGAAACGTGTATATTAGATTCATTCATTAAACACAGACTGATATATTTCAAATGTTTATTTCTGTTATTTTGATAATAACTAATGAAAATCCCAAATTCAGTATCTCAGAATATTAGAATATTGTGAAAAGTTCTATATTGAAGACACCTGGTGCCACACTCTAATCAGCTAATTAACGCAAAACACCTGCAAAAGCCTTTAAATGGTCTCTCAGTCTAGTTCTGTAGGCTACACAATCATGGGGAAGACTGCTGACTTGACAGTCGTCCAAAAGACAACCATTGACACCTTGCACAAGGAGGGCAAGACACAAAAGGTCATTGCTAAAGAGGCTGGCTGTTCACAGAGCTCTGTGTCCAAGCACATTAATAGAGAGGTGAAGGGAAGGACAAGATGTGGTGGAAAAAAGGGAACAAGCAATAGAGATAACCGCACCCTGGAGAGGATTGTGAAACAAAACTCATTCAAAAATGTGGGGGAGATTCAAGTCAGTGCTTCAAGAACCACCACGCACAGACGTATGCAAGACATGGTTTCAGCTGTCGCGTTCCTTGTGTCACTCTTGAACAAGAGAGAGCGTCAGAAGCGTCTCACCTGGGCTAAAGACAAAAAGGACTGGACTGCTGCTGAGTGGTCCAAGGTTATGTTCTCTGATGAAAGTCAATTTTGCATTTCCTTTGGAAATCAAGGTCCCAGATTCTGGAGGAAGAGAGGAGAGGAACAGAATCCACACTGCTTGAGGTCTAGTGTAAAGTTTGACACAAACATTTTGGACATGTTTTTGGAATCCAATAATATATACACACACCTTTCTCATTAAATGCAAACACATTTATGACTACTACTATGTTGAGGCAAATTCCAGAATCCTGGCAATGGTCTCAAAGCTTACAACATATAGTAAATTACAGGTTGAAGCTGAAGAAGAAAAAAAGGATATGGAGTAGTTATAACAAATGTATGTTCTTGTTTTACAGATGGGAATGCAAACATGAGTAAAAAGCCAGCTATCGCTGCCCTACAGCATCAGGACCTGAGACTTTGCGACTCTGGACTACACATTAACCCTAGCTGTCCTTACTTCGGAGTTCTCCAGATGCACTACTCTCCTGCACTTGCTGTGGAAACAATGTTTTAGAGATCAAATATCTACGTTGTCCAGATTAAAAGCATTTCTGCATTGACACCGCCACAGGACCCTGTTTACTGAACAACGATCATGCATACAACTACCAGGTGTAAGCTCAGTTTTTTGTGACCGAGCAAAAGTACTGTGACTTCATGATGTGGTCAGAATTAGATTACTTATTACTGAGGATTATGTCTGATGCTGAATTATTTGAAGAAGCAGTGAAAAGTATAGAAATGTTCTATAGGTCAGCTATTTTACCTGAGCTGTCAGCCAAAAGATTTGCATGTCCACAATCAGGTTTAAATATAGGTTTAAACTACAGGGTTAAGATTTAATGGGAGTTATTTGTACATTACTGCATGAATAATTGTAGTCTTTTCTCCTTTTTGGTTTTACAAATAGTCTGTGTGATTTAACATTGTCATCCAATTAACATCCAAAATACAGGGTAGGATAAGTGGATGCATTAGTTAGCCGTTACTTACTGCTTATTCACTGCAAATACACAACCATAGTAAATGATTACTTGGGTATTTATTAAGGGTTTATTAACACATCAACTTTCATGGTAATTACTGCAGAGTAAAACACATGATGCTAAGTAATTAAATATTATTTAATGCTTATTACTGCATTAACTAAGGTTCAGTAATAAACAATAGTTAATGGCTTAATAATGCATTAAATATGTTTATTAACACAATGTAATGCATCAAAGCAGTTGTTAATACTTTATTTAATGGTTTAGTAATGCTTAATAATGCACTAATTAACGTTAATAAAGGGACCCTTATTGTAAAGTGTTACCCTAAATTCTTGTTACAAGTTCTCCTTTTGACCAGGTTATAGTTGACTGTGTAGGCCCATTACCACCTTCCAAAGCAGGCAAAAGTGTTCTGTTGACCGTTATGTGTGCAGCAACTAGATTAACACTCCAAGCAGGCCCTTGAAGGCCCTAAAAGAACGTTTCCTTACCTCTGCTCCACAGACTGGAGTTAAGGTAAATAAGTATGTGTCAGCATTCCAGAATCACTTGCAAGAGGAAAAATGTTATTGCTCAGAAACATTTAACTGCTGCTAATAGTACCATGAAACTTAAATTTGATTAAAAGGCAAAGAAAAGAGAGTTTGTGGTCAGTAACAAAGTGTTAACTGTTACCTATCTGGTTCCTCTCTCACTTCAAACTTTGAGGGACCATTTGAAGTAACAGGAAAGTTATGCGACACTGATTATGTGGTTTAAACTCCAACTGGCAGACTTAAAACCCATAGCTGTCACATAAAAATGTTGAAGTGATACCACTCTGTGCCAGAAAAGTCACAAAAGGTCACCTATGTAAACCTACAGCTTCTGATTCTGTGTCACTACTGGTCACAGATGCGCTTATGGGAGAATTTCCTCTAGTGAGTCGTGGAATGAGCCTCCACAACATTCAAACAGCAATGAGTCTGTTTGAGGCAACAGTCAAGAACCTCATGACTATAGTCTACTCAGCAAGCCCCCTTGATACTTTTGATTCACACAAGCAGGTGAACAGTTCAAGGTTACGTGGAGCAGAAGGAAGGTATAAGACTGTGGGTTTGGGCCACAGCAGGTGAAATGTCCCTACTTTAAGTTAAAGTCCCAAGTCCTCATCAGACACTGGTGAAATTACATCTCTGCATTTGAGTGAGCTGCATCTGTGGCTGCGCTAGGGAACTATTTGGTGGTTTAACCCCCCTATCAAACCCCTTAATGCTGAGTGTCAAGCGAGGAGGCATTGGGTCCCATTTTTTCAAAGTCTTTGGTATGACCCGACCAGGATTCGAACCCCAATCCCCCAGTCCCAGGGCAGACACTCATACCACTAGGCCACGCTGCTGAAAAAAACAGCATATGTTGTGTTTTGGATGCTGATATGCTGGTCCAGCATTCGACAGTAGTCCAGAATGGGATGCTGTTGCTTGGATTCTGGACAAGCATGCTAGACCAGCACCCCATCCTGGACCAGCATACTGGACCAGAATCCAATTAACAACATTCCATGCTGAACTAGCGTTGAATGCTGGACCAGCATACTAGCATCCAAAACACAACCTATGCTGGTTTTTTCAGCAGATCATTTCAATTCAATTCAGTTTATTTATATAGCACCAAATCACTCCCCTTTAACAGGAAGAAACCTCCAGAAGAAGCTGGCTCAGTATCAGCAGCCATCTGCTCACTGGGGGTTTGAGTAGACAGAGCAGTCCTGAAATGTCTAACAGATGAATACAGTTATGGACTGAATGTTCCTTTCAATTTGTCATTTGGAAATTTCATTTAAGGGGTTGTCTTACATGTTCTTTTTAGAGACTGGTTCTGTTCTTGCTGGGAAATGTTTAGGTGTCAGGTGGCAGTGCTGTTTGCCAGTTTGTTGCCATTGCAACGCGTGTGTGTGTGTGTGGGGGGGGGGGGGGGGGGGGGGGGGGGGGGGGGGGGGGGGGGTTTGGGGGTAGTGTGTGGAGCAGAGATGAGGCTTGGGTGGGTTTCGGAAGTTATGCCCTCTTTGTTCTGTTGTTCTTAAACTGTTGTTGACACTGAGTTAAAACTAAAAACTGCCAAGTTTTATTACCTTAAAGCTACCACAATTCTTCTATGTGAATAATTGATTATAATTGTCCCCACCTATGAAACACAATTACGTGTATGGTTATTGTTCCCAGCTGGTAGGGTTAGATTAGACTTAGAGGAAGACTCGAATGTGATGTCAAGTAGAGATCCAGAAGGCAGCCAAGTATATTAAAATTAAAGTATTTATTCTGGGAACAGGGACTGGAGCAGGAACAAGGATACAAATACATAGAGCAGAGTATATATACTGTAGACTGGACAATGATGAGGGAAGGTCTTATGCTGTTGGCCACACCAGCCAACAGGTGTGATGAGTACTGATTAGTTGCAGGTGTCACTGATTAACAGGGCATTGAGGGAGAAACACAAAAGATGCAGGGAGAAACAGAACTGTGGAGAAACTGAACACAACTACTGACACAGAATATAACACTGGAAACTAATGGACAGAAAACAGAAGGGTGATAAACTAAAAGATAAAGACAAGGAGCACAACATATAACACTGGAGAAGACTAAAATAAACAGGGAGGAAAACTAGTAAGAATGACAGAACCTATAAAACTACCTGAAGACAGGTGTCCAGACATTTTTGACAAACATCAGACTGGGTGAAGTTACAGTCCTTGACCAATAGATGTAACTCTAAGACCACAAGTAAACTGACAGACAAGTCCCTCTCTGGAGCTTCAGAGCTCTATGGACTCCCCTGAACCATGCACCCAGACCAAGGGTGCTGATCCCTGGGTTAACTGGTAGCTAGGTCCCCTCCTGGAGCTCCAGTGCTCTATGGATTCCCCTGCACAATGTACCCAGGTTCAGGGTGCTGATCCCTGGGATAACTGGTAGCCAGGTCCCCTCTTGGAGCTCCAGAGCACCATGGAACACTTAGTTCCTGTCCAAGACTGTGACCATTGACAACTGCAATAGGCCTTGGTCCAATGTAAATGGATGGTGGTTGTTAATAAGTCAATGTGCCCTAATTGTCAGTGGTCATCTGACAAACTGCTGAAAATTTGACAATTACCATAACAAATGCCTGTCGTTTGTCAAACGTGCCCATTGGACTGACATCTCTGCTGTTTGTCATTCGTGACAATTGCCATCCATAATGCGCCACCTAGTGAACATAAGCGGTACTACGACAATTGCCATCCAGGTCTATAAAACTTCAAACCACCCGTAGGCCTACTCTGGCCCCCTGGCTCCATATTTGGGGAGGTGGCAATCTTAGTGGAGGAGCACATGCCCCCAATGTTTTTGAGTTTTTCCCATGCTCTGGGGATGAGTAAAAAAAATCTAGCAGGGGGAAAATGTGCCCTAATGAGATGGTGGCATGGATTGGGTTTGTCAAGCCAGTTCTATGGGGGGGTAGCATAATTTTTGTCCATGCCTGTTCCATGAGTTTATTTTTTTAAATAATTCTGTTGAAGCGTGGTTGAAAATCAATGTCTGACTTTCATTGGTTAAATTTCATAGAATCTTTATCTATTATTACTTTTGTCAGATTCAAGTTATTTCTGTGACCATTGTGGGTTTTTCTTTCACTGACTGAAGGGTACCAACTATTTTGTCCACGTGTGTAGTTGTGTGTAAAGTCTGGTTGGGGCTCTCATACTGCTGACTTATTCAGCTGGGAGATTTTGAACTCTTCTGCCTTTGAATAAACAACACAAAGACACAGAATTCTGTCTCTAGATGATTATTGAATCTCACCATTTGATAATTAAATTTTCAACCACACTACATATACTATAGATTGCTACAACAAAATATAGATTACTAAATAAACGTATACATATTAAAAAGTATGTCCAATCGTTTAACTAACTTAGACGCATACAATTAAGCATTTTATTGTACTTTTAATACATTTTTATTTACTTTATGTTGACTTTTTTTATCATGTCAGATTGTGCTAAATATGGAATATTTACTGTTCCCTGACCCATCTCTCAAACACCATCATAAAGTTTGCAGATGACACCACCGTGGTTGGACTCATCTCAAGGGGTGATGAGTCGGACTACAGAGATGAGGTCAGCAGACTGCCTGGTGTTCAGTAAACAACCTCCAGCTGAATATCACAAAAACCAAAGAACTCATCCTGGACTTCAGGAAGTGCAGAGCAGACCCGGCCCCACTCTACATCCATGGGGACTGTGTGGAGAGGGAACGCTCCATGAAGTTTCTGGGCGTGCAGATCTCTGACGATCTCTCCTTGACTGCAAATACCACAGCGGCGGTAAAAAAGGCCCAGCAGCGTCTCCACTTCCTGCGAGTGCTCAGGAGGAACGACCTGGAGGAGAGGCTGATGGTGACATTCTACAGAGCCACCATAGAGAGCGTCCTAGCGTACGGCATCACTACATGGTATGCAGGGTGCTCAGCTGCAGACAGGAAAGTACTGCAGAGGGTCATCAGCACAGCCCAGAAGATCACTGGCTGCTCTCTGCCCAGCCTGGAGCACATTGCCAACTCCCGCTACCGCAGTACAGCAATCATCGAAGACCACTCTCACCCCAGTAACCATCTGTGTGACCTGTTACCGTCAGGCCAATGGTACAGGACACATAAAGCCAGGACAAATAGATTCAGAGATAGCTTCTTTCCCAGAGCTATCACCGTAGCAAACAACCACAAAACCAGATGAACCTGCTAACCCGAACCCCACATTTACCGTCTAATATTGATAAAGTGCAATAATATTTATATGTGCTCTCTCAGTTTCACTCAATATGCAAATATTCTGCACACAATAGGGACCTGAAATGCTGCTACTCAAATGTTTGCACATATTACTGTTGATTTTACATTTATTTGATTGAATTTGATTTGATTGATTGTGTTGATTTTACATTTATCCTGCACCAAATGGAGTGGCACTCCAATTTCGCTGTACCCTGTACAACAATAAAGTCTATTCTGATATTGTGTTTGTTTAATCCTGCATTTAGAAGAGTCCTCTCTCTCCTGAGATTAAATCTTTAGAGGTAGAAGGAATCTAATATAAACTTCCCACAGACTCAGTCTGTTATGTTTGCAGATACTACACCTAGTTCAGTCTTTAACTTGAAGTAATAAAATAGAAACACACTGCAGATTTCATATTGTTTCTTTAGATATTTGATGTTTAATGAGTGAAGACTTACAGAAGTTTTGAAACCATTTATGGATAATGAGATAAATATTTCTTACATTACTCTAAGTGGGTATGTAGAAATGAACAAATACAGGTATTTGTATTTTGCCTTTTTGTTTACAGTATATGTTTTAATAATCTGTACCAATGCAACTATTGTTAATATTATTTGGACGAACAAGAACCTCCATGAGCCCATGTACATTTTTATTGCTGCTTTGTTATTTAACTGTATTCTTTACAGCACTATTGTTTACCCAAAACTCCTGATTGACTTTTTATCTGAAAAACAGATCATATCATATTCAGCCTGCCTCTTCCAGTTTTTTATATTTTACTCTGTAGGTGGAACTGAATTCTTACTGTTGGCAGCCATGGCTTTTGACAGATACGTGTCAATCTGTAAACCTCTGAGATATTCAACTATCATGCAAAAAAGTACAGTCAATATTTGTCTGATTCTGGCCTGGATTATACCTGTTTGTCATGTTATAGCTACAACAACTATGAGTGCTAAAGCTGAAATATGTCATTTAAATTTAAAAGGAATCTTTTGTAACAATTCTATTTTTACACTTCAATGTTTTCAACCAAGAGCACTAACTATATTTGGGCTTGTTTCTTTGTTAGATCTTGTAATTCTGCCACTAGTCTTCACACTTTTCACATATACAAAGATATTTTTCATATCTTTTCAAAAGTGTAAAACCTTTAAATCAAAGGTTGCTGAGACCTGCATACCCCACCTGTTAGTTTTGATCAACTTCTCTTATCTTGCTGCTTATGATATAATTATTGCCCGAGTGGAGTCCAACTTTTCTAAAACAGCTCGCTTCATAATGACATTGCAAATATTTCTATATCATCCTTTGTTTAATCCATTTATATATGGACTCAAAATTAAAGCAATTTCTAAACACATAAAATCTCTCAGTTTTACCAAAGAATAACAAATGTCTCTGCATGTTTGTAAGAATTTCATTTTCAGCAAGTTCAAAAGAACGTTCTCCATTTGATTGTGCTTGATCAAGTTTTTACTCAGTTACATATTTGTGCACCTAAATGCCTGAAAAGTTGAAGAAAAATAATAACTGAAATCTTCAGAGACCTGGTTTTCTTATGAATTAGTATCATTTATTGTCCTTTTTTGTATTTGGTGTGATGGTTTTACTTAAATTTATTTAAACAAAAACAGTGCATTACCTTATAACTGGAGTTGTGTTGTACCATAGGCTACATCTTTACTTTTGTAAGTGTTATACATTGTTTGTCTTAGAGGTAAACATGTACAGCCCTTATTGGAATATGTAACCGGTTACCGGTGAAATGTTGTATCCTCCACAAGATTTTGGTCTTTGTTTTTAACTCTTTGTCAGGAACTGCCCCACCATATTTAACTTCGCTGCTGACCAGTTATGTTCCCTCAAGATCGCTACGTTTGGGTCAGAGTGACCTCCTAGTGGTAAGTCCAGAGGTGATCGTGCCTTTTTGGTTTTGGGTCCTCGGCTTTGGAACCAATTGCCACTAGAAATAAGAAAGTCCACATCGTTGCCCACTTTTAAAGCCAAGCTTAAGGTTCACCTTAGATCGGTTTCTTAGTTTTTTACTTGTGTTTTAGGTTTTTGATCATTGTTTTTATTGTTTTAACTCTTTTATCTTTTAATGTTTTATTTTTATTTTATCTTGGAATGTTTTATTTTTGTATTTTATTGCACAGTTGTTTTATGGTGTCTTAGTTGTTTTTAAATTATGTTCAGCACCTTGGGCCCCCTTGATTGGGGGTAGGAAGGGGCTTTACAAATAAAATTGAATTGAATATGTAAGAATAAAAAAATGTAGTTCCTAAAACTGAAGTTTTATTGTTGAATTTTAATAAACTGTACAATAATCTTTTATTTTTATGTAATTATATGACATTAAAACAGTAATAAAGAAAAACAAAGTCATTTTCCACCTGCAGATCCTCTGCCAAAGGGGCAAACGACATGTAAATGGTAAATGGCCTGTAATTGTATAGCACCTTCTGGTTCTACAACCTCCCAAGTTGCTTCACAACAAAATCAGTCATTCACCCTTTCACACACACATTCACATGCTGGTGGCAATGAACTACAGTGTAGCCAAAGCTGCCCTAGGGCGCACTGACAGAGGCGAGGCAGACAGAAGTCACAAAGTGCTTCACAGACTACTATTCCATCTGCTCATGACATCCTACTGTAGCACATCAGCTGTCATGCCGAGGTCTTGTTGAATATCTCTCAGTTGAGAGGTGGCAAGTTGAGAGTGGTAAAAATGTCTGACTATTTTCCTTACAAGAGCCACAGAGTCAGAGAAGCTTTGCTGGCTTAACACTGAGCCATGCAGCTCAGGTCTTTAATACAAGACCCATTCAGTGCCTTCTTCATATTCCTTGTATTGTTGCGAAGCACAACATGGACATTTTCCTTCAATCAACACTGATCAGCAACATGGAACAGCAGCAGAACAATTTACTCACATAATTAACAGGAATATGAGAGGACACCTTGGTGTCCTCTCATATTCCTTTACTATTCCAAGGGTGTCTTTCCCAATGTTTAGGGCAATATGCTGGTGAAGGTTCTCAGTCGTCCAGGTCATGGTAATCCAAAGGGGTTCAAATGAAGACAACTGGACTTCTTTGATTTCTTGAAGACATTTCGCTTCTCATTCAAAGAGCTTTGTCGATTCTGACTGGAATATGGGAGGGTCAAGCTTATAAACTGTAGCTGTCTGTTGTTGCTTAACTAGCAGAAACTACTTATAAATACCCTCCTCAGCTTTTGATTCTACTAAATGGACACTAGGGGGTGGTAAAAGCAAGCCAACACTACATAGAATCCCTTTAACTGTGGAAATTTACATATCCCAGTGGCAAAAATAGAACCCAATCCAATCTTTGGCAATGTGGCGGGACAAGCTGCTTTTGGGACGCAACTGAAATGTTTTGTGCCACGGCCGGTGTGGATCAACTCATAGACTATAATTGATTATATTTGAAGCAGGCGGTCCGCTGCCATTTTGTGCCGCTGATGCCTCTAGTGTGGACTGGGGGTGATGTTGATAGCAAGCATGCAGATGAACTTCCCTTAGACAGTTTCTGACAGTCCAGTAATTCATTAATTATGCGAAGTGAAAAACTTTGGAAGTGAAAGTGCTGGATGTTCAGGTAGGCTGGTGTGATTACATGTTCTCTGCAGTTTAAAGGGCTGGTTAGATGTAGAAGAAGAAGACAGGATTTTTTTAATATATAGCACCTCTCTAGTTAAAAATCACAAGGCACTTCAAAAGAATATCAAGAAAATGGGAGGAAAATTTAAGATAAAAAAGTAAAAATAAAACTAAAAAAGTAAAGACAAGGAGCCCGAAAAATAGAGTTGACAGAAACAGCAGCATAAAAAGAAGCTAGTGAAAGAGATGAACAGAAGGTCCCACCAAAGCCAGCCTGAACAGGTGAGTCTTCCGCTGCTTTTTAAAGGAGACCACTGAGTCCACTGATCTCAGGCTCAGGGGGAGAGAGTTCCAGAGTCTGGGGGCCACAGCAGCAAATGATCTGTCACCTTTGGTCTTTAGCCTGGTGCGCTGCACAACCAGTAGGCTTTGATCACTGGACCTCAGGGACCTGCTGGGGGTGAAGGGACTGAGAAGATCACCAATGATGGTGCCTGTCCATGTAAGGCCCTAAAAACCAGGATCTTGTCCTGCCAACTTCTGAAATTCCTTTGGAGACAGCTTATGGTAGAGAAATAAACATTTAATTCACAGGCAGCTACTCTGGTGGACTCTGCCAAATGAATGTTCCCTCAATATTTGGGGCATCTGTGGCATTGTGTTGTGTGATCAAACTGCACATTTTAAAATGCCTTATTTTGTCTAGCCTACACAGGCACACCTGTGAAATAATCATGATGTCTAATCTGCATCTTGACATCCCACGCCTGTTGAGCAATGGATTATCTGGGCAAGAAGTGCTCACTAACCCAAATTTACACAGATTTGTGAACAATATTTGAAAGAAAGAGGCCTTTTGTTTACATAGAAGACGTCTTAGATCTTACTGACCAGCTCATGCCTATCAGGGGCAAAAATAAAAGTATTGCATTTAGAATTCTGTTGAGTGTGTCTTGGGTCTGTTTTTATCATGGGAAGTTTTGCTAATTGTGGAATAGCGTGGTTGTTTAAATCTACATTTAGTAGAAGACACTGTGAAAATGTATATTAGCCCTCCAGAGATCTGATCTTTAGAGGATGTAATAAAAAACTGTCCTCAGACTCAAACTATTCATTTAGCAAATATTACAAGTCCATTGTCTTTTACTTAAGGTAATGAAATAGACACACTGCATTTTGGATAGTCACTGTTAAATTAGTGATCAGTTACAGTAGTTTCAAATACATTTATGGATAAGGAGTTAAATATTTCCTATATAACTCTAAGTGGGTTTGTGGAAATGAACAAGCACAAGTATTTGTATTTTGTTGTTTTGTTTATTGTATATGTTTTAATAATCTGTAGTAATTCTACTATTGTGTATATTATCTGGACAAACAAGAACCTCCATGAGCCCATGTACATTTTTATTGCTGCTTTGTTATTTAACTGTGTTGTTTACAGCACTACTGCTTACCCCAAACTCCTGATTGACTTTTTATCTGAAAAACAGATCATATCATATTCAGCCTGCCTCTTCCAGTTTTTCATGTTTTATTCTGTAGGTGGAACTGAATTCTTACTGTTGGCAGCCATGGCTTTTGACAGATACGTGTCGATCTGTAAACCTCTGAGATATTCAACTATCATGACAAAAACGGCAATGAATATTTGTCTGATTCTGGCCTGGATTATACCTGCTTGTCACATTACAGTTACAACAACTATGAGTGCCAAAGCTGAAATATGTCACTTAAATTTGAAAGGAATCATTTGTAATAATTCTATTTTTACACTTCAGTGTTTGCAACCAAGAGCACTAACTATATTTGGGCTTGTTTCTTTGTTAGATCTTGTAATTCTGCCACTAGTCTTCACACTTTTTACTTATACAAAGATATTTATAGTATCGTATCAAAACAGTAAAACCTTCAGAAGAAAGGCTGCTGAGACCTGCATGCCCCACCTGTTAGTTTTGATCAACTTCTCCTTTTTGGCCGCATACAGTGTGATTATAGCTCGCGTGGAGTCCAGTTTTCCCCAAATTGTTCGCTTTTTAATGACTTTACAATCTCTTCTGTACCATCCTTTGCTTAATCCGTTCATATACGGGCTCAAAATGAAAGAAATTTCTATACAATTAAAAAACACACGTTTTGTCAAATTCTAAAAGCAGGTGTCTTCATTTTTGCAACTTTTTTGTGTGAGACTTCAAAAGTATGATCTTTGACTATTTCTCTGATTATGACTGCATGTAATAAATGTGTATAGCCACACAAAAACTTCATATTAATCATTTTCTTCTCATTGTCTTTTTTGTAATGAAAAACTACATTATAATTTGTCAATATAACTCAATTATCTTATACCTTAAAGGCTCAAGAGAACCTGGCTGCAGCAAAATGGCGAATGTAGCTCCACCGGAAATACGTCACCTCTACTGGAAGTGATTTTTTTTTAACGATGCCTTTTTTTCACAATTCTTCATTAAGCTATCAAAAACGTATACAAACATATTCTAAAAACGGAATGCGCTTCAAAATAAATTTAATGTTTTTTTCTGCAATCAAAATGGATCAGATGTTTAATAATTTTTGCAGCTGATGATTGTTTCTTTTACATTCAAATTTACGGAGCAAAATCACTCCGTAAATAATATTTACTAAATATTGATGTAATGACCCTCAAAAATAATAACAGACAGATGACTGAGCAGTTTAAAGTAAGTTGATAACTATGACGAAATAAAAATGGTCAACGTTTTTGTCAAGAGTAGATGTGGTTGTTCTTTTAATGTGAACATAAAAAATTTTATATTGTTGTATTTGTTTTAGAACATCCACGATGTAAACCTGTACAATCCTAGTTTACCTGCTACTGGTACCAGTCTGTTAATAATGGCAATGTAGAGCTAGTTTGTACAATATAATAATATTATATAATTGTGATACATATGTTATAAAACATCAAAAATGATATTGTTAGAACACTCAATCATGTTAAATTATATTGCTTTATTTTTATTTTGCATGGGCAACAGCTCTGTTTCTGTCATGTGGTGGAGGTTGTTGTAGGACCCAAATGCAGGTAATCCAGGGGACAGCCAGGTAATGTTCAAAATCAAAATGTTTTATTTAACGCTGAGGTCTGGAGCAGGAACAAAAAACATCAGAAGCAGGAACTAAAAATGCAGGCGCAACAGGGAGCCACGCAAACACAAGGATGAGAGCAACACACACAAGGACCTGACAAAGAGCTGACAATAGAATTGGTTTAAATAGACAGGGGAGTAGACAAGGAGCAGGTGTGATGATTACTGATGATGGACTACAGGTGCAACTAGTTGACTGAGGGTTGGAAGATAATACAAAAACAAAGACTGAACCAGATAACACTAAGACACTAACTAAAGCAATAAAACAATATACTAGGACCAAGGGCTGAAAGAAATAAACTTTTCTAAGAATAACTGAAGACAGGGACACTGATACGAATAATCAAAATGGAACAAGATAACACAAAGAGCTTGGGAAAAACCATAATTGAAAATCTAAACAAGAAATGACTAAGTTTAGTTTTTTTTTTAGTTTATTGATTTTTTCTGAACATGTATACATAGAACCGTGTTCAGTAACTAAAACAAATTGATCTGTATGTATATGCACACATATACAAACATATATACATAAGCCATATAACACCTATACACATATACATTTACACACACACACACACATTAGGCAGAGGAAAACTACATACATAAATAAAAAAAATAATAATAATATTAATAATCTCCCTTATGATAATAATAATAGTAGTAATGATAATACCAATAATAATATTAATAATGTTCAGTGATATACTATCATTTAGAATACATGTTCAAAAGGAGTAGGAAGAAGCTTGCACTTATTTAATCCCACCCCTCCTCAATAGCCAATATCTAATAAGCAGTTATATTAATCCCTGATTTCCATAAATATTATAACTCGGAGTTGTGAACAATTGTCTGAAATCTTTTACATAGTTACATAATATGCACTTACACACATGCAATCATAACACTTCTTTAAAGAAAAAATAGATATATTTTGTGAATTTAGGCACATTGTGTTAAGAAACCTTCTTCCTCTTTGTACCGTATAAAAAACATGTGTTTGTACTGTTTTTTAAACAGCGTCATGCTTGGACATCGCCTTAGTTCTTCACTCATTTTGTTCCAAAGTTTCACTCCACACACAGACAGACTAAAGGTTTTTAAGGTGGTACGGACTCTAGCATGTTTGAATTTGAGCTCCCCTCTTAACTGATACCTCCCTTGTCTTTTATAAAACAGTTTTGAAATATTATCTGGAAGAAGATTGTGGGCTATTTTATACATTTGCTGGGCTGTTTGAAAATGCACTATATCATAAAATTTTAAAATTTTTGATTTTAGGAATAATGGGTTTGTATGATCTCTGTAGCCCACATTATGAATTACCCGTAGAGCTCGCTTTTGTAGCACAAATAATGTTGATAATGAGCATTTGTAAGTATGTCCCCATACCTCTACCCCATAATTTAAATATGTAGAAACCAATGCATAGTATAAGATGTGAAGTGAATTTTGGTCCAAAATGTGTTTGACTTTATTTAGTATTGAGATGCTTCTTGAGATTTTACCGTTTAAATGTTTTATGTGAGATTTCCAGCTTATTCTGTCATCTATTATTANACCCCGTATGCCTGTAGCAGTCCATCTTCACCGGGGGTTGAGACGCTCGTGACCTATTGTCATGAGCCCCTTTGAAGCCCGGACTTTGTCGCCGCCCTAGTGGCGGATAAGTGACTTTGATGAGTTTACCATGAGAAAGGCGGATCCAAGAAGGCCTCCAGTTGTCTCGTTTAAGCACTTTGATCAGGACCCAATTTCCTGGTTTCACGATCTGTGTGGGCGAGAAAGCACAAGAAGGCTCTGCGAGATCATTGTATATAAGGACTTGTTTCCTCAGAAAACATTTTAACCATCCAGTCGGTCAAGGTATTTTGTCCGTCATCTAGTCACCACCTCATTAACAATAATGTGTTCCATTGTTTGACCATTGTCTGACCCGATAACAGAAGGAATTCCATAAGTAGAAAGAAAAAAAAATTTGCAGAGACAAATAACCCTGAGATTTAACTATTGACCATTAAATGCTCTGATACAAGAAGAAACGTGACAGTGTGACTGAAACATTTTTAAAGTGGAATCATGTAGGCCTTGGAATGCGTGCGTGTGTGTGCGTGAGCCAGTGGTCACTGACATTTGTGGTTTTATGACGTGGTGTGGTTAACTGGACATGTTCGAGATTATAAAATTACCGTATCCATTGTTTCTATATTGCCCAGCTAAACAACTGTAATGTTTCCTTCCTTTACTCTGGAAGACTGTGTGAATTCTGCCACACAAGCTTCCCTTATTGTTGGAAAAAGTCCTTGAAAGATAAGGGATTTTCTCCCCTCTCAGCCTCATTGTCCGTGGGCCAGACAAACACGGCTCTGCTTCATGTAGATATCCCAGCATATATCACACTGATTGTCATGTCGAATTAAAATCAGTATTCTGTAGACAACTTCAGCTATGAATTTTTCCCTTTAATTGACTTAATGTAATTCAAAATAAAACAAATAAAACATCTACTCCATAAGATATACTTAACAAAAACTCAACCTTGAATGAAAAGGAGCAGAATGAAGAAAAAATTTTATAAATTCTGCCCCCTTTCCCAGGAAAAAAGATCTCCACAGTTTCCATTTGTCAGACACATATACAGATTCATTTTGTAAGTATTTCCTATTCTTATTTCCAGAGCGATCATGACCATTGGCTTAATGTGAACTCTTCATAATTACTTGGTACACTCAATTTTGTACATTTTCTGACGTTTAAATGCGAGGGAGAGACCATATGAGTTTTATGTGGAGCAGCTAATGCTTCTCATTGACTCTTGTTCTGGTTAGAGATAATTAGAGTTGTTTGGAGAAGCTTCCGGTATGCTCGCGATCCAGCTCTCATTCCTGGGTTTGTTTGTGGACCTCGGTGTGAGTATTCTCTGGAGGCTTTGTGTCTGTCCTCCTCCTGAGTTAAGTTAAAGCTTGCCGTAGTTTTCAGTCCTCTTTTTGCTTAACCGGGATTAACCCCGTTTGTGTAGCTATAGTTTGGTTGTTAAGCTTGTGCCTAATAATTTGGCCTTGTTGCGCGTTTAGTGCAAGCTTTCGTGCATTTTATCTCCCTCAGGGACGCTTTATGTTCACAAATCCCTTTTATTAAAGGTGTTTGGGTTAACTTCAGTTTAGTAGTAAATCACAAATATCCTCTGAATGTTTGTTGGCTTTATACATAGTTGTAAGATTTTCCAGTCTTTCAAATCATGAAATTTCAGTAATTTATATTTGAAGAGCAACGGGTTTGATGGATCTCTACAGCCACTATAGTTGATGACTCTCAGTTCTTTTCTGTAGAATAAACAAGGGTTGTGTATAGCTTTTGTATGTCGCTCCCCAGATTTCTACACAATAAGTCAAGTATGGAACAATCAGTGAATTGTACAATGCCAACAAACCAGAATTACCAGTAAGAATTTGACTTCATGTAATGCTCCTAAGGATTTGGCAATTTAACCTTTCTATGTAACTCATATGCGATTTTCAGGTCAAGTCTTTGTCAATAAACACTCCAAGAACTCTCGTTTCTTTTACCCTTGTGATTTCAGTCCCAGCTATTGTCAATGACACATCACTGTTGTGTTTATCTTTAAATAGTACGAAATGTGTTTTATTGAGATTCAGTGTCAATTTATTGAAGTCAAACCAGTTATTAAATCTTAATCCGTTCATTATTTACCACTCTCTTAATATCCAATCCCGAGTAAAGCAGTGTTGTGTCATCTGCAACAGAATGGTACAGAGTACCTTGGATACGTTTACCAAGTCGTTAATAAACAAAATTTATATTTATGTAGTTACATTTAGATCTGTGAATATAGCAACTTTAAAATGTGCATGTTGTCTTTTGCTGTGGCTACATTCTCCACCACTACAACATATTTTCATTCTGTAATTTTATTATGTCTCATAATTTTATTATAATTTTATTATCCATTAATTCTATCATCCATAAACCTGTTTATGCTGCATTCAAATATCTATCATTATTATCAGTACTCCATTAACATAAATCTGTCTAAAAACACCATTCATGCATCATACTTCTCTCCCGTCTCATCTATGTATTTTATTTTATTCATTATCTTATTGCTATCTACTAATAACAAAGTGGCCCCCTTGACTCCCAAGGCTCTAAGTTCGTCCCTGTGAGAAACCCTCCTGCTGCTTGGTTTCTCTCTGTCTCTCTGCCGGAGAGAAACACACACATAGCTCTCTGTGTGTGTGGACGTAAAACAGGTGATTTCTTAACCCCACCTTCAGTCTTTTCACAGATTCTTCAACCAATAGGAATTTCAATGTTCAGAGGCGATAATTTAAGGTATCCAATATGCAGTTTCGAAATTAACAGGTAGACTGCAACCTCTAAATCGCCCGGGCTCCGCCTCTCATCACTGAAATGCCTTCTATCATCTTAATTGATTTGTAGGAGGTCTACACTTAATATTTAATCACATTTTGAACTTTGAAAGAAGTCCCAAGTGTATAAGACCTGTTCAGACACACATTAAAGTCTATTAAACTCCGAGGCACACATGGTAACCCTGAGAAGGAATATCTGCATTGTTTGGATTATCAATGACCTTAGAGTTATGTGAAGAGGGTAGCCTGCAGTTCCTATCTAAATGTCCTTTTCTGATTGCAGTTCCAGCATGTCACCATGACGGGACGCTCTATCTCTCCCCCAATCAGTAAAACCTTTACTCGTGNAAAGGTTTCACCAATCACAAACTGTTCTTTAAGGACTCTGCTATTAGTCTAATATAATCTAGTTAAGCTCTGAAGAATCTAAGTATAGAGCCAGTCTAATGTGGCTGATTCTTCTTTGCCACCTTCTCTTCATTCTGCTCTGTCTACCATTTCTGCCTTACCCATGATCCACTGATCACCCTTTTCTTATTCATTTTCCTTTTGCCTTTTTTTCACATCCTTTTTTAATCACAATTTTTACTTTTACTTTTCCCTTTTTTGATATTTTTAATCATTTTTTAATTTTTATTTTACTTTTTGTTTTTTGTGAAGCGCCTCGTGATTTTTATCTTGAGAGGCGCTATATAGAAGATCGTTTCTTCTTCTTCTACAGGTGAAACTCAAAAATGATAATCCGATGTAAAAGTCCACTTATGTCAGTAATCCAGCTCAGACTGAGAGACCATCTAAAGGCTCAGGAACCCTTTGCAGGTGTTCTGGATTCATCAGCTGATTAGAGTGTGACACTTTGAGTCTAGAATATTGAACCTTTTCACAATATTCTAATTGTCAGAGATTCTGAATGTGGGGTTTTCATCAGCTGTAGCCATAATCATCACACTTTTTTTTTGTATGGAATGAGTCTGTCTCATTAGTTTCACCTTTTAAGTTGAATAAACGACAATTAACTTTTGCATGATATTCTAATTTGTCGTGTTTCACCTGTAGATGCATAAAGGTGCTGAAATCTGCACACAGCAGCCAATCACAAATTTTGCCGGGGACATGTCCGCGGCGTCCCCGGTTAAAATGATGTCTATCTCTAAGGGAGAGCCCAGACACCCTTTGGAGAAAACTCATTTTGGCCGCTTGTATCAGCGATCTCATTCTTTCGGTCACTACCCAAAGCTCGTGACCATAGGTGAGGGTAGGAACGTAGATCGACCGGTAAATCGAGAGCTTTGCCTTCCGGCTCAGCTCTCTCTTCACCACGACAGACCGGTACAACGCCCACACAGCTGTTTTGTGGAGTTTTGTAAAGAAAATGCGAATTTAGTTTAGTTTAGTTTTGGTTTAGTTTATTGATTTTTTCTGAACATGTATACATAGAACTGTGTTCAGTAACTAAAACAAATTGATCTGTATGTATATGCACACATATACAAACATATATACATAAGCCATATAACACCTATACACATATACATTTATACACACACACATTAGGCAGAGGAAAACTACATACATAAATCAAACAAATAATAATAATAATAATATTAATAATCTCCCTTATGATAATAATAATAGTAGTAATGATAATACCAATAATAATATTAATAATGTTCAGTGATATACTATCATTTAGAATACATGTTCAAAAGGAGTAGGAAGAAGCTTGCGCTTATTTAATCCCACCCCTCCTCAATAGCCAATATCTAATAAGCAGTTATATTAATCCCTGATTTCCATAAATATTATAACTCGGAGTTGTGAACAATTGTCTGAAATCTTTTACATAGTTACATAATATGCACTTACACACATGCAATCATAACACTTCTTTAAAGAAAAAATAGATATATTTTGTGAATTTAGGCACATTGTGTTAAGAAACCTTCTTCCTCTTTGTACCGTATAAAAAACATGTGTTTGTACTGTTTTTTAAACAGCGTCATGCTTGGACATCGCCTTAGTTCTTCACTCATTTTGTTCCAAAGTTTCACTCCACACACAGACAGACTAAAGGTTTTTAAGGTGGTACGGACTCTAGCATGTTTGAATTTGAGCTCCCCTCTTAACTGATACCTCCCTTGTCTTTTATAAAACAGTTTTAAAATATTATCTGGAAGAAGATTGTGGGCTATTTTATACATTTGCTGGGCTGTTTGAAAATGCACTATATCATAAAATTTAAAAATTTTTGATTTTAGGAATAATGGGTTTGTATGATCTCTGTAGCCCACATTATGAATTACCCGTAGAGCTCGCTTTTGTAGCACAAATAATGTTGATAATGAACATTTGTAAGTATGTCCCTATACCTCTACCCCATAATTTAAATAAACTTTTTTGTCAGGGCTCTAAATTATCTTATACATTAGAGGCTACGTAGACACGCTTTAAAGGAATCCGCTCAAAGATCATGTCACACTAATAAAACTGAATGAATTCAGCTTCTTAGTTCACCATGAAAACCAAAATTCACAGCAACCAAATTAACTGGTATTCAGTTACCAACTGTCAGAAACAATTATTAAAATCTGGTTTAAGAGATGTACCGTTCCTGGCACTGATAATGGGACTAAATACATCAAGTGCACATTTACTACTTCATCACACAGCATTTTAATTCTGCTTCCGTTTACTATTTAAAAATAATATTGACAGCATTTTTATAAGACCTTTTACGCTAATCATAAAAACCAAACTAAAAACAAACAAATTATGCTCAGATCAAAATCTGTCTTCTTCTCTCAATATCCTTGTTTTGAACGTAGCGGAAACTTTCAAAAAGGTTGCTGTCATTCACACTATTTGATGTTAAAAACATTTTTAAAATCTCAAACGGGGCCCACTAAGACTACAGCTTAGATTATGTCATGGTTCAGGTTTAGTGTTGATAAAATGCTAATCACAGATAAAGATAATATTTTGAAGTGGTTTTTGACTTTACTTGCACAGAACTCTCAAGTTTTCGCTAGAGCGGTTGACAGTCAAGTGTGACGCGGCTGGGATGAGAATCAGCTCCTCTAAATCTGAGACCATGGCCTATCTCTCCCTTAGAGATAGGGTGAGAAGCTTGGTCATCCAGGAGGGGCTCAGAGTAGACCCGCTGCACCTCAACATTGAGAGGAGCCAGTCGATGTGGCTCGGGCATCTGGTTAGAATGCCCTCTGGAAAATGAATGGATGGATGGAGAACTCTCAAGACTCATTGAAGACTGAGACAAATTCATATGCCATAGCAGATTTCTGAAGCAGAGCAAGGATAACAATCAATCTACAGCAGTGGTTCTCAAATACTTTCGGTGAAGCCCCCCCTAGGATACATAGGCCGGGGGGGGGGGGGGGGGGGGGGGGGTGCACAATGTTCATTGTGCTCATTGTGTACAGTAAGATTGTTTTTATGGATATCTGGAATGTTAATTTCTGCTAGGAACAATAGAATTATAGATATCTGAATACATATCCAGTCTGCTTAAATGTTAAAATGGCTTGCCATATGCACGCGCTGATAGTTCGGTGGCGAATGTTGGGCATGTTGGGGGAATGATCTTGATGCCAGGCTATCCCAGAGCAGGGGTGAGAGTGTGGTAGGGTTGGGCGAGTAGACAAATTATTCCACCATCTATGATTGGCTGAGCCGTTCAACGGTTGTTTACAAGAGGCGATTTGTTTATTTATTTATTTGTCCGTGCGTAAGTTTGTTAATTATTCATGCAGGTGTGCAGATATTTTACCCATTACCCACAGAATCCATCATGGAGGTAACATCATGGAAAGATTTCCATCAGAGCGTCTGCATTATTGTCCGCAACTGAGTGCGCACAAGGCGCGCAATAGGAGCTCAGAGCGCGTCTGACAAACGTGCACAAGAGCGCAATGTCGAGAGCGTCCACATCTGGAAAGTGGAAACCCTTCTTTCAGAGAGTCTGGTAGACTTCTGGGTATTTCATTTGGAGAAATGTTTCCCGACTTTAAAACTCTGGCTTAAGTAGAACTCGTTACTCCAGTACCTGCTTGGATCCAGCGTGTCAGCGGAGCTCTGAATCATCAGAACATTTAAACAGCAATGAGCCATGAAGCGCTTTGAGTTGCCTTCGGGGAGGAAATGCGCTGTATAAATAAAAGTGCCTTGCCTTGCCATGAGTCTGTTTGAGGCAAAAGTCCAGAACCTCGTTAGTCACTTCAGCAAAGCTCCATAGAGACACTTGATTACGCACAAGCAGGTGACCGGTTCAGGTTTACACCGGAGCAGAAAGAATGTGCGTTCGGGCCGCAGGTGAAATGTTGATAATTTAAGTGAAATTGTTTAATTGCATTGTTTCTATGTTACTGGGGCACTCTGGTCAGCTTGTTTGGACTAAATATTAATTAAAATGAATGGATATTTAACGGTTTTATTAATGTTTATTTATCCATCCATCCATCCATTTTCTTTCGCTTATCCAGAGTCGGGTCGCGGGGGCATCAGCTTAAGGAGGGAAGCTCAGACCTCCCTCTCCCCAGCCACTTGGGCCAGCTCCTCCGGGGGAATCCCAAGGCGTTCTCTGGCCAGCCGAGAGACATAATCTCTCCAGCATGTCCTGGGTCTTCCTTTGGGTCTCCTCCCGGTTGGACATGCCCGGATCAGGAAGGCGTCCAGGAGGCATCCTAACCAGATGCCCGAGCCACCTCAACTGGCTCCTCTCGATGCGGAGGAGCAGTGGGTCTACTCTGAGCCCCACCCGGATGACCGAGCTTGTCACCCTATCTCTAAGGGACAGCCCAGCCACCCTGTAGAGAAAACTCATTTCGGCCGCTTGTATCCGCGATCTTGTTCATTCGGTCATTACCCAAAGCTCGTGACCAGAGATGAGGGTTGGAACGTAGATCAACCGGTAAATCGAGAGCTTTGCCTTCCAGCTCAGCTCTCTCTTTACTACGACAGATCGGTACAACACCCGCATCACTGCAGACGCAGCACCAATCCGCCTATAGATCTCACGCTCCACCCTTCCCTCACTCTTGAACTAGACCCAGACATACTTAAACTCCTCCACTTGGGGCAGGACCTCGTCCCTAACCTGGAGAAGGCATTCTACCCTTTTCCAACTCAAGACCATGGTCTCAGATTTAGAGGAGCTGATTCTTATCCCAGCTGCTTCACACTCGGCTGCGAACCACTCCAGCGAAAGCTGAAGATCATGGTTTGATGAAGCCAACAGGACCACATCATCTGCAAACAGAATGAAAGAGAAGCGGTACAGGATTCAGAAATCCTATAACAGGAACTCTGGGTGGAGCTTTTTGACCACCTCAGTGACCTCAGCATCAGAGATTGGAGAGCCCAACCCAAAGTCCCTGGACTCTGCTTCCTCACTGGAAGATGTGCAGGTGGGATTGAGGAGGTCTTTGAAGTCCTCCGCCCACCGATCCACAATGTCCTGAGTTGAGGTCAGCAGCACACCATTCCCAATATAAGCAGTGTTGGTAGTGCACTGCTTTCCCCTCCTGAGGCGCTGAATGGTGGACCAGAATCTCCTCAAAGCCATGCGGAAGTCTTGCTCCATGGTCTCACCAAACTCCTCCCATGCCTGGGTGTTTGCCTCTGCGACCACCTGAGCCGCATGCCACTTGGACTGCCGGTACCCATCAGCTGCCTCACAAAAACGTCCTTTATTCTCATAAAATGTAGAACTCCGTCTTTTTATCCTCATAGAAGTAGAAATTGATCTTTAATCCTCGTCGCCAATTGTTAAGATTTTTAGCAATGAAAAAGATGAGGGTGAGTGCACGTCTGTGGGAAAACCTGTTTCAAGTGCTCTTCAGGATTGTAGGAAACATTTAATGTGAGGTAAGGAATAAAAAGAAGGATCTAAGGCACTCCCAATAGTTTAAGTCTCTTTTATTTTGCAAGGATTAGTTAGTGACATAAAATCACACAGGTGTCTCTAAATAGGGAATGTCCAGTTTTGGTCAACATATTAGTGTTAATGAGAGAAATCAGTGTATTGCTGTTGGTTGCCACATAGTTTGGGTACTGAGAAATAGGTCTACTGGGTGGGCTCAGTGTGTGTGTGTGTATGTGCGTGGGGGAGGGGGGGCACGAGGTTATCTGTAGCTGACACAAAAACACAACGCAATGGTGGTGAACATTGTAGTGATTTTGCTTAGTCGGTAGTTTTTTTTGTCAGACTCCAATAAGAAGGGAAACGGTAAAGGTGGAAAACTATGGGGCAACCATTGACTCCAATGTACACTATAAGAAATGGACTGTTGAATTAACTTAAGTTATGTCCAACTTAACTTAACCAAGTTATGTCAACTGGTTCCATTAAACCTAGTTGCTTGAATGCAAAGCGCAATATACATTTATTTTTGACATAACAAAAAACAATGTATATCACTCTTTATACATTTAACCAACTAGGTTTAGTGGAACCAGTTGACATAACTTGGTTAAGTTAATTCAACAGTCCAATGCTTAGAGTGTAGTAGTATACACCCCCTGTGTAATACTACAGTGTTAGTGTTATTACAGTGGTAGTCCTCTAGAGATTAGATATTCAGATGGGGAAGAACTCTTATAAAAAGAAATTTCACAAACTGAAAATATTCAGCGTGTACAGATAGCAGAGGATGTTACACAAAAGTTTTCCAACAGTACTATCTTTAAATGCAGGTAATAAAAAGAAGCACACAGATGAATATTAGATGTATTTTTTATCTTTGTAGAAATTGAGTGTTTAGTCAACGGTTACAAAAATAAAAACAAAAGATTTATGGATAATGAGATAAATATTTCCTACATAACCCTAAGTGGGTATGTGGAAATGAACAAATACAGGTATTTGTATTTTGCTGTTTTGTTTGCTGTTTATGTTGTAATAATCTGTAGTAATTTTACTATTGTGTATATTATCTGGACAGACAAGAACCTCCATGAGCCCATGTACATTTTTATTGCTGCTTTGTTGTTTAACTGTGCTCTTTACACCTCTACTGTTTACCCAAAACTCCTGATTGACTTTTTATCTGAAAAACAGATCATATCATATTCAGCCTGCCTCTTCCAGTTTTTCTCATTTTATTCTATTGGTGGAACAGAATTCTTACTGTTGGCAGCCATGGCTTTTGACAGATACGTGTCAATATGTAAACCTCTGAGATATCCAACTATCATGACTAAAACCACAGTCAACATTTTCCTGATTCTGGCCTGGGTTATACCTCTTATTTACCTTGCAGCTGAAACAAACATGATTGCTAAGGCAGACCTATGTAGCTTCAATTTGAAAGGAATCATCTGTAACAATTCCATCTTCACACTTCATTGTGTTAATTCACAAGCACTTACTATATTAGGGCTTGCTTCTTTTTTAAATGTTGCAATACTTCCACTGGTCTTCACAGTTTTTACTTATACAAAGATAGTCTGGGTATCATTTCAAAAAAGTAAAACCTTCAGAAGAAAGGCTGCTGAGACCTGCATACCCCACCTGTTAGTTTTAATCACTTTCTTTTACTTAGCTGCATATAATATAATTGTAATACGTGTGAAGTCTGATTTTCCTCAAATCATTAATTTCATATTGACCCTGCAGGTATTTGTGTACCATCCTTTGCTTAATCCATTCATATACGGGCTAAAAATGAAAGAAATTTCCAAACGGCTTAAACTGTTATGTTTGAGTAAAGTGTAGACATTTGTTGACACGTCACAATTAAAATTTTAGTGAGAGTGAAACAAAATCTACTTGGTTGGTTGTTGTGTTTATGACAGCACATAATTAACTGTTTTATTTAGGGTTCTGGTTTAAGACTGTAAAAAGGAAATATGTAATTGCACTAAAGCACATAGTAAGGGAACGTGTATTATGCATACATAAAAACTGTTGGACTTTGTGTTTTTGAAATAAATACTGTTAATAGTTTAAAACTAGATGCACCAGTATTAACTTTTTGTATGCAGTTAAACTAAGACAGAAACAAATATTTGACTTGACTTTAGTTTTTGCATACATACACACTTTATGTTGCTTCGATACTAAAGATTATTTAAAAAGCAGCAGAAGACTAATTATTTATGCAGTTTTTTTATTAGACTTGAATTGTGATTTTATGCTTTTATTGGTTTGAGTCTGTTTTATTTTTGTTTTAATGTACTTTTGATTAATCTCATGTCTATTTTTTTGTGCATTTCTTTTAACTTGTAATCATCAGTATGGCTGAGAGTTTGGCCAAAACAAAGTCTGACAAAAGTAAACGGGGTACAATGCAGAGAGAGGAATTTTGTAAACTACACAATAATTGTATTGTTGTCAAATGAAGAATAACTGGGAGGAACAGGTGAGTGGCAAGAGCATGACTAGCGGGAGCAGGTGTGGGACATGAGTGTGAGTGTTGAACGTTAACAGGGGGAGCCGGGTCATGACAGGTGCATAGGGTAGAAAAAAATTAACAATTTATTTGGTACTGAAGCTGCCAGGTGAGGTGAGCCATTCTCAAGCCATTGAGAATTTAAATCTGGAATGTGTGTGATTTTTTTTTTCCCCATAGCTTTATCATCGTCCCAGTTTGGGATGGAGACATTTACCAGGACCACCAGCCGACATGTTATCTAATAAAGTTGCACTATATGATGTTATTCTACTTGGTGTAGTTATCAGGGGAAAGAGTGCTATACATGATATCAACAGTCATTTGTACCTTTATTATAATTTGGATTCAGTAAGTCAATGAAAGTCCCTCCAAATAAATGTGCCTTTCTTATTTAGATTGGTGAATAACTTCCCCATACTATTGTTAAAAATTTTGATAATGGAACCTGGTGTTTTGTATATACAACTGTTTTTTTCTTTCTTTCTTTCCTTACTAATTTCAACTGTCATGCATTCCATCACATCCTTTCTACTCTTTTGCAGATTAAGTTTTTATCAATATAAAATACCACCCCTCCTCCTTTTTTCCTCTCCTATCTAAATGTAGGAATTCATTTCCATGTCATTCAAAAACCTCGTTGTCAGGGGTAACCAAAGTATATTCAAAGACAGAAGCATTTGCAAATTACATACTGCAACGGCTTGCCATAGTTGCAGCGGTACTGAGTAGACTCACAGCAACAAACAGGTAGTAGCTGAAGGTCTGCCCCATACTGCTGCAGGCTGCAACCATTTACAAATAATCGGGATGGTGGGGATTTTTCTTCCACTTGAGGAGTTCAATCATTCTTAGTTTCATGATCAACGTGTTTTTTCTGGCTCCACTTGATTGTGAACATGGAACCCCCTAGCTTTAGCATTAGCTGACCTGTGTCAGGAGTTTAATAACGGCAATGTGGGGAAATTCTGCAGTGCTTTTGGATGTTGGGAGTTTAGTAACAGCAATTTTAAGCGCAATCAGTGCTGATTTTCTTTCGCTTCCATTCTGCTTCACAAGCAACTCTTCTATTTTTACTACAACCAATCAACCAATCAGTGCGAGTTAACCAAAGGTTCCACTCAGCAACTCCACCAGGCCATTCTGAGTACCTACCCCTGATCAGGTACTCTGAAAGTTTCAGAAAATGGCCTGGAAAAATGGCCGTTCACCTGACCTGGTCAAATGGAGTTCCTGTAAATTTACCCTGAAGTGCAGAGAGTGGAAACACACCTAATGGATGTGACCTGACTGCTCACACTGTACGTGTGGTAGCAACACGGATCTGAAAATGTGCTAAAAATAGTAGTTTTAACACAACATGTTGGACCTATGAGTCCGAAAACCCAGAAGACCCAGAGACTGTTGTGTTGTGTCTCATCGCCTTTAGACTATTGTAACGCTCTTTTTACTGGTCTGAACAAATCCTCCCTCTCACGCCTTCAAGTCATTCAAAACACAGCAGCCAGATTCCTTGCTAAATCCAACAGGCGAACTCACATCAACCCTGATTCTACACTCACTACACTGGCTCCCAATTTAGAATTTTGAATCTGTTTAAAAGTGCTTGTGCTCACCTAGAAAGCTCTGAACGCCCGGGCACCTGACTACCTAACATCTTATATCCCCACATAGGGCTATGCCCTCCCACAGCCTACAAGCCACATCCCAAAACCTGCTAGCTGTTCCAGAAACTAGGCTTAGCTTCAAGGGGGACAAGGCCTTTCAGGCCCTGGCTCCCAGACTGTGGTGCAGCTTGCCCCTCAAACCTTTTTTCCTGGTTTACAATTAATTTGATTTTGAAAAATATTTTCTGATTTTTGATATTGCTTCATTCAAATACACTTTCCTTGTATACAATGTTTTTGGGGCCGATGATTGGCCAGTGGGTGGAGTCACTGGTTGTTCCACCGCTTTCTGCCTGCTGCCTTGCTGCCTGCAGCCTTTTCTGGGTTCAGAGTCTGACAAAAAGCTAGAGATTGAGCAGAATGTTCAACATCACCGCCATTGTTGTCCTGTGTTATGTTTCCGTGTAGCATACAGATCACCTCACGCTACTTTTGTGTTGTCTAAAGATCACACAGCTTTGCCATTGCTGTGTATGTGTGTGTGTGGGGCTGACAGACAGTATGAGCAGTATTGATATATAAATAATGTATGTAGTTGTCATTTTTCAATAAGGATGTTTCACAACTGACTACACACTGTGATGACACAAAAGACCACAGAACAAGTCATGTGGGGACCAAAATAGGTAAAAATTAAAATAGGTCTCTTAGCCAACATGCCCATACAGTCCAGCAACTTAATCATACAGGGGATAAGGTTACTTTTACCTCCAGTCCTTAATCTGGTAGAAATATTAGATGCATATTCACCACTGCTGCTGCCATTGTTGATAAATTGTCTCAACAAACCCCAAGCCTTGGTCCAGCCAGCTGCTGCTGGAGTCTAGGCTAGGCGTAATAGTGAGGTCAGGTGGGGATTTTGTGCAGTGACATTAGCTACCCCTAGCTATTGGTCTCAATGGATCCTAGTTGTAACCTGATGGCTGCTCATGTCAGCAGATACCTTCAGAGGAGACTGAGGTCCTTTGGAGTATAGGGGGTGCTCTTAAGGACCTTCTTTGACTAGGTGGCAGCAGCCATCTTTTATGGTGTGGTTTGTTGGGGCAGTAGCTTTTCTATGGCTGAGGAACATAAACTAGATAAGCTCATTAAGAAGGTCAGCTCTGTCCCAGAATGTCCCCTTGATCCAGTGCAGGAGGTGGGAGAGAAGAACTCCAGCAAAAGTAAAATCATTCTAAGACAATGTCTCCCACCCTGTGCAAGAAGCTGTTGTGGAGCTGGAGAGCTCCTTCAGTGGCAGACTGCTGCATCATAGGTGCACAAAAGAATGTTATTGCAGGTATTTTCCTTCCAGCAGCTATTGGAATTGACAACCACCACTGCTCCCAACAAATCCAGAAAATAATCTCTTTTGCATTTTGTTGTAGTGCAATGTCTGTCACCAAGAGACGATCTTTGTTCAGTGTGATGTAATGTGGGTGGGAGCCGTATAACTTCCACATTGCCTACCGACCCAGTTCCAAGAATATCAAGGCCGACGCCCTGTCTCGTCGTTTCACTCAGTCTTCTCCTTCCCGGGTTCCCTCAACCATTCTACCAGCTCATCGATTCCTAGGCACCCTTCACTGGCTCTTGGAGGACTCCATCAAGGCGGCCCTCCCTACGGATCCGGCGTCCGCCGAGACTCCTCCCTACCGCCTCTACGTCCCAGCGGCCTGCCGCCCAGAAGCCCTAGTCTGGGGTCACTCCTCTCGACTCTCCGGCCACCGAGGTTATGCTCGCACCCTTCAATTCCTGCGCCATGCCCTTTGGTGGCCCTCGATGGGGAGTGTAATGGAGCCCTGAAGTTCCATCACTTAACCAAATGTGATTATTGGTATTATGTTAGGTGTGATTGAGTTAAGGACAAAATGTTTGTTTCAGTTCTTTATTGTGTTGGGATATTTGGAGAGGCATTCTTGGGAGCCGGGGGGGATTGGCCATCCTTCCTGTTTAAGAAGAGTGCAGTAAATGTCAATTTGTGGTAAATTTGTTTGTTAAATTATGAGTTAATCCTTAAGAAATTATTTGAGAGTATGCACTCACCTCTTCCTGGTTTGTCTCCTTAGTAGGGTGGGGCAGCAAAGGGAGATTGAAGGTTAGGTGCTGCTTAAAAGCTCTTGGAGTATACCATTTGGAGAAGGAGGGGTGATGCTTTGAGAACTTATATTAAAGTTGGTTTACTTTGTTGATTGACTTTAGATTTGTTTAAGTTAAATGATTTGTATTTATGTAAATATGTACTGGTACCATTGTAAGGTCTTTGGTGTTAGGTTTATGTAAATATTGTTTGGTTTTTGTTTTCTGATTATCCTTTCTTGGTTTCTTCCTGTAAATCACTGAGGTTATAAAGGCAGCAAGCTGTTTGTAGTGAGAATGATGATTTTTGGTTCATGTGACCACCATGTGGTGTTTCAATAAAGCCACTTCAAACTTTATTTCATTTGTTTTCTTCCTGAACGTCGAGCCTCCGCCGGTCAAAGTCTGACAGGGAGGGATGTTCAAGCCTATACGGCTGCCTGTGCCACCTGTCCCCAATCCAAGTCTCTCAACCAACCCTCGACTGGAACTCTTCTACCCATTCCCATGCCCAAGAGACCCTGGTCCCATATCAGACTAGACTTCGTGACCGGGCTCCCCTCTGTTAATCACCTCGATACCATCCTCACTGTTACCGACCGATTCTCTAAGGCCGTACATCTGGTGGCGCTGGCTGGCCTTCCCACTGCTAAACAGACCGCCGCGCTTCTTCTCGAGAAGGTGGTGAGAAATCATGGCTTCCCCCAGGACCCAGTGTCTGACCGAGGACTGCAGTTCACCTCCAGGTTTTGGAAAGCCTTCTGTCACCTTGTTGGAACCACCTCCAGTCACGACCTCCGCCTCCACCTCCTAATGCTCCACTACTCACCTTACTAGTCCCAGGACTCCACTTCCCAGCATCCTTCTCACCGGTGCTTCCTATACACCTCATCAGTCTGAGTCTATATACGGAAGTGTTTGTCTCCAGCGCCTCACTCAGTCATTGTTCGTTCAGAACCTTGTTCCAGAGTTCCCAGGCTCATCAGCCAGTTCTATTTTGTATAGCTTCCGCCCTTTAAGCCACACCCACTGGATTACGTCACTGTTTCTTATCCTATCACTGAAGAGTTTTCATGTATGCCCGCCTACCAGGTTGGTCCCACTGTCCCTATATTAAGGACTGAGACCCCCAAATCATCTCCTTTTTTACCTTCAAAAATCCTGTCTACAAGAGAAAAAAAAAGAAAAGAAAATGTTTACCTCTACGTTGGCTCGACCATGTGCTGCCTGCTCTAAGGAGCACATTCTCCCGGACGACCTGCACTCCAAGTACTTCCTCTGACTGGGTCCTTTTCACGCAGGGTTAGCCCTTACCCCGCAGACCTCGTGTGCTTTCTGCACCCTTCTCTCTCCTGAAGAGAAATGTCGTCGAGTTGAGTATTTCCAAGAGGTCGCCGACACAAACTCCGCCATCAAAGCTGTCCCGTCTGAGCCTCCACTGGAGCTGTTTGCCCCTGGGTTTGAGTCAGGTGACTCAGACCTAGCTGGCCTCTCAAACGAGGAGGAAACTAGCATGGCGGATGCCCTCCTCGAGGCTTTCGAGCCCGGCCAGGATGCTCCAGGACAGAGCACCCCTCACGGCCACGGGTACGCCTCCGGCATGTTTCTTCCCGCCATTCGGCCCCTTCTGCAGGAGCTTCCGGCCCTCCTGGAGTCCGCATTTTCCAACAAAGGGCTCGAGGTCCCAGTCCCTGCTCCTCGTCATGCTAGCCAATTCACGGGACGGTTCGGCGCTTCCCAGGTTCGGTGCCCCGACTCTGTTTTCCCGCTGTTTCCAATGGCTCTGGAGTTCTGGACTGGATCTTATCCTGAACCCTCCCGCCTCAAGGCTCCGGTCTCTGCATTCGTCCCCATCACGAAGTTTCAGGGATTCTCTGAACATGGGTTCCCGGCGGTTCCCCCGCTCGAACCGGACCTGGTGTCCTTGCTGGGGGCCAAGGCTAAGGTGGTGGGGCACCGGGTCGTGCCTGTGTCCAGGAATGATCAGCTTGCGGCACGATACTCGGACCGAGCTCACCAGTGCGCTGTCCAATCCGGAGCGGCGGATAACAACATAGCTCTCCTGGCCTCCAACGTGTCCGGCTCGTTGAGGATTCTGAGCTTCCGGACGGAACTAAGGACATGATCTGTAAGTCTGCAGATGCCATCCTGAACCTATCTGCCGTCTCCCTGATCTGTGCTTCCCGCATAGCCGTGTGGCAGATCATGTTTCAGCGCATCATGTGGCTGCGCTCCCTGACTTCCACCCCAGCCCAGCTTCAGGAGAACATGCTGGACGGACCAATAAGCCCAGACACTTTGTTTGGTGCTACGGTACGTGACCTGGTTCAGCCTCCTGCACACCGTCGCCCTGCTGGCAAGTCTCAGCCTTGGGAGGACCGCCATGCCCAGCGGTACTGCCAAAGGCGAGCTCACGGCCCAGAACATCCTCGCCGTGAGCCTCCACCACCTGCTGCCAAGTGTGATGTTTTTCATTGTGGTTCCACAATAAAGTTGTGTTCGACAAACAATGGAATGGTTTCTGAACAGAGTTTATCAGGTGATTCACTGGAGCGCTCTGCTCATTTGTTACGCACATTTCCCACACATGGTGTAAAAACCAGTAATAACCTAGCTAAAGATAGCGTAGGATTACCCACGGCTGTGCATGCTGCTTAGCGGGTTAGCGAGAGTTTCAGTTTCCTCGCTTAGCCCACGAACGCCCCCGCTCTCGGTATCTTCCTTGTGCATGCGCGCTAATAAAAGACGTTTTCCCATGTCTGCGGGTGGTGAGAGTCTGCACGATGAGGCAGTCTCTCACACACACTCTCCGCCGAAGAGGGCCGCCATTTTGACTCGTGCCCGAGTTCAGCCGAGCGCGCTCCCTCCTGTTCGGGAATACTCGGGGGTTCCACCTTCTTTCGCGTTGACGTTGGTTACCCCTCCCTTTCGAGGACAGCCCTCCATGGGTCGCCCCCGCCCCTCGTGCTGAAGCAGCGACGGCGGTAAGGGCTCAGAGACGTGTGTCTTGCATCAGTTCCTTGCGCACGTCCTGTCTCCCTTTTTGCACACGTATGGTCACGTGTTTGTCACATGAGCCCGTGGATTCGCAATATAATAGGTCACGGTCACAGGCTTGAGTTTTGGTCACGTCCCTCCTCCCCCCGTTTACGGGGATCGTCGAGACGAAGCTAACATCAGTAGCTCAGTCGCTACCTCTTCGATCGGAACTACGGGAGCTCCTGGACAAAGGAGCCATTTCCAGAGTTCCACCGGGAGAGGAGAACTCGGGGTTTTATTCCCGTTACTTCCTGGTTCCAAAGAAGACCGGGGGAATGAGGCCCATTCTGGATCTGTCTGTATTCAACAGCTTCATTATGGTAAAGCATTTTCACATGCTAACAATCAAACAAGTGCTAAGCTATGTGCGCCCGGGCGATTGGTTCACTTCCATCGACCTGAGGGACGCTTATTTTCACATTCCGGTGATTCTGAAGCACAGAAAATATCTTCGCTTCTCTTTCGACGGGGCTCAGTACCAATATACCAGAGTCATGTTCGGATATTCTCTCGCTCCTCGCACTTTCACCAAATGCTTGGAGATGGCCCTGCGGTCGTTACGCACAGCGGGTATGAGACTCCTATTTTTTCTGGATGATCTTCTCCCCCTGACTCGCTCCAAGTCCGAGGCGCACTCACAGACACAGAAGTTAGCGGTGCATCTGACTCGGTTAGGGTTCTCCATCAATTGGGACAAGAGCTCAGTGGCTCCTGCCCAGGAAATCACGTTCCTGGGAGTGGATCTGAACTCCAGAACCGTGAGGGCCCGCTTGTCCCAGCCCAGGATCGCAGATCTGACCGCGATGCTCAGCCATGTGCACCCGCGTCGTGTTGTGGCTGCTCTCACGGGAATGATGGCGGAGGGTCATGTGGTGGTCCCACGGAGCGTACTTCACATAAGACGCATTCAACGTTGGTTCCGGCATCTCAGAGATCACTCGGTTTGCCACAGGCGTCAACTGTTGTTTGTTCCCCTGTCTGTTCGTCTAGACCTGCAGTTTTGGGAGAACCCCAGAAACCTGGAGTGCGGAATCCCACTCGGCTGCGCAACCCCTCACGTCTCAGTATTTACTGATACATCTCTGTCAGGCTGGGGGGGGGTACATGAAAGCTGGTGACCATGATGGTTAAAGTTTGCCTGAATTACTCGTATAAGTCTGTTCCTCCGTGACCCCTCTACATCTGTCCTAAAGCCTTTTTCTATGTTTTTTTTTTTTAATTTAATTTCATTTCACTTTATTATAAAGCCCCTTCCACGACCTCATCGGACGCCCAAGGTGCTGGACAATGCAACAAGCATCAAGTATTAGTAAAACAGTATAAAACAGCCATAAAATGTAAAACCTAATAAAAAGGCCACATTACATACAGGTTAATGAAGCCACACTACGACATCTGCTATTAGAAAGCCGTGACATAAAAATGCGTCTTCAAACGGGAATTAAAAACCAGCAAAGAGGATGACTGGCACACGGTTAAACGTATTTTTTTCCATAGCCTCGGAGCCAAGAATATCAAATCCCCCCACGACCCTATCAGCCGAATGGAGGGCTCTTGTTGGAGCATGCCTGTTCAAAAGGCTAGCCAAGTAAGGAGGAGCAGTTCCCTGTTAGCCTTAAACACCAGAGTTAGCACCTTAATTTTGGCCCTGAAGTGCACGAGGAGCCAATGTAGAGATTCCAGCACAGGAGTGATGTGCTCCGTGCGTGTCGAGCCTGTCAAGAACCTAGCAGCTGGGTTTTGGACTAATTGTTAATTATTTTTCATTATTTATCTTGGCATTAATTTGACCAGCTCAGCTTTATTCTACAACACAGTCATTCACCCATTCACACACATTCACACTCTGGTGGTGATGAGCTACACTGTAGCCACAGCTGCCCTGGGGTGGACTGACCGAGGCTAGGCTGCTAAGCACAGGCGCCACCAGTCCCTCTGACCACCACCAGCAGACAATGTGGGTTAAGTGTCTTGCCCAAGGACACAACAGCAGCATTCTCTGCCGGGAGCTGGGATCAATCCTACAGTCCTCCGATTGCTGGACAACCTGCTCTCCTTCCTGAACTACTGTTGGACCTCAAGAGATTAGCTCTTTAGAGAGAATGGAATCTAATAAAAAACTTTCTACAGGCACAAACTCTTCAGTTGGTTCACTTAGTCAATGTGATTACAGAGTCCACTTTCACTTCAGGTAAAAGAAAAAGATAAAGATTTTGTTATCAATGTAACTCTTTAACTACTGACAGAGAACAGTTCTGGCAATTTAGAAGCATTTATGGATGATGAGTTGAATATTTCATATATAAATCTAACTGGATATGTAGAAATGAACAAATACAGATATTTGTATTTTGCTGTAATGTTGATATTATATGTTTTAATAATATGTAGTAATTCTATTATTGTGTATATTATCTGTACAAACAAAAACCTCCATGAGCCCATGTATAATTTTATTGCTGCACTGTTATTGAACTGTGCTCTATATAGCACTACTGTTTATCCAAAACTACTGATTGACTTTTTATCTGAAAAACAGATCATATCATATTCAGCCTGTCTTTTCCAGTTTTGTATAGGTTATGCTTTAGGTGGAACAGAATTCTTTCTGTTGGCAGCCATGGCTTTTGACAGATATGTGTCAATATGTGAACCTCTGAGATATCCAACTATCATGACTAAAACCACAGTCAATATTTTTATGATTCTGTCCTGGATTATACCTGTTTGTCACACAATAATTATGACAATAATGAACGCAAAAGGTAAGATTTGTAGTTTAAATTTGAATGGAATCACTTGTAACAATTCAATTCTGTCTCTTTATTGTGTGAGATCAAGAGCAGTTACTGCATTTGGGCTTGTTTCTTTAATAGATATTGTGATACTGCCAATGCTCTTCACACTTTTCACATATGCAAAGATATTTTTAGTGTCATTTCAAAAGTCTAAAATGCTCAGAAGAAAAGCTGCTGAGACCTGCATACCCCACCTGTTAGTTCTGATCAACTTTTCTTATCTAGCTGCATATAGTTTAATTATAGCTCGTGTGGAGTCAGATTTTTCCCAAACTGTTCAATTTATAATGACACTGCAACTATTTCTTTACCATCCTTTGCTTAATCCATTCATCTATGGTTTAAAAATGAAAGAAATTTCCAAACACCTAAAACTCTTTTGTTTGACCAAAGTACAGGCATGTGTTTATTAACAGTTTGTTTTACAGAAAGTCAATATGAATGATCCATTTCTGTTGCTCTGGTTGTTCATTTAACATAATGCACAGTTTATCGTTACAACAAAACACTTATGAGAACTTGGAAATGTTGAAAAAAGCTACAATGAATGGTGCACAAATCTGTTTATTCCTTCGCATGTTTTTGGTTTGATGTAATGAAAGTTGGTTTAGAATCTTATTGACTAAAAGTGATTTTCTATCACCCTTTTCTATTTTGGTTTAATTTGATTATGAATTCTAAACACTTTACATGTTTTTGTTAGTGTTCTAAATTATTTAATTTTGTATAAGTGAATTTATACACCACCTGTCCAAAACAAAAAGTCACAACCTGAATTTGAGTAAGCAAACAGGTAGGAGCCTCCTCTTGGATAATTACTGCATGGGCGATTATCTTTCAGCTGGAAACAAGTTATTTAACTGGTGCAATGAGTTGCTTCTCATTTCATGTGGAAAGACACATCTGGTGGTCGTGGAAAAGATGTTAGTGTGTGTGAGAAGGGTCACATCGTTGGCATGCATCAAGCAGAGAAAACATCTAAGGCAAAGAAGGCTTTGTGCAGCGGTCAGACTCTACCATCATCAATGCAAGATATTGGTGAAAAATTAATGCAACACTGAATGGAAATAAATCTTGTGGGCCCTCCCAACTCCAGCAAACCAAAAAGCTCTTTAACACATGAAATAAGAGGAGAAAAAAGTAAAAGAAAACGTTATAATCTAGCTCCAAAACTCTATAGCAGTGATAAATAGACAGTCACAAATTTCTCAAAGTATTTGAGTCAAGTTGAAAAAATTGCAGTATTCATTTACATATAAAATGAAAGTATCAGTATCAGGGTTTTTCCCACAGTGAAATTCTAGCACTGTTCAAGCATTTTCAGACAATTTTTAAAGTTTTCCAGCACTGCTCATTGAAGATAAAATTATACATATGAACTCAAGAGACCAATTTCATTTTATTGTCACGTGAAATTATTTATTGCTGTTAATAATAATGTCTTGATAAAGTATCCTGCAAAGCAGGGACAAAATAAACTAAAATATAACAAAACTTTACATTTTAAATTGTGTCTCTCTCACCCATACCCTACATACCTTATACTGGTCCAAGAACAAAACAGTCCTTTAAGAAAGTGTCCCTCAATTTCAATGCCTTTAATTTATTTTGAACACATTATAATCAACACACTGTGCAAAGAGTCCTTCAACAAGAGCTGAAAATATTGAAAAAATAATGCGAAGAACAAAAATGACCCATTGAAATTTGGGCTAAAATATAGTGTCTAAGCACATTGACTTTATCAGCCAATGGTTTCTCTAAGGCAGCGGTATCCAACATTTTACAGAGCGTAAGCTACTTTTACACCATGAAAGTACAGAAGAGCTACTGCCATACGATTTATTCACATTGATACATACTTTTCATGTGTCAGTATGCTTACTATATTAACATGCATTGTATTCACAAGTTGCTTTCTCTATTTCAATACATCAATAATGTAAAAAAAAAAGGAAAATAGTGACATTCCTGTTTTGAAACTCAAACTAAACGAAACACAGTTTTATTTTTAACTAATTGGATACTTTCACATAATGAAATACTACTTTATGTGAATGATTTGACAATTTTTTTTTAGAATGAATCAACAACATAACTTTTTGAGCACACAGGAACTAACCTGGCCTGCCAGACACGCCCTCTGTCAATTCTTCACAGAGAACTAGTCTGGTAATGCTCCCATTGAAATAACCCTACCCCCTGAGAGTTGTAGCCGAGCCAATCAGTGCTGAGCAGCGTACGTCACACACCGCGTCGCTCAGTTTCTCATAAACAAGGAAGACGGCGTCTGAAACGGAGCTTGTTGCGGCTCTTTCCTCTGTTCTAAATGACTTGGACATGTCTTTAAAACCACAACAAGAATTAGCACTAAAAGCCTTTCTTCTAAAGAAAGATGTTTGCGCTGTGCTATCCACAGACATACGTAGATGCTTCGTGGACTGGTGCTTCCCTAGTGACCGGCTGCCATCTTAGATGGGTCTCCATTCGCCCCCAGTGTATTAATTTCTACCAAGGAAGGTGCTTACCCAGCTAAAAAACACATCATGGTGTCACCTTTACTTGCGCTAATAGAGAAACAAGTAAAAAATGCTGGAAAGCTGGGGTTAACTGTAGTGCAGCTTGGCATGAACAGTGAGAGGGAGATTGTTAGCAGCGCTTCTTTGACGCCATCTTTGACTACAGCTAAAAAACTACCGCCTTTTTTCGGATTGGTTATTTTTGAGCTAGCTAGTCCCGCCCCTCATGGTGCTTGCTGCCTCTGAGTTTCAGGCTCTTCCACTGTGTAGAATAGACAGAGGGAGAGTCTGGCAGGCCAGGCTACACAGGAACAGCTAACCTGTTCCTCTTCAGTCCCTGACCACCCTGTGTCCTGCCTGGAGCCTAAGCAGCAATGTCAATTTTTCATAGTGTTCAGCAATTTTGTCAGAAATGAATAAATACTTCCAAAACAATAGAATGCAAAACCTTTCAAATAATTATGTTGTGTTATGAATATTTTTCTAAGCAATGCAACACATAAATTCTCATAAAATGAAAAAAGCTGAAGATATTTTAAATAAAATACAAGTTAAATATGATGAAAACACAAAATGCTTAATAGTTTGAACTGAAGTAAAAAATGTAAAAACAGAAATAACATTTCTTCCTGCTTTCCTGATTCACTGAATCATTTTTATGTTTTTTTTTGCTCATGAAAGTTAAAATTTGCTTCACTAGTGAATAACTACAGGTAAAATAATGCGTTGCTGCATTTGTTGTTGACAATATTAAAATAAGGTTGGAGGTTTGTCCTTTTTCTCTGCCTCTGGATCTGCTGATCCACGACTCCCTCACGGAGCGAGCAAGAGGGAGAGAGAGTAAGAACTTTCACGATCATGTTTTATTACTAAATGGGACAATCAGCTGAAACAGTTGAGGGAAATATTTTGAAACTAAATCACAGGAGATGTCCAGAAAATTTGAAAACGTGTGTTCATCATTTGTTAAATAAACGGACCGCATTTAATTTGCGTTAACGAGATTTCAGCGCAGATAGGACTTTACTGTCGCCCAGAATATTTTAGAGTATTGTTATCAGCATCAGACTCCTGAAAAGCAAACTAGTAGAACCGATGTCACCCTGTCTTCTTTAGAAGCGCGTCTCCGTCCATCACCGCTCCAGCCGCTGAGATCAAAGCTAACAGAAACTGGGATCTGTGCTGCGACCCGAGCAATTAATCTGCGTATTTCCACAGACTTGTACACGTTTGCAGAAAGATTTGTGTAATAATCAGATTTTTATTTTACTTCCACAAAATGCTGATTTTAGATTAGATATAATGGAAAACAGAGAACACTTGCCATTGTAGCCTCATGGGGGCCATGGTTTTTCATCCTAAATGAACTAAGTTACAGTTTTAACTTACAGGTCATGTCAATGCTGTCAAGGCACTCTGATATCGTCTAACCTTGTTCCTAATAGTCCCTAACTTATCCTGCAGCATATCATCAAGACATCACAATGCCTCTAAGAAAGCAAAGCTCACAAAAGGAACCATCTCCTCTCTTTTGACCTCAAGGTCAATCATTTTTGCAAGTTGCTCTGAAGCAAACAAATCTACCAGCTGCATGCGGGCACCTGGAGGTACCCTGACCAGACGGTGACATATTCGGGGCTAAAGCTACGGTCCCAATACCTTAAGAGGTCTGAGCCACAGACAGCCGGTCAGTACCGAACTCCCTCTGACCTCCTGGATCAAACGGGACCTTCCACACAAGGTGTAGTAGACTCCTGCACTCTGGTGTCAAATGGCTTTATTAATTTGATAACTTGCACAAACCATACAGATTGATTTAACCCAGACATCATGAGATTCTCAGACTCTTAACGTAGATTCAGCTAAATAACACCTTTAGCTTACATACCATCACCTCATTAATTGTCTCAGTATCTTGCTTTAAACATCATTCATCATAATTTGTCCTGTGTCATCATAAGAAATATAGTATTAAATTGATTTTATAACGATCTTCCTGACTTTGTCTGAATTATTCTGAAGTGTGCGGATCACTTATGGTACAAGAACCTAGAGTAATGTTAAATTAACATTCAAAGATCAATAAGATTAATAATTCATATATTATGGGTTATTACACCTCACTGATCATTTTCTAAATATGTGGCTATGGCCCTAACGCTCCGCCATAACATTTTAAAGCTGTTCCTTGTTAATTAAAAGTGGGCAGGATGGCTCGCTGGCTGCTTCCACGTGTTTTGGGCACGTTCAGAACATATGAAAAAGTGTAGCAGGTGACCTTCTGCAATGCTCACAAGTTGGGTCCAGGTCTGGCTTGATTTTAGATGGAGTCTGTCTTTGGACCAATGCAGATGGTGCACCACCTTGAACTGGACAACACTATGGCTTACATAAATCAAATATTTGTGAATGTTCTTTAGAGCCTTGTGCCAGACCTCCCCCAACACCCAGTGTGACGGACAGTGAGTTCCCGGTCCAGGACCTTGGACAGCACTGCCTTTTCAGCACCCCGGACAGCACTCCAGGTCAGCGCCTCCCTCCTCCCCTTCGGGAAACCCTCACCTGCGCAGCTGAAACCACTCGCGTGATGGGACACCCATGTATAAAAGGACGGATCATTCAGTTTTCGAGAGAGAGGCGAGACAGAACACCGGACTGTCTTCTCTCTCTCTCGGATCCTAGTGATCATGCAAAATACGACTGAATTTAGAGACCCGTGGGAAAACGAAGAACATTTAAGTTAACTTAGTGGAGTAAGATTGTTCTTTAGTTATTTAGCCGGTTTCGGACTTATCACCGCCAAGCGTTGGCTCGGATATAAGTTGGTTTAGTGGGACAGATTCGTCATCTTTGGTTAAGTATTCGTTGTAGTGTTTCCTGAGGGATTAACCCTCGGGTGGTTTGATTATCCTCGGTTAAAGTTAGTTCTTGTTTAAAAATACCTCTGGGCGTCTCCCTTAGTTAGTTTTCTCTTTAGGGCTGAGACTTTGAGTTAAAGTGGTATTTAATCTGTAAATAAACACTACTGTTATTTCCTCCACACCCTCTCTTTTATTGTTATGTTACCCCCACCTCGTCACAACGCGCACCATCACCAGAGGTGTAACACCCAGGTCAAGCTACTAGTTCCATTTAAAAAAATTTAAACAGGTCCAATGGTACGAGCTGAGCTAGGTGCAAAGTTTATTCAGAACTTTCTTGGTAGATGTCCGACAGTCAGTGTTGGGAAAGTTCGTTCTAAAACCGAACTAGTTCAAAATTCAGTTCATACATTTTAAAACGAACTAGTTAATTATTTAGTTCATAATTTAAAATGTATTGAACTAAGTCCACTGTTCCAAAAACAAACTAGTTCATTGTTCTTATTTTCATATATATATATATATATATATATATATATGGACTTTTTCCATGAGGCGTTCTTCAATCTGCTTCGTGTCTGCCGCTAGATATCTTCAGGTTTCTTTATTTTTTGAGGAGGCAATGGCGGTGCTGTTGACACATTTAAAGGAAGCGGCATCCTGACCAATCACAAGCTTGCGCTCTACATCGTTCTCAACGGACAGTTAAAAAAGAGGGCAAATCTGTCACCCTCTACGGGCCTGTCGGAGAGCCCTTGCGCCAACGCAAAATGGCGCTGCGTGTCTCTGTACCGGCGCAGACGGGGAAGCATAAATTAGGCTTTACACTACACACAGAGGGGAGGACATTGATGCATATACTAAAAAGCATGGGCCCAAGAATTGAACCCTGTGGCATTCCCATTCTGCAATCTTTAAGCGAAGGCAGGCTGTTGTTCACACTCACACATCTTTGCCTGCCACTCAGGTAAAATGCAAACCAGAGTATTTTGTGTTGGGACAGTTCACAGTCTTCTAAGTTGTGAAGAATAGTTTGACTTACTGTGTCAAATGCCTTGCGCAAGTCAAGAAACACAGCACCTACTACACCCCTTGGTCCAGACTTGATTTAAATTCTTTGAGGAAGTAGCAGCAAGCTGTTTCAGTGGAGTTTTTTCTCCTGAAACCAAATTGCAAAGGACTTAGCAAAGCATTTTCATCAAGGTGTTGCATTAGCTGATCAGCTACAACCTTCTCATAGACCTTGTCACACTGAGGAAAGGAGTTCTCTATTATTCTTTGGAGAAAATTGGAAACCAGCACCCAGTCTGGTTAATATTAGTTTCTGTATCTGTGCAGAGGGAAGTCCTGCAGTCATACTCCAGCCACCTAGGAGAAGTCAAAACCCTGGAATTTGTGCGTCAGAGCTACCATTGTTTTGGTATGGGTGGCAATGTTCACCTGTTTATCAAGAGGTGCCCACACTGTAAGGACCATCAAAAAGGACAAAACTGCAAAGTTACCAAGTTGGAGCACTTCTGGACCGACTACACCTTGATATCCTCGGGCCATTTTTTTATGTCTAGCTGTGGTAACAAATACATAATTTTTTCATAGTTCCCTCTTTTGAAATGCATGGAAGCTTTTGCAGATCATCAAAACCAGGACTACCCGCCACCACCCTTCCTCTAACGGACAAGTAGAATGGTTCAACAGGATCTTACTGCAAATGCTTCCACGCTATGTGAACTAGGACCAAAATAACTGGGATGAACAGCTGCCACTGCTGCTTACTGCTTCTCACCCAATAGACTTATGCTTGGCAGGGAGGTCCACCAACCACAAGATGTCCAGTCTGGTACTGCAAAACTCAAGGTTGGTGCACTAGAGGCTGCAGAATTATTCTACAATCTGGAAGTAGGCTTAAATGAAGTTCATGACCTGGCAAGAGATCATCTTGCACAAGAGCTACAAGAAAAGGTGCATGACCTTTGAGTGAAAGATCACTTTTATAGTGTTGGAGACCAAGCTTTTGTCAAAGATGACACAAAAAGAAAGGACTAAACCTTCAGCTTTCAAAGCTTCAGAAGGGCCCCTTGATTGTTGCAGCCCGTCATGGTCCTGTACTGTATGAAATCCAAGGTCCTAAGCATAACACAGTGATGTACCATGACAGACTGAAGCCATATAACTGTGACATGATACCAGTGTGGGTTTTACACCAAAGAAGTAGACTCCTGCGGTATCAAGACACACAGACACCACCAATTGAAGAGAATGTCCCCCTGGTGCTTATGTTGCCACTGCCAAATGATCCAAATGAAGTGTTCCAGCCCAAGCATTCAGGGCACCAGCCAGAAGACAGGATGATTCGGACCCTTCAAGACAGACTTTGAAAAACATCTAGTGGTCGTCTTAGTCAATAGACAAGAAAGATTCAGACAGTTATGAGTTACAGTTAAATGTATACATTAACTCAAAAAAATCTAGTTTGTGCTCTCTTGCTCTTATAGAGTACAGTTTTTGGTAGTTGAGTTATTGTAACGACTTACATTCTGTTCAGTTTTGGCTATATTACCTGTACTGAAGTGACTCAGTATTCTTTAAAAGGAGGGCTATAGTGTAAGGCCGGTAATATACTTGCTTTGTAATGATGCATATACGTTGATTTGAAGCATTGCGTCGGAAGCAGAAAAAATGTGGGGGGGACACGGTTGGGGGGGGGGCTATGATGTAGCTGCCATTTCCTGCATTCTGGTGCCTTTACACAGGTTGTTAAGCACCCATTTTACCTAAAGTAGTAAAACCTTCACTCAATAACTATTTGTTCACCACAAACCTAGCTGTTTCATGCAAAAAAAATTTGAATGTGTTTATTTTATTCTTGTTGATCATAAGAATACCAGCAGGTGGCTCTGGACTGAATTTGAATTTAATGAACCATTTTAACATTTAATTAAAAACCACACCTCTGGTTGTTCTTTCTTTAAACACACTGTGTTTAAAGAAAGAACAACTAATTGAGTTAATATTATTACTATTCTAATTGAAAATTCAGATATCAGGTATTGTTAGTAGTAGAAATTTGATTTAAGGATATCCAACTACTGCACTGATTTGAGACATATCCAGATCCTTAAAAACAAACTACGGTGGACATTTTAACATTTATTAGGCAGATTGAATATGTATTGCAGATATCTGTTGCTCCAAGTAAATTTTAATATTCCACATATCCATAATAATATTCTTACTATCCACAATGAACACTTCAGATATCTTAAATTTAATTCTTCTTAGGTCAAATTATGCCACATTTCCCATTCATGTGTGTTGGGTTTGCAGCACAACCTATCTACAAATACATCCTTCCTGTCTAGAATAAACATGGTGGATCGCTGAAAAAGATTCCTACCAGAAGAAACTCTAATTTTAAGTAGTTATAATTCATCTGTTACTGACCATGATGAAACTTACTAACCTATATTTATAAAGGCTATAACTGTTTAGGCTATAACAGCATTATTAGTAGGAGAAGAAATAAGTGACATCTACTATTTGTAAACAAGAACCTGTCATGTCCTGTGTCCTCGTCTCCCCAGTCCCTTCCATATCCCATCTTCCTTGTCTCCGGTCCCCTCTATTATCATTCAGGTTTTTTTATTTTATTTCTCTTTTCATCAGTTCTGCCATGTCCATTCCCCAGCCCATTAGTGTTTTATTTCTCTTTAGTTTTCCTTTCACCTTGGTTGAGTAGTTTAGTATTGTCAGGGTCCTGTTTGGTTAGCCTCCTTTTGTATCAGTTAACCTTTGACCCCTGTGTTCCTCTTAGCTGTTCTCCCTATATTAGTTATCTTTCATTGTCCTCTTGTATTTAGCTCATCCCTCCAGTTTAGCTGTTGTCCTTGTGTCCCCTTAGGCTACGTTCACACTGCAGGTCTTGATGCTCAATTCCAATTTTTTGAGTAAATCCGATTTTTTTGTGTGGTTGTTCACATTTGAACTGAAATGAGACATCAAACACTCTCCAGTGTGAACCCTTCACGGCCCCAAAGCGACCCGCATGCGCAGAAGACAAGAAGTCACAGAACCAGGAGAGGTGGAGTTGTGATGTGAAAGCCTTCACTGACAGTTCAGCCACAGGATCACACCCGAGTCTCTCGTTTTGGGGTGGAAACTATTTTAAAAACTATTTTACTCCTTATTCCCGCCGTCTTCCCGAGTTAGTATTCCCTGAAAATGTTTTGGTATCAAGTTCATTCACGGAGAACCCCCGCCCCGCTCTCAAGGAGACCGAGACCAGAGATGCGCTTCACTCCAGCAGCACCTCCCGCTCTCATGCTTTCTTGTATTTTTAATTCCAAAACTTGACAGGATGTCCCACAGACCCCTGAATCCTTCTGTCAGCGCTGCTCTTCAGCGCTCCTCCTCGGGAAAGTCCTGACACGACGCTCACCTCCGCTGAGCAGTGATGTAGGAGGTGGATTTAATGCGACATGACCGTTCAGACTGCAGTCGCTTTCAAAAAATGCGCATATGTGTCGCAATCAGTACTACATATTGAAACGACCTGGATCAGATTAGGAAAAATGAGATCTGTGCTGTTCAGACTGGCACAAAAAAATCAGATAAGGGTCACAGGCAGGTCAACATGCGGATTTGATGCGCTTTTGCCTGCAGTGTGAACATAGCCTAAGTCATCCTGTTCCTCTTATGTCTAGTGTTTTAGTCTTCAGTCAGTTTGGTGTTATTCATTCTCATAGTTTCCTTCCTGTGTTCCCCTCTGTTAGTTGCTTCTTGTATTTTGTTTATTAGTTCAGTGAATTAATTTATTATCATTAGCCTGTATTCTGTTTATTCATTCTAGTATATTAGCATTTAGTTTTAGTGTTTTAGGTTTCTCTTTTTATCTGGTTCAGTTCAGTCCTCTTGTGTTTTGCATTGCCTCCCATCCTCAGTTAACTAGTCACACCTGTCCATCAATCCGTAATCATCTCACCTGTTTCCTCATCACCTCAGTCTATTTAAACCTAGTCATGTTCATAGCTCCTGGTCGGTTCCTTGTGTTATGTGTGTCCACTAAAATTAACGCAACGCGTTTACAAGCTGCAATATGTGAGTAACGAGTAGGCGGAGTTGACAAAATGAGTGAGACACACTCACCATGGTGACTCTGTCTCTGGTTTAGAGGTCTTTCATACGATCTATGATACCGCTGCTGTCTTTTTTTCTGTTGTGATCTCAAAATTAACCAGTTACTGATCTCTTCTATTGACGCCATGTTTGTTTTGGTTGTACCCTTCAAACCCAAGACTCTGTCCGGTCTGAGTACTCTACTGTGCCCCCTAGTGACACAGTACTATGTGCCATGCAGCAGCAAGTATGTAAACAAAGATGCAGCCTGCGTCAATGCGAGGTTAAAAAGCAAGTATATTTCCAGCCTTAGGCAGTTAAACTTTCATACAGTCTACAAACAGGTTTTGTATTTAATTTGAGTTTTTGAGCCTGTGGTAAGCCAGTAAATGAAATGCAGCCAGCTAGATAAGGTTATTGCAAGAATAGGTAGGTTCAGGAGGTACAGCAGGTTGCCTTGTGATCGGAGGATTGCGGGAATGATTCCTACTCCCGCCAAGGGTATTCTGCTGTTGTCTTTCGGCAAGACACTTCACTCGACTTACCGGTGTTGGTAGTGGTCAGAGGGGCTGATGGCGCAAAATGGTAGCTTTGCCTCTGTCATACCGCTCCAGGGTGGCTGTGGCTACATAGTAGCTTACCATCACTGGCACTGTGCGACCGTGAAAGTGCGTGAATAATGGAAAGTGCATACATAAATCCAACACATTATTATTATTATTATTATTATTATTATTATTATTATTATTATTATTATTATTATTATTATTATTATTATTATTATTATTATATGTAGCCTTCTTCCTGTTGTACTGTTGTTGCCTCGTCTCTCGCAGCTCCACGCATGGACACTGATGAACACTTTCTGTGCCAGAGTGAGAGACTGAACACAACAGAGTGCTTCATACTACTTCAACTAAGCAGTCATTGTAACTTACCTGTAACTGGAGGAGGTAAAGTTCATAAAAGAGATCCCTTTTTGTCATATATCTGCACGTTCTCATACGCCTCCATCACACCGGAAGGCAAAAGCACAACACAGTGAAACTGCAAGGTTGTCCTCCAGAGATTAGATCTAATAAAAATTTTCCACAAACACAAACGGTTCCATTTGTACAATTAGCAGATGATATTACACCTAGTTAAATGTCTAACTGTAGGCGATGAAACAGACACAGGTTGCAGATTAGAGATTTGTTTTTGAATGAGTGAACACTTAAGTACTTTAGAACCATTTATGGATAATGAGTGGAATAATTCCTATGTAACTCTAACTGGATTTGTGGAAATTACAAAATATAGATATTTGTATTTTACTATTATGTTTCTATTATATGTCTTAATAATCTGTAGTAATTCTACTATTGTGTATATTATCTGGACAAACAAGAACCTCCATGAGCCCATGTACATTTTTATTGCTGCATTGTTATTTAACTGTGTTGTTTACAGCACAATTATTTACCCAAAACTCCTGATTGACTTTTTATCTGAAAAACAGATCATATCATATTCAGCCTGCCTCTTCCAGTTTTGTGTAGGTTATTCAGTAGGTGGTGCAGAATTTTTCTTGTTGGCAGCCATGGCTTTTGACAGATACGTGTCGATATGTAAACCTCTGAGACATTCAACTATCATGACCAAAACCACAGTCAATATTTTTCTGATTCTAGCCTGGATTATACCTGCTCTTCACCCCACAGTTGAGACAATTTTGAGTTCTAAAACTAAATTATGCAGCTTAAATTTAAAAGGAATAATTTGTAATAATTCTGTTTTTACACTTCAGTGTGTGAAATCAAGACTAATTACTATAATAGGGCTTGTTTCTTTAATATATGTTGTAATACTTCCATTTCTTTTCACAGTTTTTACATATACCAATATATTAACAGTATCTTTTAAAAAAGGGAAAACTTTCAGACGAAAGGCTGCTGAGACCTGCATACCCCACTTGTTAGTTTTAATCAACTTATCTTGTTCTACTGTATATAACGTCATTATAGCTCGTGTAGATGTTGAATTTCCTCAACTTGTTGAATTTATAATGACACTTCAAGTGTTTTTGTACCAATCTTTGCTCAATCCTATTATATATGGGCTCAAAATGAAAGAAATTTCCAAACGACTGAAGCATCTTTTTTTGACCAAATTCTAGACATGTTTTGGCATTTGATAATTTGTTGGTATGAGCCTTTATTTTATTTTTTTTCAGTGAGCATTCAAATTCACTGTATGCATTTGATTTTGAGTCTATGATTATAACTGCATACAAATAAACATTTATAGTTGCAACCAAATACTTATGACTGGGAAAGTCACAAAAATATAGCTCAAATATCTTTTTCCATTAGTTTATAATATTCAGATTATGTTTGTGTTTGATTCAACAAAAGATAGAATGGTACTTTATTAGGAGGTCATTACATGATACTTTTGCCATTTTTGTTTCATCCCTCTTACACCAATTTATTTATCAACTATTACAAAGAAAAACACTAAGAAGTTCTGAGTTATTTCATTTATTTCAGGTGATGGTCAAGAAAATATAATGAGTTATTAATTCTACACAACTGTAAATTTTCTAATCTGTAGAAAAAATATGTTAGTAAAGATAATTTTGCTGTAAAGTCTTTAAAATGAAATAATCCTCCCCACCCCAAAAAATATGGTCCAAATTTGTAGACATGGTAAGGCTCAAATATGTTGGAGGTTTTCATCATGTGAGGTTTTGGAATGTGTTGGACCGAATGTGCAGGTGAATTATCAGGAGGCAGGAAGGTTGACTCAAACGTTTAAGAGCAAGCACACAAATAAAATTTTAAATTTGCAACTAAATATTTATGACTTTAAAAGTCACAAAAATGTAGCACAAACCTGTTTTTACCATAATATTCAGATAGTCCTGTTTGTGTTTGATGTGACAAAAGTTTGATGTAATTCTAGTTCTTTTTAATCAATTTGTTAATCAAGAAATCAAGAAAAAGAACATAAAGCCTTGAAATGGCTCTTGTTAGCCTTGTAAATAATTTAAATTCTTTGTGGTGATACTGAAAATGTATTGTCACTGATATTTTTTTTGTAATATTACTTAACTGTAAATATTTTGTTCTTTAAAATTAATCTTACAAGTTATTAAAGATCCTAATCCTGGACTTTTGTCTCCCAGATCCCTGAAATTTGATCTGAATTTGTAAACCAGGGTCAGGCATAACAACAACTTTAGGTTTTTCTTTAGTTGATCAAAATAAAAAAAGAAATATGTTCACTCCCAAGACACATTTTAGTTTTTAGATTTTTTTTCAAGCTGTAACAGAATGAGTAGACACACCAGGGTCATAGCAGGAGAGAGAAAAGTGAAAAAAAATAATAAATTGAGAAATGCTTAGGTGGAATAAATATGCTGCTGGAATTTCTCATTTTGGAAATAAATAGCATTTATATTTTGCAAACAGGACACTCCATTATGTATTTGTGTGATACTTGTTAATTTGTGAAGACTTGGATTGAAACAGTTCTTAATAAGACTGGATGATTCCTTTAAACCAGATGACTGCTCAAGCCTCTTTCATACCGAATATGGAATGGATGCAATCCGGTTTCCGTACGTTTTCCAAATGGTTCAAAAATCATTTAATCAAATGAGAGCATTAACACCAGCTGCAGTGTGGATCCAGATGTGGAGTTCTGGAAAGTTTCCACAAGGAATTATTTTTTTTGCAGATGCCACTGCAGATTATCATGAAGTTAAAGTTTTTGAGCCAGACAGGAAGTGAGACATGTTTCACTGAGTCACATTCAGTATATCTTAAAATGAAAACCTGTGTTGCGTTCTTTTGCTGGCTTTTGTTTTGTCATTAATGTTATTAAAGAACATCAGTTTACAGTGTTTGATAGTACACGTTATTTTTACAGGTGTATTTTGAAAGGTATTATGTCAGATTTTTATTCAGTTGGTGCTCTTGTGGGAGCAGATTTCCAGAGACACTCAGCACAAGAACCGCAGTCAGTGTGAACAGCAGTCCATCTGGAAGCTGTACATGCACAAAACTGGACCACGTCTGTACCACATTTGGTGTAAAACAGGCTTTAGTGTTTACATGTTTAATTTGAACAATCATGTTGAAGAAATCATGTTGACACCATTCTGTAATGAAGGATGAAAAAAGGAGGAAAATCCCAGGCCCTCTGTCAAACATCCTGACATTCCTAGATAATTAGCTTTATATAATACATGGCTCACAGGAACATGTACAAGAGAGTACATGGCTGTTACAGTGAAGAAGACAGGATTCAGCTTTTGTTTAAGGTATAAGCTGTAGAATAAAATTGTAGCAGTACCAGCTACTCCAGGGTCTCACACACACGACACAACACACACAGGTAGCTCAGAATAATCTCTTTTTATTTACTCGTGTGCATCGCTCTAACAGCCATCACACCACAAGTCACCAGCGTCTCTGTTGCAGCTCAGCTCGTCTCATCCATGCTTGCCTCCACCTCCTGCATATATCAGAGCAGGAGTACTGCTTACTCATGAACTCCTGGTGCGTTCCTGCATGCTCTATGTGCCACTCTTGTTGTCCCGCTCGCTTTGGACTACCCTGCAGACCCGCTCTGTCCCGTGCACTGCTACACGCCCTCAATGGCTGACTCAGGCCGGGGCAATGTCCAGCCAGACCAACTCCCCTCTCTCCAGAGTGAGAGAGGAAGTCAGCCACGGCCATCTGCGCTCCCGGCCTGTGGATCACCTGGAAATTGAAGGTGCTGAAGAGCGAGATACCAATGGGTAATCAGGGTGTTGGCATCCTTCATGCAGTGAAGCCACTGCAGTAGCGCATAGTCCAAACAGAGTGTGAAAGGCAGGCCCAGGAGGTAGAACCAAATGTGCGTCGCCCGCCCCATCTGCTGGCAAGACACTCAATTCAATTGAATTCATATAGTGCCAAATCACGAGTCATCTAAGGCACTTCACAAAGTAAACATTCCAACTGAGTTCTGTTCATTATGCCAATTAGTTAAAAGTTTCCTAAATAAGGAACCCAACAGATTTCATCAAGTGTCAGTGACTTTACGGCAATCCCTATACTAAGCAAGCATGTAGCGACAGTAAAGAGGAAAATTTAACCCCAACTGGTGCAATGAGTTTCTTCTCATTTCTTCAACAACCATGTGGAAAGACACATCTGGTGGTCGTGGAAAAGATGTTAGTCTGTGTGAGAAGGGTCACATCATTGGCATGCATCAAGCAGAGAAAACATCTAAGGAGGTTGCAGAAACGACTAAAACTGGGTTCAGAACTGTCCAACGCATTATTTAAAACTGGAGGGATAGTGGGGACCCAACGTCTTCAAGGAAGAAATGTGGCCGGGAAAAAAATCCTGAATCATCGTAATCGGCAATCACTTAAACGTTTGGTGAAATCAAAACAAAGAAAAACAACAGTAGAACTCAGGGCTATGTTTAATAGTGAAAGTAAAAGCATTTCCACATGCACAATGTGAAGGGAACTCAAGGGATTGGGACTGAACAGCTGTAAGAAAACCACTAATCAGTGAGGCAAACCAGAACAAAAGGCTTCAATTTGCTAGGGGTGCATAAAGATTGGACTCTGGAGGAATGGAAGAAGGTCATGTGGTCTGATGAATCCAGATCGACCCTGTTTCAGAGTGATGGGTGCATCAGGGTAAGAAGAGAGGCAGATGAAGTGATGCACCCATCATGCCTAGTGCCTACTGTACAAGCCTGTGGGGGCAGTGCTATGATCTGGGGTTGCTGCAGTTGGTCAGGTCTAGGTTCAGCAACAGGATGTGCTCCAAGAATGAGGTCAGCTGACTACCTGAATATACTGAATGACCAGGTTATTCCATCAATGGATTTGTTCTTCCCTGATGGCACGGCCGTATTCCAAGATGACAATGCCAGGATTCATCAGGCTCAAATAGTGAAAGAGTGGTTCAGGGAGCATGAGACATAATTTTCACACATGGATTGGCCACCACAGACTCCAGACCTTAACCCCATTGAGAATCTTTGGGATGTGCTGGAGAAGGCTTTGTGCAGCGGTCAGACTCTACCATCATCAATGCAAGATCTTGGTGAAACATTAATGCAGCACTGGAGGGAAATAAATCTGGTGACATTGCAGAAGCTTATCGAAACAATGTCACAGTGAATGTGTGCTAAAGGTGGTCCAACAACATATTAGAGTGTGACCATGTTTTTGGCCAGGCAACGTACATACCACACTGTAATAAATCTTAAGCCAGTTAAACTTAAAAATGAAAGTTCACCGGCTGCCTTAAAAACATGAGTCAATTCAACTTAACCAACCACTTTCTTTCAACTCTAAATGTCAAGTTGTACAAATAACATAAATAATAACAATGCATTGTTAGAAATTAATATTGTGAGTTGAAACAACAAACTATGTCAGATTAGCAATTCGAAAAACACATTTTCTCTTGTTTAATATACACACAATTCTACCTTATCTTAACTTACATATTTAAGTTAGAAGACTATGTACAGCCACATGGCAGGAAGAGGAGCAGGAAGCTAACAGCGACATCAAAAGATGCCAGCTAGCTAACTTGTGCCTCTCATACACTGCGTTACTGCAGGTAGCCAGTGAGAGTTGAACTCAAGGAGCTGACAACAGTAGTAGTAGTAGTACAAGCCACCACTTTAAGAAGAACAGTTGAACGGCACAGCGGTCCCATTCTTTCAACCGTCCTCCTCACTTACGGTGCCAACATGACAATAACAAATAACTCCACCTTTGCAACACTGAACAAAGAATAACTAAGAACAACAC
>SSNS01000140.1:108341-151428 GCA_006937985.1 Aphyosemion australe
AGTAGTGTTTCTAGGGCTGTGATTTCTTAGTAGATATTCTATTTTGTAACAGATAAACTTTATTGTCTTTATCTGAATGAATCTGTATTTAATTCAACAACTAACTATGTGCTACAGTCAGGTCTGTACACCGTTCCCCTGATTTGGATGTAAATACCCTTATTTAAGCTGACAGTCTGCAGTTATAGCACATCATGTTTGTTTCATTTCAAATACATTGTGGTGGTGTATAGAGCCAAAAATGTTAGAATTGTGTCAATGTCCCAGTATTGATGGGCCTGACTGTATGTGTCTATTTGTGTGGTGATTTACCCTGGCTCCAATTTAATTTCTTTTATCACAGCTTGATTTTAGTAGAAGAAACAGTGCTGTGGTTGTTCTCAAGAGATTAGATCTTCAGAGGGGCAACACATCTAATAAAACACCTTCCAGAGACTCAAACAGTTTAGGTTGAAGTAGCAGACAGGATTACACCAAAGACATCTTTAAATCTAGATAGTGAAGTATAATTGTATATAACTCTGGTATAATTGTAATTTAATGAGTGAACAGTTTCAGTAGTTTGGAAACATATATGGATAACGAGTCCATTATAACCCTAAGTGGGTATGTAGAAATGAACAAATACAGGTATTTGTATTTTGCTGTTTTGTTTACTGTATATGTTTTAATAATCTGTAGTAATTCTACTATTGTGTATATTATCTGGACAGACAAGAACCTCCATGAGCCCATGTACATTTTTATTGCTGCTTTGTTGTTTAACTGTGTTGTTTACAGCACTACTGTTTACCCAAAGCTCCTGATTGACTTTTTATCTGAAAAACAGATCATATCATATTCAGCCTGCCTCTTCCAGTTTCTCGTGTTTTATTCTGTAGGTGGAACAGAATTCTTGCTGTTGGCAGCCATGGCTTTTGACAGATACGTGTCGATCTGTAAACCTCTGAGATATCCAACTATCATGACAAAAACCACAGTCAACATTTTTCTGATCCTGTCTTGGATTATACCTGTTTTTCACCTTGCAGCTGAAACATTTTGGAGTGCTAAAGCTGAATTATGCAGATTCAGTTTAAAAGGAATCTTTTGTAATAATTCTATTTTCACACTTCAATGTGTGAAATCAAGGCTGATTACTATAGTGGGACTTGTTTCTTTATTATATGTTGTAATACTTCCACTTCTTTTCACAGTTTTTACATATATCAAGATATTAATTGTGTCGTTTGAAAAAGGGAAAACCTTCAGGAGAAAGGCTGCTGAGACCTGCATACCCCACTTGTTGGTTTTAATCAACTTTTCTTATGTAGCTGTGTATAGTGTGATTATAGCTCGTGTGGAGTCTGACCTTTCTGATACTGTTCAGTTTATAATGACGCTGCAACAGTTTGTTTACCACCCTTGGCTTAATCCATTCATTTACGGACTAAAAATGAAAACAATTTATAAACGATTAAAACTCTCCTGTTTGACCAAAGTGTAGACACATGTTGACACTTTTGTACAATTTTAGGTATAAGTGGAAGTTAACATGTACCCTCTATGTTACTTTTTTATTGTTCCTTTATGTTATTGTGCACATAAATAGGGCTGGGTACCATTAAACATTTTTTGTTACCACTATTTCAATGATACCTGGTTTTTGATACCTATATGTATAATTTTCAGAGAAAATAACAAAGTAATGAAACCTATTTTTATTAAACCACACAGCAAACTTTCAGTGCAAACAGTAAAGGCACGGTATTTAAATATTTGTGAATAAATTAAAAGGCAGTATTTACATTTTTGTGCAAAACAAAACTTAACAGTGTGAAGATAAAGTGCAAACTATTCTTTTTTGTAAAAATATAAAACATTTACTCTAAAAACCTAAAATAAAAAGTATCTAGAAAATCCCAAATCAACAAACAAACAAAAAAAAACACACTATATAAACAGCTAAAAAGAACTATGTACACTATATAAACATGAGTCCTGGCCGTTTTTCTTCAGAAATGAGCATGTCCATGTCCCTGTTCCAACTCAGCAGCCGGTGCCATTGTTTGCTGAATACATAAATATGCAGTACTACATGAAAGTTAAGAAAGTTAAACACAAAAAGCAAATAAAAGACACAATAACGTTAACTTTGACATGATGATTCTTCTTGTGTTTTTTTTCTCCTCTATCAAGTGTTTCCCATAAGTTCTCATCTGCTTTGGCCTAAAACCCAGGATCAAAGCTATGCCCTCCTCAAAAAAGTCCGGGTGCCCTGGTCTTGAAATATTATATTGTTAGTTTTCAGAGATAAATGATATGCGAGAAAGTTACTGAAATAACATTAACATTCACACAACATCTCCCCTATCAAAACATTAACAATATAGTGGGATACGAAAGTTTGGGCAGCCTTGTAAATCTTCATGATTTCCTGTATAAATCGTTGGTTGTTATGATAAAAATTTTCAGTTAAATGTATCATATAGGAGACACACACCGGTATATTTTAAGAAGTGAAACAAAGTTTATAGGATTTACAGAAAGTGTGCAATATTTTTTTAAACAAAATTAGGCAGGTGCATAAATTTGGGCACCACAAAAAAGAAATGAACTCAATATTTAGCAGATCCTCCTTTTGCAGAAATAACAGCCTCTAAACGTTTCCTATAGCTTCCAATGAGAGTCTGGATTCTGGTTGAAGGTATTTTGGACCATTCTTTACAAAACATCTCTAGTTCATTCAGGTTTGATGGCTTCTGAGCATGGACAGCTCTCTTTAACTCACACCACAGATTTTCAATAATATTCAGGTCTGGGGACTGAGATGGCCATTCCAGAACGTTGGACTTGTTCCCCTGCATGAATGCTTTAGTAGACTTTGAGCAGTGTTTAGGGTCGTTGTCTTTTTAAAAGATCCAGCCCAGGTTCAGTCACTGATTCCTGGACATTGGTCTCCAGAATCTACTGATATTGAGTGGAATCCATGCATCCTTCAACTTTAACAAGATTCCCAGTCCCTGCACTGGCCACAGCTCCACAGCATGATGGAACCACCACCATATTTTACTGTAGGTAGCAGGTGCTTTTCTTGGAATGCTGTGTTCTTTTTCTCCATGCATAACGCCCCTTGTTATGTCCAAATAACTCAATTTTAGTTTCAAAATGAAGCTGGCTTGTCCAAATGTGCTTTAGCATACCTCAAGCAGCTCTGTTTGTGCTGTGGGTGGTGAAAAGGCTTTCTCTGCATCACTCTCACATCTCCTTGTGTAAAGTGCACCAAACAGCTGAACGATGCACAGTGACTCCATCTGCAGCAAGATGATGTTGTAGGTCTTTGGTGCTGGTCTGTGGGTTGACTCTGACTGTTCTCATCATTTGTCACTTCTGTTTATCTAAGATTTTTCTTGGTCTGCCACTTTGAGCCTAAACTTGAACTGTGCCTGTGGTCTTCCATTTCCTCAATTTGTTCCTAACTGTGGAAACAGACAGCTGAAATCTCTGAGACAGCTTTCTGTCTCCTTCCCCTAAACCATGATGGTGAATAATCTTTGTTTTCAAGTCATTGAGAGTTGTTTAGAGACCCCCATGTTGCTACTCTTCAGAGAATATTCAAAGAGGAGGGAAACTTGCAATTGGCCCCCTACTCTCTTGTAATTGGATTCACCTGTGTATGAAGGTCAAGGGTCACTGAGCTTACCAAACCAATTTTGAGTTCCAATAATTAGTTCTAAAGGTTTTGAAAGCAATAAAATGACAACAGTGCCCAAATCTATTGTACACTTTTTTGTAAATTCTATAAACTTCATTTTACTTCTCAAATATCACTGTGTGTCTCCTATATCATATATTTACCTGAAATGTTTTATCATAACAACCAATGATTTACACAGGAAAATCATGAAGATTAACTAGGCTGCCCAAACATTCGCATATTTTTTTCTTTCGAACACAAAACATAAGTCCTCTTCTCTCCACTCAGTCAGAACATCATTGGGGTGGACTACCCTCAGTCCTGGAGGGATTATTCTGCCCTATGAGAGAGGCTCTTTTGACTTTCTTGTCACTCAGTTTGTGAACCTAAGAGGCAACTTGACTTTGTGCCCCCTGGAGGTCAGTCTCTTGGGAATGGCAGACTGAAGATTAGAAATTGGGGCGGAAGCTGCTGATGACTAGCCTAGTGAACTAGACCAAATTCTTGCTTTGCAGAATTTGGTCTAGGCACGCTTCATTGGAACCCTCGCTGCCTGTGGCTGTCCAATCACAGCTCGCAATAGTTTTGGTTGGGCCAATCACAGAGCTCTACATTTTGGGCCAATCACAGAGCGGGAGTAGCCGATGACGTCAGCGCTGCGGCCGCAAACCCAAGCAACATGGCGGCAACGCAGGAAACACGTTCGTTTGAAACGGCTTTGTCATCAACATTGGATTATTTAGACTCCAACATGCGTAAGTCTGTCGGCTACTTAGCGGCTTCTTATTTTTATCAAACAAAGTAGTGCAATGTCCCAGTACACCTGATATTCACATGTTTTTATACAAAAATGACAGAAATCATTGATGTTTGACACCATTACTGCGTCCCGCTTTTCCATTGCTGTGATTACGTCACGTTGTTCGTTACTCTGATTGGTCCTAGCGCTATCCAATTGCGTGCTGACATTTTGAAAGACAACCGTAGATCCCGCCTCACGACTGAGAGCCGTCAATGGTTCGTGGCCAGACTATATATTCACATATATAGGATGGCTTGCCAGGCTACCTCATGACTGCTTTAGTGACAGCTCCTGTGGAGTCTCCACCATGGCATCCGATGAACCAAAGCTCTGTTGCTGTTGAGATGGAGTGTATCAAGTTGCTGCCGCTCCTCAGGTTTGGCAGTATCAGGAACAACCTGGAGATGCCGTCTGTTGCGGTGAGTTACGGAGTCCATTTCCACCAGATAGGGTCTTGGTTCCTCCGACCTGCCAATCACTTTAGCAGGTGTCTTTTAACCTTTTTCTCCATCAAGCTTTAACTTGACTGTTTGGCTGGGCCGCAGCTCAGAGAGAGGATGAGCTGAATGTCTGTGGTTGTAGAAGAACATGTAGGCTTCCGGTGTTGGGTTGTGGAGTCACTTCCAGTGGTTCACGTCTCTGTGAAGGCTTGTGCTCTGCTCAGAAGTCAAATGTATTTACTTAGTTGGTAATCCTGGCTCCAATGCTGGACCAGTCAGTCTCGTACGTTTTCAACACTTTTCAGTCTCTGGTGACCTTCGTGCAGCTGACTAAGAACATCAGATCTGAGTGCTGTGGGGATTACAATGCAATCCAGGCACAACACTAATCCATCCGATTCTGAAAGGTGGGCTCTCGCTGTTCAAAATCCTCTCAGGCGTGAGAACCCTGCCATTCTCTGTGGCCACCCTTTTCTGATGAATGCGATGACTTTTTGTAATAATAATAACAGCGCTTTTCAAGGCACCCAAAGCACTTTCCATTATTTACTCTCATATTCACACACTGCTGATGATGGTAAGCTACTATGTAGCCACAGCCACCCTGGGGCGGTCTGACAGGGGCAAGGCGGCCATTCTGCGCCACCGGCCCCTCTGACCACCACCAACACAGGCAAGTCGGGTTAAGTGTCTTGCCTAAGGACACAACAACAGCGACAGACTGATTGGGACGCAAACCTGCAACCTTCCGATTGCAGGGCAACCATTTACCTCCTCTGCCACCATCGCCAAGTAGTTCTGCATCACTTTGTGGGGCTCTGCGGATTTCCTTCAGTTTAGATGATTTGCTTGGTTTGCTGGCCACTACAATGTCAACATAAGTTCCGACCTGATCCTCAGTATCTGACTTGTGTTCTCCGTCCAGGGGTTGTCTCGAGAGAGAGCGTCCGCCACAGCCAGCTGTTCTCCTGGCAAGTGCTCAGCAATGATGCCAAACCGCATCAGGTGCATGAGCAGGCTTTGACACCTCAATGGTGTTTTGTCAATGTCGTACATGTTGATCAATGGCACTAAAGGCTTACGGTCTGTCTGCAGCCTAACCTTGGCCATTCCCTGAATGTAGCAGGCAAAGCGCTCACATGCCCACACACACGCTAAGCACTCCTTCAATCAAAATCTTCAATATTAATCCAAGGACCTGTAGACTCTAAGTAATCAGCAATCTAATGGAAATACTACACAAGATGGTCTAAGCCAGGGGTCTCCAACTCCAGTCCTGGAGAGCTACCATCCTGCACATTAGCTGTTTCTTTGCTCCTACACACCTGATTGAAATGAATGAGTAATTTACAGGCCTGTGCAGAGGTAAGGTGAGGATTAAATTACCCCATTCATGTGTGGCAGAGCAGGAAACACAGAAAACTAGCAGGATTGTAGCTCTCGAGGACTGGAGTTGGAGACCCCTGGTCTAAGCAAACACGGGTATTAAAACAACTGCAACATACTCAAAACGAAGTCTAAACCAAGCTGCAACTCATTCAATATTTATCTACAAAACCAGTCAACTGCAGCAGCACACACAGAGAGCAACCTCCAGAACCAGCTCTCGGTTCAGTCTGTTTGTTAGAGCCCCTCTCCTCGTTCTTTCCTCACTTTTATTTCTCAGTGTTCTCGTTAGCTGATGCTGGGCAGCTGTGGGTTGAAGCGCTCTGTCCAGGGTGCTGATCAGTGCAGCACACCCTGCCGTAGAGCTGTCTGAGGTGCTGATTTAATGGCTCTGCATAGGAAGAAGGGAGACGGCTGTAGTAAAACCATTCCAGGAGGGAGGCGGCCATAACAGGGAACTTTTGATACCCCGCAAAGTGAGATCTTACATGGAGGTCCCGTCCGAGGGAGACTGACAGTCGTCTTTAACCATTTGCTAACAATTGCTCTAACAGTTGATCTATTTTCAACAAGCTGCTTGGCAATTGCCCCGTAGCCCTTTCCAGCCTTGTGGAGGTCCACAATTTTGTCTCTAGTGCCTTTTGACAGCTCTTTGGTCTTTCTTTTGGCCCATGGTAGTCGTTGGAGTCTGACTGACTGTGGGGTGGACAGGTGTCTTTAACAAGCTCAGCCAAGTGCTACTGATTTAGATTAATGTAGAGTAGAGGTGGACTTTTTAAAGGCAGAGTAACAGGTCTTTGAGAGCCACAATTCTTGCTGATTGCCAGGTGTTCAAATACTTATGTGCAGAAGTGCAATACAAATAAAATTTTTTTAAATCATTCAATGTGATTTTCTGATTTTTTTGTAAATGCTGAATCTCACAGTGGGAATGCACCTACAATGTTAATTTCAGACCCTTCCATGATTTGTAAGTCGGAGAACTTGCAAAATCGCAGGGTGTTCAAATACTTATGTTCCTCACTGTAAGATGAAAATAACTGGTAATACTAAAATAAGGGAGCAATAAGGTCCTACACTTTTCAACTTCACACCATCAAAATAGCGATTTTTAAGACTTGTGACCCCAGCTATCTCTGAATTGACCATACAAACATGCTTCAACAACTAAAAATTTAAGGCATATAGAAAATTGCTTCAGCTCATATTCACTTATATCAATTTATGACAATTTAGTTGAGTTTGTGAAGCAATTATGCTAGAAAAATAGCTTCAGCAATTGTTTTTCAAATGCCTTTCTATTTCTGAAAATTATCTCAAGACCCGTTCCGATCCGTCTGAACCCCAACCTTGGGAACCGCTGATATGGAGGCTCAAAGAAAAGTTTCTAATTGTAAATAAATATTATAATACTACCCCTTTAAATCTTGATTAAATCCCAATGAGAGACTGAGACAGCTGGAGACCAGAAGATCGAGGTATCCCTGCTTAAGTTGTTGTCCCTGCATCCTGGTTCCAGATAAGTGGCAGACAATGAGTGGGTAGGGGGATGGAAAAAATACAATAAGGAAACTGTTGCGATGGACTGTTTTTTAATCAAATATTGGATATTACATCAATTTAAAGTGGTTTAAAAAATAAAATTGCAAACAGACTTCAAAAAAGACTCATCATGAAGGACATTAGAATGTGGCAAAATAGAATGGAGTGTGTACATGCTACCATGTATGTAGTATTATTTGTTGCCATTTCTACGTTGTATAAAAACACTTTTGACATAAAATCTGTTTTATACATTACATTAAACCACCAAATAGTTCCCGAGCGCAACCACAGCTGCAGCTCACCGCTCCCCATGGGGGTGGGTCAAATGTGGAGATGTAACTTCACCAGTGTGTGATGATGGCTAATGGGACTTTAGAGCCTTGGTACACATCTCTCAAACATGCATTAACACATAGAACACTACAGAATCTGTCAGATTTTTGTTCTTGAAATTTTATCAGAATAAAATGCATTAATTATATTTCACATCTAGCTTCTACATCAGCAGACAAAACACAGTACTTGATTTTAAAGTGTAATACAGTAAAAATAAAACATAAAAACTTTAGACTTTAGAATAATCATAAAAATCTTTTGTAATCCTGATGTTAATAAATCATTAATAATAAATTAATAAATCATGTATAATTGTAAAAAAAAAACCTGACAATATAATTTGAATTATGAAAAATAGAAAACATCTTAAGTGAGATTTTTGCTTAAAATCTTTTTGACATGCTTAAAAATTTCTTTCATTTTTAATCCATATATAAATGGGTTGATCAACGGATGGTAAAGAAATAGTTGAAGTGTCATTACGAAGCGAGCTGTTTCAGAAATACCCGACTCCAGTCGAGCTATAGCTACATCATAAGCCATCAAACAGAAGTAGCTGATTAAAACCAGCAGGTGGGGCATGCAGGTCTCAGCAGCCTTCTTCCTGAATTCTACACTACTTTTGTAGGAACCTATAAATATCTTTGTGTATGTGAAAAATGTGAAGAGCATCGGAAGTATAGCGAGATTTAATAATGAAACAATCCCAAATACAGTGAGTAGACCTGATCTTACACAGTGAAGTGTGTAAATGGCATTGTTACAAAATATTCCTTTTATTCTTGAATAACATAATTTTGCTCCAGCACTTAGTATTGTCTGCACTGCAATGTGACACGCAGGTATAATCCAGGACAGAATCAGAAAAATATTGACTGTAGTTTTACTCATGATAGTTGGATATCTCAGAGGTTTACAGATTGACACGTATCTGTCAAAAGCCATGGCTGCCAACAGTAAAAATTCTGTTCCACCTGCAGAGTAAAACATGAAAAACTGGAAGAGGCAGGCTGAATATGATATGATCTGTTTTTCAGATAAAAAGTCAATCAGGAGTTTGGGGTAAATATTAGTGCTGTATAGAACACAGTTAAACAACAAGGCAGCAATAAAAATGTACATGGGCTCATGAAGGCTTTTGGTTGTCCAGATAACATACACAATAGTAGAATTACTACAGATTATTAAAGCATATATTATAAACATAATAGCAAAATACAAATACCTGTAAGTGTCCATTTCTATAAACAAACCTATGGTTATTTGGGTATTATTGAACTCATCCATTAATGCTTTTCTAAGCTACTATAATTGTTCATTCATTAAACAGAATAAGTACAAAGTTGCATCAATAAAGATGTAACGTGTGCTAACTAACTAAAAGACAGTGAAGTTGGTGTGAATTCATCTGCTAAATCTCCAAACTGAATAAACTTAGTTGGTGGAAAGATGTTTTATTATATTCCATCGCCCTCTAAAGATCATATCTCCAGAGGACAGGCATTCAGTTTCACTGTTTCTTTAACTAAATGGGGAGCAACAGAATGTCACAACAAGCAAGATAAAGTTAGCATATGTAAATAAATGTAGGACAAATCAACAAAGCCCTGACTGGCAAGGGATTTTTTTTCTTGGCCTGTTTTCACTTTTCATTAAGCATGCAGCAAAGGAAAAAAAATGGTCTTATTTTTAGGCTCTGACAAGCTAGTAAAAAATATTTTCTGTTTTCTCAACCCTCCCAGGTCCCACCAGACACTGGTGCTGGTGGGACCTGGGAGGGTCACACCATGGATGGAGACATAATTCACGCACACATCCTGTTAGAAAAATGCATCTAGAGGAGGCGTCGCCTGGCGAACCGACTCAAAGTTTCTCAGTCGTTAATACGAGTTGTTCAAACGAGTCATTAACAAGCGCGCACACTCGTGCACACGAGCTCACACACAAAGTAGACTCACCGCTCAGGAGAAGAGCAAACAGAGAACCTGCAGCAGGCTGGAAGATTTCCTGTCCAACGCGATCACTAGAAGAAAGGGGGAGGACGTTTTTTAAGGCGGTGTAGTAGACTGTAAAATGCTATATAATTTGTTTTTATGAAAACAGACACCCCTTCTATTTTTTTGTATTATAAAGCTTATGTGTATTATGTAAAGTTAAGGTTGCTGTGCTCATTCACACCAGTAGAGGGTGCTGTAGCACCACTGTGGGCATAGAGTGCTCCTGCGCAGGCGCAGCTCAGAATTAAACGAGCTATGGTCTGACAACATGTTTCCCTTGTCTGTCCACAGCTATGTCTATAAAAGTTAAATATTTGAACCTAAACTTGGTCCTAATAAGATGTAAATGAAAGTATATCCATGTAGAAACACTGTAATGAAACGTTGACTGTTTCTGAAGGTTAAATGACAAGGAATTTTTGTGTTTTACAGGCCTGTACCTCCGCCATTTTGTAGGATCGCTTTTGTTGTTTGTAGATAAATTAGCAGTATGAAACTGATGTATTTGAAGACAATATATGTATTATAATATACAACTAAGGGTTCTAGCACTTTCACAGAGGTTTGAGTGTAATATAAGCAGAAGTAAGAGTTCAAATTCAAGTTTATTGAGATCGCCGTGTTAGGTGTTCTTTAGTTGTTCAGCCCGCCATTCGGAGGCACATTTCCCGTTGATCTAGCTCAGCGCTTCTGTGTGTGTGTGAGTGAGACCGGAAGTAACAGATTGTGTTTTTGGCACTAGAGAGTAAATTAAACTCTTTTGCTGTAATGAATTAGTGATGGGAGTGAGCAAAGGTGTTTAATGTTATTTTATTATCATTTTGATAGCTTTTATTATTGGGTTTTGTGAATTGTATTTTATTTACAGCCTATATGATTTGCACTTTTCAATATTTTGTCAATTATGCGTATTGATTTTCATTTTATTACTAATATTTGCTGTGTTGTTACTTATTTTTGGGAATATTATCTATTGTATGAATGTGTTGTGTGTGAAATGTGGGAATTAAACAAGCTATGGTCTGACAACGTGTTTCTCTCGTCTGTCCACAGCCTTAGACTCTGGTTTCGGCAACACGGCCTACGCTAGCTGTGTGCCACTTGTCACCGCCCAGCTTACCCCTGGGGCTGGCGCCGGTAACAGAGGCAAGCAGCTTCGAGCCGTAAAGTGTCATATCTGCAGGTGAGTGGTTGAGCCAGGTGGAGGTGTGGCCGAGACTCAGCTGGAGTCCAGTGTAGCGCAGTGTCACCCTGCAGCTCTATAGCTGTGCAGAGTTTTAACCTGAAGATGGAGATATAATTACTGTTTTGGGCTTTACTATTACATTTTAAGTAAGTTGCACTAAACTGCCAAAATAATGACATCACATGTCTACAGCACTATTAGCAGGGTTCGAATTACGGGGGAGCTAAAGGGAGCCCGGCTCCCCTGAAAGGGCGCCGGGCTCCCCTGGAAGCCCTCAACTTACACACCCAGGGGGAGCCCAAAAAAAGATCCAGTTCCTACATTATTTATTTGGACTCTCAGCGTACCGGGTCTTTTTTTGGGCGGAGAGGATGGAGAGCGGCAGAGCGCTGATTACTGATGCGCTACGCCGGGCAGCTGCGTCCTGCGCACAGCCACAGTAACATTCTCAAAGTGGCGCCACCAAAAAAAACATAATTAACACACGATCGTTCATGTTTGCTCATATTTTCTCTTTCATTTGTGCCTGACGCGCTCCGCTGCTGCAGCTCCCGTGCTTCGGTGACGTCACCTCACTGGCGCGGCCGCACAGCGCACATTCCGCTATTTTTGCGGTTGACAGATCTTTCTGATCTGCTAATTTCAAAAGTAACTCATTAGTTGAAAATGAAGAAGCCAGGCAGCAGCTTTTCTGGAGGATTGAGAGGAGATGCAGCTTAGACACATACAGGACAGTAAAATAGTCGCATAAAAAAAAAACAAAGTGCTTGAAAAGGAAAATGGTAGATATATCTCACTACACGTTTGTAACTTTACAATAATAATAATAATTTATAAGTATGAAATATTTATTTATGTGATACAATTCAGATCACCCTCAAAACTCAGTCCCACACCCAGGGCCGTTTCTAGGCATTTCAAGGACCAAGGCGCCCCCCCACCCCCGTCTAAGTGGGCTCCCCCGGAAGCCTCTGTGTAATTCGCACCCTGACTATTAGACACTCATGTGTACAGGTTATCAGCAAAAAAAAGTGTTACTAGCTCTTTAAATGAAAACAGACAAAATATCTTTTACCAGCTATACTTACCCAATGCAACCTATAACATCCAACTATCACAATTACAGTTTAGAACATTTTTCAAAAATAAAAACAAGAAATAACAGTCTTGAGTCTGTTGAGATACTTCTTTATCAACTTTGCACATCTAGATTGAACTAGATTTGCCCACTCTTTACAGAACTGTTCAAGTTCAATCAAATTGGATGGAAGATGTTGGTGCAATCTTCAAATCGCTCCACAGATTTTCAACAGGATTTAGCAGTGTTTGCAAAAACATGTCGGACATTACCGATGTGTTTTAATATTGTCCGACAAAAAAATTTGCAAAACAACTCTGCCATCGAATCTTGTAACATGTTAACAAAATGGAACACGTGTTTTCATTTGGTAAACACAGCCATATTTTCACATGACACACACATACCATTCATTGAATAAACACAAGTAGCATTTGGCAGAACACTACCAAGCATGGAAAGAACACTGAAGAGCAAAACTGAAAACACAGTTAGAGAAATGGAAAACACTGAATCTATTACAATGCCCACTTCTCTCATAGACAAACATTACACACACACACAAATTTAGAGACAAAACACTTTTTATTTTTAATTTTACCCCCCCTCAATCAAGCATATTCATGGGGCATCATGCCTCCGGTCTTTGTCTGGCCAGAGGGCCTCCTCAGCATCACAGGCGATGTCCTCCTCCTCTTTCTCCTCCTCCTCTTTCTCCTCCTCCTCCTCCTCCCCTTCCCTGCCCTCCTCCTCCTCTTTCTCCTCCCCGTCCTCCTCCTCTTTCTCCTCCTCCTCCTCCTCCCCTTCCCCGTCCTCCTCCTCCCCGTCCTCCTCTTCTTCCCCTTCCCCATCCTCCTCTTTCTCCCCCTCCCCATCCTCCTCCTGTTTCTCCTCCTCCCCTTCAGAGTCCTCCTCCTCCTCTTTTTACTCCTCCCCCTCCCCATCCTCCTCCTCTTTCTCCTCCTCCTCCTCCTCCCCTTCCCCGTCCTCCTCCTCCTCTTTCTATTCCTCCCCCTCCCCGTCCTCCTCCTCTTTCTCTTCCTCCTCCTCCCCTTCCCCGTCCTCCTCCACCTCTTTCTCCTCCTCCCCTTCCCCGTCCTCCTCCTCGTTCTCCTCCCCCTCCTCCCCTTCTCCGTCCTCCTCCTCCCATACGTACCCCTCTCCTTCTCTGTTGTCTGTTGTCTCTGTTCTCCATTGCTCATCAAACACAACAGAGCATCAAGCCTCCTTTCATGCTGCAGTAACCTGATTGCGAATTACTTGCCAGACCCGAAAGTTTAGAGATTTGAATATTTGTGTGTTGTTGATTGAAGCTTTGAGGATTTATGTGAGAAGTGTGTGTAAACCTGATAATTGTGTGCTGTGTTTTGACAGCAAGGAAATGTGAAATTGACAGGTGCTGCACTCCCAGCCAAAGGGGAACAAGCAAAAGCCACACAAGAAATATTGGCACAGCAAACCAAAATCAACCAAATGGAAAATGAGTGGGAAATAAAGGATGGGGAAACAAAGGCTTCCCCATCTCCTCCGATTGCTTGGCCATGGACCCACAAAAGGTTTGGGCGGTTGCCAAGTGGCCTCTTCCCACCAGCCTCAAACAGCTGCAGGAGACATTTTATCCGCCACTTCAGCTTCATGGCCACCCTTCTGACTTCCCTTACGAAGTCCCCCAACCAACTTCGACCATTCAGACTCACTCCGGAGGCAACACGGGCTTTCCACAGTCTCACTCAGCAGTTCACCTCCAACACTGACAACACGGGCATGTTTCCGATACAAGCAGAACTGATTGTGACTGTTATAAATACTCTATCTCATTACATTGGAGATGTACTTCTCCCTGTCTCCCTCTCCCTTGGAGAGTGCCACAGGGTTCTGTCCTTGGGCCACTACTTTTTTCCATTTATATCCTGCCTTTGGGACGAGTCCTGGAAAAAGCATTGCTTAAAATACCATATTTATGCTGACGACTGTCAAATTTATCTGGCTATGAACAGACCAAATGCTGTCCCACTCCTTCACAACTGTCTTTAGCCTCTTTTATAAAACAATGCCGCCAATTTGCCACAACGCCGATGCGGCATCAGGGAGCGTGAGGTTCTTTTTAAGAGCTCAGACCGTGGCGGTAATGTTGCGCAATCATGTCCGTTTTATAAAAGATTACGCGATGACGGCATAAAGGGGGTATGGGGGCGGTCTCTGCACTGTCGCAGACTTCCGTGTATCTTGGACATAACTTGCTTTTTATTGCGATCGAAGCTGCGCAGGTGTCTGTCCTCCACCATCCCTGTGAGCTGTCAGATGATCTGAGCTGCAGATCTAACGGAGAGAAGCTCCCGGAGCACCGCATCGCTCCAAATGATCATCTCAGCTGATTCTGTTTACAAAAGTGAAAATTAAGCGCGTGTTTACTTTCATTTTCAAAATAGTTCCCGGCCGGAGCTCGACATTAATTCATCACATGGTCGTGACACCTCCCTCTGTTGCGCCAATGCTTAATGTGCGTTTATAAGACCGGCGAAGCCGCAATATTACCACAATATTACTGCAATATTACTATCAAGTGTTGCGGCACAAATGCCGCAAAATTCCTGCAACGTGATACCGCCATGGCGCATTCATAAGAAACACGTTGCGGTAATATTGCGCTGATTTGCTGGCATGGTGTGTCTTATAAAAAGGGCTTATAAGAGGTGAGGAGTTGGTTAGCTGCAAACTTTCTGAAGCTAAACGAGTCGAAAACTGAAGCAATTCTTTTTTATTCTCGTAATCCCTCTCACCCACCCTTTGTATCATATTTTTCTACCCTCACTCTTAAGCAGTGTGTGACCAGCCTTGGAGTTAAATTGGATGTGGGCCTTTCAATGGCCCCCCCAGATCAATGCAACTATTAAAACATGTTTCTTCCAACTGCTCTGTCTAGCTCATCTAAAACCAATTCTGAAGCAGTCACGTTTAGAGTGGGTCATAAACGCTTTTATTACATCAGGGTTGGATCATGCTAATGCGACCCTCATTGGTGTCCCTGCCTTGGCCCTTAACAGGCTACAGAAGGTTCAGAAAACGGCTGCCAGGTTTTAGACAACACCAATCGTTTACACCATATCACGCCTGTCCTGGCTCATCTATACTGGCTCCCAATTCATTTTTGGGTGAAGTTCAAGGTCCTGACCTTTGTTTTTAAAGCCTTGAATGGTCTTGCCCCATCTTATTTGTCAGACCTAATCACTCCCTATGTTCCTGCGTGTGCCCTGAGGTCTGCTGAGCTCCTGTTACTTCGCATACCCACCATCAAGTATAAATCGCAGGGGAAGCGGGCCTTTGTGTTTGCTGCCCCCACACTTTGGAATGCTCTTCCCCTTACTGTTAGCCAGGCACCATCCATCACTTGCTTCAAGTCGCTATTGAAGACCCACTTCTATGACTTGGCATTTGGCCAGTGGTTGTTTTTATCTCGCTCTGTGTTTTATTGTTTGTTTTAATCTGTTTTATTCACTGTCTGTTTTTATTGTACAGCACTTCGGCCAGCTCTCATGCTGTATTCTTAACGTGCTTTAGAAATAAACTTGGTATGGTATTTGTATGAAAATCTAATTAAGCCTTCCAGTACTGACTAAAACTTAATTTATTGCTGTTAAATTCAGGTGACGAAAAGCCACAAGCATATATTATTAACTGGAATAGTGACAGTCTTTAATATTTAATTAAAATATTTATGGATAATGAGACTAATGCCTCCTATATAACTCTTAGTGGGTTTGTGGCAATGAACACATACAGGTATTTGTATTTTGCTGTTTTGTTTACCGTTTATGTTTTAATAATCTGTAGCAATTCTACTATTGTGTATATTATCTGGAAAAACCAAAACCTCCATGAGCCCATGTACATTTTTATTGCTGCTTTATTATTTAACTGTGTTCTGTACAGCACTACTGTTTACCCAAAGCTCCTGATTGACTTTTTATCTGAAAAACAGATCATATCATATTCAGCCTGCCTCTTCCAGTTTTTCATGTTTTATACTGTAGGTGGTGCAGAATTCTTGCTGTTGGCAGCCATGGCTTTTGACAGATACGTGTCAATATGTAAACCTCTGCAATATCAAACTATCATGAGAAACAGTACAGTGAATATTTTTCTGATTTTAGTTTGGATTTTACCTGCCTGTCACATTGCAGTTGAAACTATTTTGAGTGCTAAAACAAAAATATGCAACGCAAATATGAAAGGAATATTTTGTAACAATGCCATTTTCTCCCTTCATTGTGTCAAATCAAGAGCACTTACCGTGTTGGGCCTTGTTTCTTTATTAGATCTTGTTTTACTTCCAATGCTTTTCACATTTTTCACTTATACAAAGATATTTTTAGTATCGTTTCAAAACAGTAAAACATTCAGGAGAAAGGCCGCTGAGACCTGCATACCCCACCTGTTAGTTTTAATCAACTTCTCTTATTTAGCTGCATATGATGTAGCTATAGCTCGAGTGGAGTCTGATTTTTCTAAAACTGCTCGTTTTATAATGACTTTGCAAATATTTTTGTACCATCCTCTGTTTAATCCTTTTATCTATGGACTTAAAATGAAAGAAATTTCAAAGCAACTTAAACGCTTTTATTTGAACAAAGTCTACGTGCAATAGTTTGCACTTTTCAAACAAATTTATTTTCAGTGAGAATTCTATATAAATTATTTTTTTGTTTCCACTGTATTGATTTAGTCTGCAGAGAATCTTTTGGGGCTTTTTTAGGATATTAACATTATTTAAAGAAAAAACACAGAAATGGCCCTTACAGGTTTGTTTTTCTTGCTAGAATTAATGAATCAATTTCTCATAATTATTTTAAATGTGATAACTGTTAGAGCTGACAAATTTCCCCATAAGTATTGTATTAAATAATACATTTACTGATGAGATGGTTTCATTATTTTTTGTCCAGTTAATTAGCCATCTATTTAATGACTTAATTAGACATTATGGTAAGGAAATTTGGATGACTCTTATATTTCTGTTGTATTTCATAGTTTTACCTCTTTCATGCATGATGGTAACTACAATGGAAAGCTATTAAAAATGTTTTGCTATTAAGCAAAGCTGTAAAGCTGTTGTTGCATTTGAGTCCACGTTGGAACCTGGTTAGTCAAGCTAACATATTTCATGTTTAGAACATATGCTGTTCACTGAAGTGGACATATAAAAAGATTATTTCAAAAAAGTTTAGATGGAATTTGTTTCATTCATGCCTAAAGATGAATAAAAAAAATTGAACAAAATCCTAATTGAAGCAATCATAATTCATGCATGAAAGGTTAATAGCCCAAATATAAATATAAAAATTTTGCTATGTTTTTTTCACATTTAAGGTTTTTCCTTTCTTTTCCTCATTGCTCTGTGGCTGTTTCAAAACCTATAAACACTAACAGAATCCATTATATTAATTCATTTTGATATAATGTAACAAAGTAAAGTGAAAATCCAATGCCAAGAGGAAACAAAATGTTTTAATACGTATTGAAAATAATCATTCACAAACAGGTCTTAATTTAAAAGTACAACAACATTATACTCACAAGTTAAACACAAGTAATGACACCTAGTGTGAATGTGTAAATGTTCTTTTAGTAACTCAATGGTGAGCATAAAAATGCTCATTATAAATACCAGGCAAGTCAAGGCAGCTTTATTTATATAGCACATTTTATACACAGAAACAATTTAAATGTGATTTCCAGGTGCAAGAACAGAAAGAACATACACAAAGAAAATTAGATTGAAGAAATAAAATAAAAAAGCCAAAATTAAAGACTGAGCAGTTACAGTGCAGAAGGTGCAGCATAAGAAACATTCATTCAAAGGCTGATGAATATGAAAGTTTTCAACCTAAAAGTTACTAGAGTTGGGGCACATTTGAGAGAAATTGATTCTGTAGTTTATTGGTAACCAGTGCAAGATTTAAGAACAGGAGTGATGTGCTCGGTTCTCTTGGTTTTTGTTAAGACTCTAGCAGCAGCATTCTGAATAAGCTGCAGTTGCTTCACAGCTTTTTTTTGCAATAGTCCAGCCTGCTGAAAATGAATGCATGAATGAGTTTCTATATGTCTTGTCTGGACATGAGAACTCTGAGTCTTGCTATCTGATGAAGATGATAAAACGCTGATCTAGTTATAGCCTTAATGTGACCAGTGAAGCTCAGGTCTGAATCAATTATGACACCAATATTTCTAACCTGAGTCTTTGTGTTTATTCCTCTGGAGCCAAGTTGAGCAATAACTGTGGAGGTACATGTGGTGCAAAAAGATTTGTGTCTAGTCCCTGGGAACTTGAAGTCACAGGAAAAAAATCCAGAAAAATCCTTTCTTTCACAGGTACAAAACAACAGCTACGCCTATACAAAATCTTAGGTACGACTACACAAATTGCAGTCTTTGAGTCACAAATAAAAAAAAATCTTACGGTTACAGTTTTGCCCCAATTGATCCACAACAAATGGTGCAAAACACATCCACATACTTGTGTATGAAAAAAATAACTTTTTTTTTTTTACTGGCACTCACAGACACAAAACTGCTGATGCGAGTCACAAATGCTGCTTTTCAAGCCACACATTCATTTTTTCACACGGCCCAAATTTACACCACTTGTCTCAGGCAAGAAAGTGAGACGTATGTCTGTACACCAGGGGGCGCTTTTAAGCTCAGTCTTAAAGAGGAAGTGTATCCACCAAGGACGTCAGGTCTAAGGATGAGACAGATGTCTGCTGCTATGGTGACTTTCAGCTACTCTGCACTTAGCTGTTGAGCAACAAGTTGGGGTAAGTTCATTTATGTATGCTTTCCAACCTTATTTTGACTCGTTTAACTTTTTTTTCCTGAACAAAGTGATCTACTAACAAAAAATACAGAGTTGTTTTCCGCCCGGACCTATTTAGATGCGACACCACACACCAACTTCTTATAAAAGCGTGAGTTCGTGACAGAAAGTACTTTTTTTCAGATTTATTTACTAAAAACACATCCTGTGTCGTTTATTAACCCAATTTTGCCGGACTAGATATTTTTCTGTTATTGTGGACTCCTAGCTTTGTGTGTAGTACAAACGCTTGTTAGCATGTCGCTAAAGCTAACGTTCGTGATCGTGTTGGTGACGCAGTTACTATAAATAGCTCCAGAGCAAGCTGCAGCAGCAGGAGAAACGCTGGCTTGTTAACTTGTTAAGTTTCTGATGGTCAAATATGGCAAGTTCTGTTCATTATTTCTGTCTATGGATGCTGTTTATACTGTAGTGAAGTCACAGAAATGTGTTCCTACTGGTTTATTTATTCTGATCTCACCTCACACACCTAAGAAAACCTGTGATGGATGGATATATTGTTTAAATGGAATATAAACTAATTAATTGTTAAAAGGTTGGCTTGGTCAAACTAAAAGTAAGTTTTTTCCCCACATAATTTACAAATTAAATATTTTTAAATGTCATTGGAAACAAAACCCAGAAGTTATTAAATAATAACATAAAGCATTCTATCCTCTGTTCCTTTTTACTGCATCTTGTAGCCGTTTCCTCATTTTATCATTTAAACTGGAATAAACACAAGACAATGATTTCCAAGGACTCGAATCGGAATAATTATTTTAAATGTCATTTTTTTTTCATTTTCAGATCATCTGAAGAAAACCCCAAACAATGCCGGTCGGCTTCTTGTTTCATAGTGGAGCTGTCTTCTCACGGTAACTCAGGTACATGCCCAGAGTCTTTACATTACATTTCCTTTTGTGTATCCAATAGCTTTAGATTGAAAATGCTACTTTCTAATCTTTAATAGAATCTTTGAACACTGTGTGCAGGATTTAAGTGACATGTAAAGGATAATATAGCAAACTCCTGCTGGTAATGTTTTGAGGCACTGAGTCATTTCACTTAGTAAACCTGTTTACTGTTTTCTGTCTTTATTTTGTTCTACTCAGATGCTTCTAGACAACAGAGGACCACCAGATGGTCTCTCAGCAGCAGGAGCGGGGCCTTCAGCATCATGACAGACAGCACCCACCCAGCACATGGACTGTTTGACCCCTTCCACCAGGTAAACACAAGTCAGACTCATCACCTCTTCTGCAGCTGGCTGCAAAATAATCCAGGAAACATTTACACCAGCAGTTATGTGCAATATGTGATCACGTCACCTCTCCACAAATTCTTGTGCAGATGCTGTCAAAGAGCTGCTCCATTTTTATATTTCACTATTTAGTGCCTTCACCTGCCTTGTTTACAAAATTACCTTATCTGTTTTAAATCTTATGGGGAGAAAAAAGTCTCAATAGATTTGTGTGTGTGTATCTAGATTTGTGTGTGTGTATCTAGATTTGTGTGTGCGTATCTAGATTTGTGTGTGCGTATCTAGATTTGTGTGTGAGTACCTAGATTTGTGTATGAGTACCTAGATTTGTGTGTGCGTAACTAAAGATTTGTGTGTGCGCATCTATATCTATGTGTGTGTGTGTATAGATCAAGGGGGAACCCGTCTGGGTCACAGATGAGGCAAACACGGAAGTGGCAAAAATTGCAGTTCTCCCCTCATCCACTGGGGGGTGGGTCCAGAAGTGAGCAAATCCTCATAGACCCCCATGTTAAAAATGCCAATTTCACAGCTGAAAAAAAGATCTTTACAGCCTGGTTCAATTTTCCATTTTGTGTTTAATAGGTCTAGTTTATAGTCCTGACAACTCTGAGGGGGGTGGATTTTTTTGTAACTCTTTCGTTTAGGTGTAATAAAATGCTTGAAATTATGAATAATTAGATTTGATTGACAGGAAGCATGAGCGTCAGAGCAAGCGTTAGAGCTAGCTTCAGAGCTAGCATAAGCAGCTAGCTCCAAGGAAGGCCTCAGCCTCACGTTAATAGATGTTCGGCCATTTCGACTCTGAACTTTAGTTGTGTTTTCTGCGTGTTCGTGTTTGGATGTTAATCATGGAATTATTTGGACAAAGAGGGAAAGCTGTGGAATTATTTGCACCAAGAGANCATCCAAGAAGTCTCTGCTTCATTTTTATCAGTAAGTAAAATTATATTTCTGTACTTTATTTCGCTGGTTGAATAGGGGAAGATGCTTTGTGTTTAACATAACACTGCTTGGTCAAAGATGGGTTGAAATATGTGTTCGTGGGGCTGACTGGGTACCGTAACTCGAGCTAGGTAAGCTAACCGAGGCTAGCTGAGGCTTCTGGACGAAGATCCACGAGGTCATCGCTGCAGAATGGAGGTTTGCTGAGTTTGGGCAACGTGCCTCTCCTTTTACCAGCAGCGGCCTGCGATCAGAGATCCGCGAATGTGCCGCTTAATCCTTGCGGAGGCACGCAGTCAAGCGAGGCGGGCGCCCGACCTCTCTACACACAGGCAGCCGCACACTCCCTTCTCCCGAGGGAGCTGGGACGTGCGGCTGCTTGACTACCGTCTGACGCTGTGGTTGTAGCCTGTGGAACTCTCTGACGGAGACTACAGAAACAATCCAGCTGTTTGAGCTGATCTCGTTACACTTTGGAGTCGCTCAACTGCGTTTCTCTCGCTAAAAGCGCCCGAAAAACTCCACTAGCTTCGAGTTAGCGTGCCGCTAAGGTCCCGCTGATCTGCCCCGGAGTGGAGCGGAGCCGGACATCGTGTAAGCAGCCAGCGCGCACGGCTCCGATCGCAGCGGTCTGAGGCTCTGCTTGTATTTTTACAGTCCATATTACAGCTCCACAGACGACCAACGCTGCTGCCTCGCACGGAAGCCAGACAGCTGCGTGGTTCGCTGTCTCGGTTCTCCATCTTAGCTTCGTGTGTTAGCTCAGTTTAGCTTCCTACATTGGTTTTGTTATCGCCAACCCTCACTGCCCCACCCTCAGCTCCACCTCTTTTCCCATTTATGGATTGTCTGGACGTGAAGAAACGTGCGTCACGGCCAAAATGGAGGCGGTGGGAACCTCCCATTTTGCCTCATTCTGAATATGTATTTCCAAATGGGCGGGCTATGTCCATAGATTTATATGTCGATGGTATAGATCTATGCATGTGTAACTCTTGATTTGTAACTTGTGTTTACATTTTTGTGTGTAACTTCAGCTCTTACACATACAAATCATTAAATACAAACACACAAATCAACTGGTACACACGGACAAAACTACATTACACTAGTGTTAATTTTGACAAGAAATTTTAATTTAGTTTTAGTCTTAGTCTTTTGACTAAAATTTTTTTTAATTTTAGTCACAATTTAGTCGTCCAATTAGTTTTTATTTTAGTCTTATTTTAGTCGACTAAAATTGAAAGCAATTTTAGTCGACTAAAATAAGGCTAAAATTAAAACACGTTTATTTTTCTTCTGATGCAATAATTTTTCTACTTGTGTAAAGGAAATGTTAACTACACCCATTTGAAACTGTAAATAAATATGTAAAAATCACATTTTACATTTTGGATCAATAAAACTCTACATTTATAATTGTTTTAATAACAAAAATAATGGAAAATACCTAATTTAACACTGACAGTTTGAAATTGTGCCTCTCAGTATTAATAAAATAAAAAAACTCTGTATAATGTGCAGTAATATGACAAGAAATTACATCATACCATCAAAACATTAAAAGGTGTTACTCTTATAACACAAAGAGGTAAACTAAAGGTAAGAATTGTTTTCTTAGACTGTGCTTAGACCGATTTATCAAGGTGGGACACCTTAACGTTTCTCCTCAAAAACACCGCTAGAACACCGAACACTGATCATATCGGCCGTAGCAGCGCCAAGAAAAGAAAAATGATCAAACAACAAGATGCGCAGCGCGCTGACCCTGCGTGAACTCGGTTCGGTGCCGCAGGCCCGCAGCTCAAACCGAACAGCACCAGCAGTAATGTGCTGACCACTCCCACCCCGCCTCCGCTCGCTGCTAACAACACCGTAACACTTTTAAAACCAGGGGAAACCCCAGGTGTGCACTCACCAAGCAAATACGTCTCAGATGGTCACATTTGAAGCTTTTCCTTCCAGCCGCGGACATTTTATCCCTTCAGACATAACTTTTACCGGCATAAACATCTTATGTTTGCTTACCGCTAGCTTTTTCAAACAACAGCCGGCTCCAGACTCTGATTGGTTCTTTTCTTATTTAGTCCCGCCTATTCGATTTGATGATTGGTTTTTTTTTTCCGGTCGCCCACCCTTTCCGTTTTCTGATTGGATTTTCGTTTCTGTCAATTTTCGTTGTCGTTTCTTATTCGTCAACGAAAATGTCGGTCAATATTCGTTATAATTTAGTCTTTTTTGGCGTGTATATTTTCGTTTTTGTTTAGTTTTAGTCCGCAAAAATTCATTCGTCACGGAAAAAAAAACGAAAATAATTCGTCAACGAAATTAACACTGCATTACACACAGTAGATCAGTTTACAAGTACAAAAACCCTTTTGAGACTCTTTTCACACCTGACTGATTTGTGCGTAGATGGTGCATTCAATGCTGGGTGAAAGCTGGGAAATCTGAATTTTCTTTGGAGTTAGTCTAAACTTGTGTTGAAGGGGCAAACCTGTTTTTCTGTGGAAAAATAGAATATCTCATGATCCTGTAGTTACAAAATATTAACCTAAATTTACTTTTTAATCATCTGAAATAGTTTATTTAGACATAAATGTGTTTATGAGCTATGAAAACGTAGTCAAATTCTTGTAAGAAATGACCACTAGATGGCAGAGTGGTTCGCTTCTATTTGACTTTTAATTTTTTAGGTCACACTTTGATGCAGAAATGGGTTTTGGGGACAACAAAACTGTTTTTACTGTGTGCAATTATTTTGTAAATCTAAATATATATTTGAAAATAAAGATTACTTTTGGTAAAATTTGGACTAATTATTTAGAGATGTTTGTAAAATGTTTGAGGTAGATGTTGAGAAGATTCTGTTCTCCATCAGTTGAGGCCTCGTAGCTCACAAAGCGTCCTTCATCTTTTAAAAGCGTCTCCAATATAAATCCTGCTCCACTGTCCAAAACGTCTCATGGCGAGTATTACAGAAGCACTTTTAAACTTTTACATTTTGTTTCAGAAGCTGAGGCAGTCGAGGAATCGGTAACTTCAGTATTTGTTGCTCTATTGCGGTGTGGAGCCGAGGCGCGTGACAACGCTGTGCACGGTGCTGGTGACTGGGCTCGTTGTCGTTGACTGACAGCTCCCCCTTGTGGAAACGAAGCGCTATTGGTCAACGCGGTAGGCTCGCGGAAATTATTTGTTTAGCACTAGAGGCCAGGGGAGGGACTTAGGAGAAAAATCAAAAATGAAAGATTACTTACTTTTTCTCATAGAACAAGGTCAGATGGTCAAATTTAAGGGTTTTTAAAGTTATTTAAAACTTGTAAAACAATTTAAACTTACATACCCTGCCTTTAAAGGGAATAAAACTTTAAAATTTGTGTGGCTCAGAAAAACGAACATGGCGGCTGGTGATTTTTTTTTTTTTTTGGGTGGGGCGCATTTAAAAAAAAAGTTTTATATGTGTGTTCTTGTGAATGGTTTTTATCTTGAGAGGCGCTATATAAACAATTGTTTTTTCTTCCTTTTGCAAGTCAGTTTTTCAGATGCGCTAACCACATATCACCACTAGGGGACACCAAATTACCATTCTTATAAGTTACATAACTTGAAACCGACGGACCAGGTCCACGAGCACTTCCAGCAACAAAGTTGTTTCAAAAACATGCTTCATATTCACCAATATATGCAAACTGCACACACACTAAATGGGAAGAGCATCTTCTAAACAACATAATTCACATTTTCTACCTCAACACCACCCTATGACTGCTAATTGAAAATATAAAGGAATTAGGGTGACCATAGTTTGGATTAAAAAAAAGAGGACACTTGGCTCTGTCTCGAGATACATAAATGATTCTCAGTTTTCTCAAAGTTGCCTTTAATACATGTAAAGCCTCCTCTGTATCATTAGATGAGACACTATTATTCAGCTATAGAACAAAATAATATATTTTTATAGACTTCTCCAGAGGTAATTCAACATGCTTTTTGGGCCTAATATAATCTTTTCAACAAGTCAATAGTACAAGAATGAAAATAAGAAAATAAAAATCTTGAATGAAACTGTTCTAGAAATTATGCTATTATTATAAATATTAACTATTTACTGATTTATCAACAGGATTGTTTCAGTAATTAATCTATCAATCCAAATATTTACATTTGACACATTTTATGATTCACCATTGTGTTAACACTATAGGACTGTCATATGGGGTCAAAATGGGCTCAGCTCCATGTAAACTCGAAAAAAGAAATTGTAAATTCAAATAAAAATTGAAAACTCGAAAAAAGAAATTGTAAATTCAAATAAAAATTGAAAACTCGAAAAAAGAAATTGTAAATTAAAACAGTAAATAAAAAAAAATAAATATAACTTTGAACCTAAAACTGCAACCAAAAACCAAAAAACAAATTTCATTGAGGAAAACTAAATGAAACAATAGTTGTGGCCGAGTTTACGTTTCTCTTCCTCCTCTGCTCTCAGGCCTGAGTTTACGTTTCCAATACTTTCTTTTTGTTTACGATGCTGAGCCTGATTTTACATTGGGGGGCGGGCTTTGGGCTCATTGGCTGCATGGGAAATGAATGACAGCTGGGTGAAAGCACTTAGGTTTGACGTAATTTCCGCCCAGGCCGTGTTTCTGTTGTTAGCAGTAGCACCATGGTTAGCACATCGACATTGCGCAATGGTGAGCCTATCTGCGTTGGGCAGACCACCGTTCATCTGCAGTAAGTTAATTTTTTGTGTTCATGTACCATTTATGCAGTTAAAAGTTTTGTTTTTGTCTGAGTTATTCAATGTGATTGAGCAGCGTGTGCTTCTTGTTAGTGGCTAGCAAGATTAGCCTTAGCTAAATTCTAAATTACACAGCATCTTTGTCAGATCCATTTCTATTTAGCTAATTTTAACTTGAAAGTGAATGTGTGCGGATTCTCACAGATCTCAGTAACATGGAAGGTAGCCTAACCACCAAGCATGAAGCATATGCATCATTTTACACACAAGATTAATGCTAAGCTACATCTAATTACTGATAATATGTCTCCAATCCTGGTCCACGAGATCTGCTATCCAGCATGTTTTAGTTTTTAACTCCTGCACACCTGATTTTAAAAACCAGAAGGTCTGCAGAGTTTAAAGACCACTAATTCAACCACTGACTCAGTTCTGTAGGAGCGTGTAAACTTGGGTTTAATAAATTAGCAATAATATTGGATGAGACCTGTTTTACATTCTGTATTTTTGTTGTTTTCAGGAAATGTTGGAGAAGCAAGTTATGGGATGATTTCTACTAAGAGTTCAAGAGGCAGGTCACCACCAGACCACCCTGGTGCTGTTCACAGTTGGTGGATGTGGAGGAGGAAGTTTCACAATCAGCAGTTTGTATATGAATACCCAATGTAATATGCTCGGTCTTATTTCAGTTTCTGTCAGTGAGCCCAAGGGCAGCTGTAACTACAATGTAATTCATCACCAGCAGTATGTAAAAGTGTGTGGATTGATAAATAAGTCACTGTGGTGTAAATTGCTTTGGAGTCCTCTGAATGTCGCTGTTCAAGTGCAGGTCATTTATCATTTATGTGGAGGTGTACACAAATTAAACAAAGTAAGGCATATATAATATATATATATATATATATATATATATATATATATATATATATATATATATAGTGTGTGTGTGTGTGTGTGTGTGTGTGTGTGTGTGTGTGTGTGTGTGTGTGTGTGTGTGTGTGTTAAGCAATATTCACATAGGTCTGTTTTATAGTTTTGACAAGCTATTTCACAAGGTGGGTAAAATTCTTTTCAGATGACTCGAATGTCTCACCTCACATTTTCATTCTTTCTTCTTTTGCAGCATAGAGAGACTATGGTGGGACCTGTGGATGGCAGTCACAAGCACATACTGTCAGAAAGGAACATTTTGACTCCCTGCCCTGCCAGTACAGCACAAAATGATAAAGATGCCCTAAACAGAGGCTGATAATGTCAGAGCTTTTTTTAATCATACAGAAGTATACATTGCAGACATAATAATTGTTTAATTAGCAGTATTTAGTTCTTTAACAAGGTTACTGTGAACTACAAAACATACTGGAGAACAATAGGGTGTTTGCTGACAGACAGCTGATAAGCTACATGGAAACAGCCAACAACATGGTAAAAAAGATTTTTGAAAGAGTAATATTTATAGAACATTGGATTTATGACTCACTTCATCCAATAATTAGATTTTCTGACTGACATGTAAACTGGGACAAAGACGCCGACTCTGGCTAAGCTCTATGTCCGATTTCTCTCCAAAGCTCAACTAAGATGTGCATGTAAACTACTGAGTTAGCAGCTAGCCTCTGCTAGCACCGGAATATTTACAAGCCTCAACACAGAAGCTCAGACTCCAACTAATTCACCTGCCAGGCTGCCCAGGTAGCTAATAAAGACAAACTTTCCAGGATGTACGGGAGTCATCTCTGTTTTTTCTTTCTTTTCTCTGCTCCAGATTCGTGTTGTCTCCAACGGTCACAGCAGCGCCGCGGGGTATATCAAACAGGGTTTGTACGGGTGCTTGAAATCCTTGAAAATGCTTGAATTTCAACAACGTGTTTTCAAGTTATGGAAAGTGCTTGATTTCTGCATTGAGTCATGGAAAATGCTTGAAAAACAAACTGCACAGTTTTATATATACGATCACCCAAGTTAGTTTGATGAAAAAACTCAATTTGTTATTTTTGTTAACGTTAAAAGCTAGAGAGTGATTATTTCGCCTTTAGTAAACACGGCTGCGGCTGCTCTCAGAGGGTCCGCTCCTTTCTGTCACACCGGTCTGTTAGCGGCAGGCTCCTCCTACTATAAAGACCAGCCGCTGGACCGGCGGTGTACGCTGGATTTGCTATGAAGCAGACCTACTTTACCGATGAGACTTTTATGCTAGTCGCGTGTGTGAGAGCTCTGCTTTGGGTCTGGGATCCAGCGGGTCCTTCTGTGAAAATTAGTTATGAAACCAAGACTGGAGTAGAGCAGGGTACCGAAAAAACGGTAAGAAATATCTTTTTCGGTGATAAAAAGTCTGTTATGAACCGCAAAGCCCCGTTCCTCCCGCTGCTGCGAGTCACGTCAGACGTCGGCAACTCTCATTCACATACAACGCACCTCCGAGTTCATAAACTAATAAATTACCAAAAAAAAAATCAAAGTTTTGACTTCATCTGGGGAAAGTAAACGGCAGCAGAGCTAACTGTAACACTTGTATTCAGGTTTGTCACTAAACATGTAAATACCAGTAATTTAATGAAGCACCTCGTCGTTCATGGCATCTATTTGTGAGCTGAAGCATGGACCGTGTTGTTTGGCTGCGAAAGCAGACTCAAGTCTTCGTGGCAAGCCATTTTATCATTTAATCAACAGCTAGTAATTCCTATTTTACATAGCGACAATATAATTAATCCTAGTCCAGATCATATTCTTAGTAGTCACAATTGAAACTAAGTATATCAACAGGTATTTTTACTAACAGAAATACAATCCCTAAAACCTATTTGTTCATCAAGTATAATAATTTATTTTAATCAATTAATGGTTCTGCAGATGGAGGGAGGGTTATAATAGCTATTTTGCCCGAATTTTGACTGATAGGCTACATAATTAAGAAAACAGTCAACGGCTCTCTCTGGGCAACTAATTTATGTGTTTTCTGAGCAATATGCTACTGCAATAACTCAACTCTGTAATAATTTTCTCAGCTTTCCAGTAAGCATAGCCCCATCATTGTAGCATCAACCATCACCACGCTACAGGCTGTTATATGAATTCAATTTCTGAGGTCATTTTTAGATGCAGGTTCCAGCGAAAATGTTTCCATCTATTTCTCAGGTTCAGAAGGATCCAGAATTATGTAGCCAACATCAATTGACTCCCTAAAGTGTGATCTTTAATTTTGTACTAACACATCTACTGGAAAGAGGCTGGCTTCCCTTAGTGCTAAGTGCTAACATTTGTTGAAAAACCAGGGTTTTAACCCTGCATAGTTGCTCATATAAAAACAAATGATGATTCAGGAGTCTTTGGTCTAGAAATTATCGTCAAATTCTGAGCTTTCTATTAAGCATAACCACATCTTTGTAGCATACATTATCACCAAGCAATTTCTGAGGTCAAATCTCTCTCACATGTGCGGACCTCAAGTCCAAACATTTTACCACAGTCAAAACATGTTTTAAAATGCAGCAAGCAATGCACATAAAAACAACTTGTACCATTCAACTCTGGTTGTCACCCTGAACGTTTAGATATTCATATCAACCCTCTGGGTAAAGCATATCAATTTTTTAAAAATTGTGCCAACCTGTTCCAGGCTTGACCTGGCTTAACTTAAATTGTGCCAAATTGTAACAGAATATCACAACCAAACAAAATTTCATGCACAGCCTATATGGCCTCAAGTCTAAATGTGGCACACCAGATTTCCTCTCCCTGCCTCTCCATTTTGGAATTTTAGACCTTCCAATTAACTTCAGCTTCAGCACATGTGCCAATTTGGCACATGTGTTGTCAATCTTGGGAAGTTAACCAATTCAACATATGTGGACCTCAAGTCTGGGGAACATTTTACTACACTAAAGAATTAATTAAAAATGTTGCAAACAACACACATGAGAAACATTGGTACCATTGAACTCTGCTCATCACCCCGCACGCATGGATATGCAAATCAACCCATTGGGCAAAGCGTATACATTTTTGAAAAATTGTGCTAGAATGTGCCAAACCCAAATGTACCCCTGGTGGCACAACCCAAAAGTGTGTCAATTGTGCCAGAATATCACAGCCCCACTAAAATTTATACACAACCTATATGACCTTAAGTTTAAATGTGGCACACAAAAACTTTTTTCTCTCTCTCTCCGTTGTGGAATTACAGACCTTCCACTTAGTGCCATCTTCCACACATGCGTTTCAATCCATAATTTCCCCCAAAAATGATTGAACACAAAAAAAATTAGCTCATTGCGATTGCCTCAAAGTTATGAAAAATTATATAAAAATCATATTTGGGAATTAGACCAAGGTCAGGCTGTTGAGGGTCTCTCTGCTGGGGCTGCTTCCACCGTGTCCCAAACTCAGGTTAGCGGATGACAATGAATGAATGAAATCTCTTCTCCACGATGGTTCATTAGGCAAATTACATAAATCAACCCTTTCTTCAAATGTTTTTCTCAGAGAAGGTAATAACTGTTTTTGCAGTTTTAAACCATTTCACATTGGTCTTTTAAAACCTATTTCATCCGTTTCTACTTTTTGTTTCGCTTTTAAAAATATATTTCCTTAAAACATTAAAAGATGGGAGCAACAATGTTTTCTAAATTGTGTGTTGATCAGTGTTGGGCAAGTTACTTCAAAACTGTAATGCATTATTTATTACTTGTTACTCTCATTTTAAAGTAATTCATTACATTACAATATTACTGATTTTAAAATGTAAGGCATTACATTACTTTCAGTTACTCTCACCAAAATAATATGGATTTGGCAATCTAAATGTAGCTCATGAGGCTCAATTAGCCTTTCGCCGGCCCCGCCCCCAGAACGGCTATTGTCCAGTCACACATCATAGCAACCGTTACTATCCGACAACTCCAAACAAAATGATGAAGCTAAGCCTAATTTACTACTAAGCATTAGCCTCGATAGTAGTCATGTCCCCTTCGTTTCCCTTCAGAACCTCCTCATCGAGCTCAACCAGCAACAGCCAAGCATGAGTGCTCCCCCCGCCCGCGGCTGGGCGGAGGTCCGCCTCCCAGACTATCCAAGATCCTTTATAAGACACACCGTGCCGGCAAATCAGCGTAATATTACCTCAACTGTGTGTCTTATAAACGCACATTAAGCCTATTGGCGCAACAGCGGGTGGTGTCATGATCACGTGATGAATTAATGCCGAGCTCCGGCCGGGAACTAAAAATGAAAGTTAACACGGGCATAAAACGTTACATTTTATAAACAGACTCAGCTGAGATGATAGCGATGCAGAGCGCCGGGAGCTTTTCTCCGTTAGAGCTGCCTGCAACTCAGATCATCTGACAGCTGACAGCTCACAGGGACACCGCATCGCCGCCACCGCTCCTCGGATCCACGCGTCCCCGGACGCCGGACCCTCTCCCAAACTTCAAACTCCTTGTTCCCTGCTACGCTTTGCTCAGCGGAGCCGACACTAATATATCCCTCCACTGCATACTGTAATCCTTTTGCCTCGATCTGGATGATATTGAGGAGGATTTGCTCCAAAAAATGTCACTGACACGCATCTGTCTACTTCTTTCCATCGCGGAAATCTGTGGAGCTGCAGTATTTGATCCACTTATTGTCGGAGTTGGCAACAGTAACTAAGGGGGGCGGGTCTCGACGAAAGGTCAATTATCTCATTAGACATCCAGTTGAAAGTGATGGGTTATTTAACTGGGCTAGGGGTTGTTGTTAAAACAGTCAAACATAATTAACAGTTCTTTAGATGTAGCACATAAAGTGCATTTGATTACAATGTTATTCATATCCTCATTTTTCACAAACTTAAAGTAATGGGTGTATGCCTATCTGAGGAATGTTCTAACATTAGATCAGCTGCAGGTTCACTCATCTCTGCTCAGTCTGACTACAGGAAGTGAAATATTTTGCGTGGACGTTTCTCTTCTGCTGATACTGTGTAGCCTAGAAATCTAGACACACCGTAGCAGAAGCAGAAAGATTTTTCTCTGTAGGTCCTTCTGATCACCTCCATCAGGGCTGGGTTATGATTGCCCCTGGGCATGGAAGTGTCCAGTGCTGGCCAGGACCCCCAGAAAATTATTTTTTATTAAATAAATGCAATAACATATTGTATGCTGCTAGCTTAAATTAATTGTGTGTGTGTGTGGTGGTGGGGGGTATTTTCACCAATTTTAAGTGTGTTTCTTGGCTCTCTAGGGCATGTTTTCTTAAATATTGTCCCCACTATTTACTCACTGTAAGGTATTGAAACACAGCTTTTATTGGTTAATTACAGACATGTAATGTTCAGGCACAACACTGCCATGTTGTACTTGTAAACTTTTCTCTACTCAGACGTACCTTGGTTTGATGCAGGCTGTGTTTTTGTTTCTTCTTGTTGGCATGGTTTGTTTTTCTGTTCTGTTAAAGGTCTGAAATAGGGCTGCAGCTATCAAATATTTTAGTATTTGAATATTCTACTGGAAATGCTAATAACATTTAATTTCTACTGGTAACAATGTAATGGTGGCACGTCTATTATGTACGGGTTGGCAATAATCCAGTTTAAATGATGTACACAGGTAGAAGCGTTTGTGTATTACATACTACAGTGGCTTGAAATAGCCCTGGAGCGGTGTTGAGCAGACTCGTAGCAACCTCTTATATATACAGTCTTTGGTAGCAACGTGACTGCCTGCCGGTAGCTGCTGTGGCTCTGCTCCATAGCGCTGTAGACAGCTAAGAATAAACAGAATGGTGGGGACTTTTCTTCCGCTTGTAGAGTTTAGTCACTCTTAGTTTTACGATCCTCGTGTTTTTTCAGAAACCCACTAGATCGTGAGAGTGCTAGCATTAGCCAATCTGCCCGTATGCGCATTTGATCCCAAACTTTGGACCGTTTCTGCCTTTGTGTCGTTGCTGATTTTTCTAAATTACCACATTGTGCGCCAGCAAAAAGCATCTTCCTTACACAAAAACAATTACATTTGCTCAATAAAGTTCTGGGGGGGATTAAGTTGAAAAGATGTCGCACGGGTGCTACGTCTAAAAATTGTTTATGGCAGAGGTTTTTTTTAATCGCACCCGTCCCTTCTCTGATGTTGTTTGCTAGCAAACGGTCAGGGATCACACAGGCAATCTTGTTTTGAATCGATCGTGGGTGAAAATAAATTGCGACTTTTGAGCCTCGGACAAAGCCACCCCCCATATATATATGAAAACATTTCTCATCGAATTTGCATCGATCTCAGGGGTGCCCCAAATCCACTTGAAAATTCCGGAAATCCGGTAAAAACCGGAAGAATCACATCCCTGAGTGCAGCTCACTCCTCCTCTTGTTCTGACTTTTTTTTCTTGTGCTTATTCTCATCCGTTTGGATGCATCTCCACCTCCATGTTTACACCTGCCTCTTTGCGCATCTGACCACTGGTTGTTCAGATGCTGCTGCTGTCAATCATTTTGGGAGCGTGCACGGTGTCCTCCTGCCTGGGCTGACGGTGCTGTGTGCGCGGCGTGCAGCAGCGATGCGCCTTTTGCGCGTTTGGAGAGAATGAGTACTCATGCGCAAAACGAGGCCCCTCATGGAGCGCGTGTTCTGCATATATCGGGAGGGGCCCACTTAAAGCTCTGGATTTGCTCAAATAAGATGTTTGAGCTCAAGGAGGTTGTAGTTCTCTTGTGGTACGAGCAGAACATGCTGGGAGTGCAGCTTGTAATGAGCGCACGCGATTTTATCAGTTGAGAGGCGCGGAGCAGCTTGGGAAACATATCAATGATGGAACGTACGCGAATCTTTGACGTAACACCGGTGCGCAGAGGTGCGGGTTTTCAATGATCAATGAAGAGGGGGAAACAGCGAGCAAAACACGGAGGGACCAGACTGTTAGTAAAGTTTTGAGCAAAACTGCTGGAAAAGTGTGGGTGTTCAACCTCCTCATTAGAAAAAGTGTGGGTGTTAAAACACCCACATCCCCCACGGGTGCGACGCCCATGACCGGGGCACAGATGAGCTCTGCTGGGGGAGCGCGCGTCAGACACAAATAAAAAAATACGAGAATATAAGCGGACATGAACGATCTCGTGTTAATGGTTTTCTTTTGGTGGCGTGACTTTGAGGTTGTGGCGCGTGTCGGGAGCGCATGAAGCATCAGCGCTCTCCCTCTCTGCTCAAAATACGCCCTGGTGCGCTGAGATTCCATATAAATAATGTCATATCAAAACTGGACCTTTATTCAGGCACCCACGTAATTAGAACCCTGAAGAAACCCCACTAATTGATTCCTGGGTAAAAATGTGTTGTAATGTGCGTGTTACTGACATTGTACCAAGTAAAATATTACTGATTTTTTTTTCAGTAATGCCTTACATTACCGCGTTACAGCAAAAAGCAATGCATTACAGTAATTAATTACTTTTGTAACTCGTTACTCCGGAAACATGGTGTTGATTAATCCTGGCCTTTTCTTACTTCTGCTTGAGTAGAAGAAACAGGTTGTCCTCCAGAGATTACATCTTCAGTGGGACAACAGAACAACTTTCCACTGTCTCAAACTGAAATATTAGCAGATGGGATTGCACCAAGCTCACATCGGTGGATCTAGCTAATGAAGGAGACACTCAAAGTCAGATTGTAGAACCCTAACCTCTCTAACAGTGATTTAATGATTAAACGGCTTCATTAGTTTTGAAATATTTATGGATAATGAGTTTAATATTTCCTACATAACCCTAAGTGGGTATGTAGAAATGAACACATACAGGTATTTGTATTTTGCTGTTTTTTTAACTGTATATGTCTTAATAATCTGTAGTAATTCTACTATTGTGTATGTTATCTGGGCAAACAAGAACCTCCATGAGCCCATGTACATTTTTATTGCTGCTTTGTTATTTAACTGTATTCTTTACAGCACTACTGTTTACCCAAAGCTCCTTATTGATATGTTATCAGAAAAACCGATCATATCATATTCAGCCTGCCTCTTCCAGTTTTTTATCTTTTATTCTTTAGGTGCAACAGAATTCTTACTGTTGGCAGCCATGGCTTTTGACAGATACGTGTCAATCTGTAAACCTCTGAGATATTCAACTATCATGAGAAAAACCACAGTCAACATATTTCTGATTCTAGCCTGGATTATACCTGTTTTTCATCTTACATTTACCACAATTATGAATGCTAAATATGAAATATGTAACTTCAATTTGAGAGGAATTTTTTGTAATAATTTTTTATTCCTTCATTGTGTCAAATCAAAAACACTTATTATATTTGGGTTTATTTCTTTATTGGATCTCGTTATCCTTCCATTGGTCTTCACAGTTTTTACATATACCAAGATATTCTTGGTCTCATTTGAAAAAGGGAAAACTGTCAGGAGAAAGGCTGCCGAGACCTGCATACCACACTTGTTAGTTTTAATCAACTTCTCTTATTTAGCTGCATATGATACAGCTATAGCTCCAGTGGAGTCTAGCTTTTCCGAAACTGTTCAGTTTATAATGACGCTGCAACTATTCCTTTACCACCCTTGGCTTAATCCAATCATATACGGACTAAAAATGAAAAAAATTTATAAAAGATTAAAAATTTATAAAAGATTAAAAATATCCAGTTTGACCAAAGGGTAGACATGAGTTGGCATTTTTATTTTTATTTTATTTTAGAGGTCAAACTATCTGCATTTTATTTATAACTATTTGTTTAAACATGCCACAACATACTATGGTGGACAAAAATGAGAAAAAAGACAAAATTGTTGCATAAACCTGTTTTACTTAGTAGTTTGTTTGACATTATGTAAATCACACAGCAACGATTTTTGAAGCAGTTCTTTACATAAATGACATAGGGTTATTTTGTATCTTATTTTCAAACATTTTGTAAGTGTACCATCAAGATAAAATTAAGTTTTTATCAGTTTTCTAAATTATTTAATCTCTTAAAGGTGATAGTATGAAAACTGTTACAGGTGTATGCTTTTTTCTTTGTAATCCTGCACATAGTTAAATGTTTTATTCTGTAGAATTCATCTTATAATACCATTATTATCATTTTTGCTGGAATCATTCTTTCATGTTTAAGGTTTTTACAGATAATCAAGATGCTAAATGCGGCATCTCCACTGTTCAGGGTCGCTCCAGGTTTGAAGTAATAAAATGTAAAACCGTTTTGATGCCTGTTCAGTAAAATGCCAGGTTTGTGGCCAAAAATATACATATCTACACTTACAACAGAACATATTTTTAATTTTATTGGAAAAAAAAATACAAAATGGTGAATTTTACAGTGGTCCTCAGTAGAGATGCACCGATTTTGAGGGCCGATCACCGATCACCAAAAGCAGTATCTGCCGATCCCGATATTACGATCACAGCGTCAAATCCATAAATTCTTCAATATTGTGTTCTCATGTACGCAACATTGCCATTGTATTATTAGTATAAAAAGTAGGAGATGAGAAAGTATCATTGACCACTGTTTTATTGCAGGCTGAGGCCATGTGCAATATTTAACACTCTATAGACTCTCTTAGAGACAACTTGGACTCAGCTTAAGTGTAGCTTAAATAGTGCAAGAAAGCAAAAGAAAAAAAACTCGAATTTGTGTGTTGTGAGATTTTTTTAAATTAAATTATTATTATTATTATTATAATTATTATCATCATCATCATCATCACCACCAGCACCATCATAACAGTTGCCGTAATGATAGAGTAATGTTATGTGTTAGTTTTATTTTGAAGGGCAGTTCAGCTGCTAGAAAAGGTTGCTGTTTCCGGTTCCAGGTCAGCGGCTGTTATGTTATGCTAAGAAAAGCCGCCCAGTTCTGAACTGTTCTGTGGATAAATGGAGAAGTTGTAAGCCGTGGGTTACGGCCGACAGTAGCCTGAATAAAAGACCCCTAAACGAGTGACCTGAGAGAGTCAGAGTCGTTACGTTAATAGCTTTATTTATGTATTTATTTACCGTAACGGATGCTAGCGAGTGGAACTCGGCGTCGTCCACCACAGAGAAAGGTTGCTCGTCTAACAAGACTTTAATTACTTTTCAGGTTACACCCCCGTCAATGTGTGTGCGTGACTCCACAGTCAAGCTGACGGAGAAGTATAAATTAGGCTTTAGTTAACTATTTTTCGGATGGTCACGCGCACACAGGCGAGTGGTTAGTGCAGCTGTGTCTGACTGCTGCCGCTTCGACTCCGAGTGTCTTTTCATTTCTACAGGGAGACATGAAAACTCGCCTCACTCACTCAGAGTTTGCTCTTTCAAAGTCCTATTAAATTCGCTGTGTTGACGCATTTTAAAGAGCTTCCCCCGCTCGTTTACGTCACTCTCACAGATGGAGTAAAAGTTAGTTTTACATATTTGCCGCTGTGCGCATGCGGGCGAGGGAGGCGTGATGCTGCAGCTACACACAGGTTTTGTCAATATCTGTGAGTAGACAACTTGAGTTTTTGGCCCTAAACATTGAGGTGTATAAAGGCATGACTGTCACTGTTGCTGGATACTACAGACCACCTTCGGCTGTAGCTGACACGCTTAAAACGCTGTCGCAGCTTTTATCACAGCTGCAATACAGTGAGATTGTCCTGGCAGGTAATATGAATTGGGACTGGTTTAAGACAACTTCAGATGGATTGAAGAATATTTGTAATGAATTAAATCTCACACAATTAATTGAGTCTCCTACTTGCTTAAATCCAAAACATCCAGAGAAATCTACTCTAATTGATTTGCTGGTAACAAATGCTCCTCATAAATTTCCTGAAATTGGAGTGTTTGCTAATGTAGCGACATCGCTTCATTGTTTTTCGCCTAAATCAGTGGTTCTCAAATACTTTCGGTGAAGTTCCCCCTAGGATACATAAATGTTTTCGCGCCCCCTTCCCAATGGGGGGGGGGGGGGGGGGGGCGCTGCACAATGTTCATTGTGTACAGTAAGATTGTTTTCATGGATATCTGGAATGTTAATTTCTGCTAGAAACAATTGAATTATAGATATCTGAATGCATATCCAGTCTGCTTAAATGTTAAAACGGCTTGCCATATACACACGCTGAGTTCGGCGGCGATTGTCGGGCAGTAGGGAAAAGTGCGATGGAATGATCTTGATGCAGGCTATCCCAGAGCAGGGTTGGGTGATTAGACAAATTATTCGACCATCTATGACTAGCTGAGCCGTTCAACGGTTGTTTTTACAAGAGGCGATTTGTTTATTTATTTATTTGTCTGTGAGTAAGTTTAATTATTCATGTAGGTGCGCTGATATTTTACCCGTTACCCACAGAATCCATCGTGGAGTTAACATCATGGAAAGATTTCCATCAGAGCATCTGCATTATACTCCGCTACTGAGTGCGCACAAGCGTCATGCAATAGGAGCTCAGAGCGCATCTGACAGACTTGTGCACACGAGCGCAATGTCGAGAGCGTCCAGATCTGTAAAGTGGAAACCCTTCTTTCAGAGAGTCTGTTAGACTTCTGGTTATTTCATTTGGACAAATGTTTCCTGACTTTAAAACTGGCTGAAGTAGAACTCGTTACTCCAGCACCTGCTTTGGATCCAGAGTGTCAGCGGAGCGCTCATCATAACATTTAAACAGCCATGAGCCATGAAGCGCTTTGAGTTGCCTTCGGGTAGGAAATGCGCTGTATAAATAAAACTGCCTTGCCTTGCCATGAGTCTGTCTGAGGCAACAGTCCAGAACCTCGTTAGCCTCTTCAGCAAGCTCCATAGAAACGTTTGATTACGCGCAAGTAGCGGTTTGGAACGGTCAGGTACCTCAAAGGACTTCTCGACACAATCAGGCTCAGGATCTGCAATTTATTGTGTACTAAAAGAACACAGCAACGGGGAGGCAGCATTAATACACAAGGCGCTCTCTCTCCCAGCCTCCAGCGTGGCAGTCTTGCCGTTTCTCAGTTTAATATTCAAATTAATTAAAACAAAATAAAACCACAATTACTCGGTTAAAATAACAAAATTCACAACAAAAGTTTCAACAAATGTTTAAAATTTTAAAAATAGATCCACAACATACTAAATTAGGCAGTCCTTTCATAAAGTTAACAAAACTAGATTATTGCATTTCTTGCAGAAATGCATTTGAATGCTTGATTGCTGAAAATGATAGCTGAAACTGCTGAACTGAAGCTAAAGCTAAGCTTAATTGTCAAGATGTGCTGAATGTATTTGTAGATTTAGGAGCAAAAACTGCTAAAAAGTTTTAAAAAGCCCGAAAAGTAGGTAGAGAATAGAGAAAAAAATCCTAAACAGCAGACAACTAAAATCTCTAAGCATAGTTTAAAAAACTGAGCAGCTAAAATGTTTAAACAGCTCATATTTGAGTGTATGTAGTTTTCACAATTAGTTGAATTGTGAATTTAGCAGGTTATGCTGAATTTTAAAACTGATAGCTGAGGATGCTGAGTAGAGAACTAAAATAAGCAGTTTTCTGCTGCGAAAATTGAGCTTAATTGTAAAAATGAGCTGAAAAGATTTAAAGATTTAAGAGCAAAAAATCACTAACAAGTGTAATAAAGCCAAATAAGTAAGTGGAGGGTGGGGGGCACTGGGTTCCTTAGACCAAGCTGAATGATTTAATGTATAATATGTGTGGGTGTGTATGTCTGTTTAGGCAGCAGACATTTGAATACTCTCAGCCAATCAGGGAGAAGGGATGAAGCAGCAGTGGTTTCCAGGTGAACTTGACTCATAAGGAAAAGCCTTTGATCCTTTGATCTTTAATTGCTTATAATTAGGCTTAACGAGCCGTCTGCATGTGTTAACGACTCGTCTGCATGTACTTACAGTCAGCTTCAGCTGTTAGATGTCAGATCGGAGGCCTCGAACTTCTCATCACCATTTGAAAAGTATTGCACCGATTTGAAAAATTCCAAACACATCAGCATCAGAAGGCTTTGGTGGTGCTATATTGAAATTTTTGTGTGCCTACCTAGAATATTTGTAGGATATATGATGAGATGATTTCTACTGTCTGGAGCAGAAAATGCTGTTATTTAGAATGGCACTGAATGGGAGAATTATCTGGCTGAATCATCCTTCTGAGGCTCGTAGCGTATGAACCGTGACAGCTACAGCTAAAACGAAGACATCCCATCGAAGCGGACGAGTAAAACTACTGTTTTTGCATAATTGATGAGTGTACTCTGAAAAATGTGGTCGTAGCAGATTTTTCTTTAGAGAAATTCATCTGAAACTGCAGATCGCCTGTTCTGAAGCTCCAAATGTGAAATTGGAGGCCTCGAACCTCGCATCACCATTCGAAAAGTATTGCACCGATTCGAATTCCAAAACCGTCAGCGGCCGAAGGCTTCGATGGTGCTCCGTGTGGATTTTTGTGTGCCTATCTTGAATATTGTAGGAGATATGACGAGAATATTTTAGCTGTCTGACAGCGACAGAAGCAGAAAATCTCTCGATGATTTGCATAGGCGCCAATGGGAGAAAATCTGTCTCAGTTCTTCTTCTGAGCCTCGTAGTGCAAAAACCGTGGCAGCTACAGCAAAATCGAAGACCTCCCATCAAAGCAGACAACAAAACCTACTGTTTTTGAGAAAATGATGCGTCTACCCCAAAAGATGTGGTCGTAGCAGAATTTTGTTGTCTCGATTGAGATCTGGAGTTCTAACTTAGAGTTGGGAGACAGCATGACCATATATGGGTTATCAGACCTCAGTGGCTGGAAGGAGACATCTTTTAAATATTTTCCAAACTAATTAACGCTACGACCACAATGTTTGGAGTACATCCATAAATTATACATCAAAACGGAGGAATATCCGTCAGCTTTCATCCAGCGCAAGTCTCATTTCCATCGGTTCTACGGTTCTCTCAGGACACTGCCTGAAGTCGAGCAAAGTCGATTTTTGGCCCTATTCTTTTGAATGGGGGAGGAGGAGAAATATCTGAACTTTTCCAAATCGTACCTCAAGTTTAACCTGTGATTTTAGAAAAACCGTAAAAGTTATCAAGAAGCTGAATAATCAGATAAGAGCTGAATGTGTTCTGAGTTTGTTAAAAGTTGAATGAAGTCTCTAGGTTGAAGTATGCTGAAGTAGTTAAAGTTCAAACAAGCTGAATTATTTTTTGAAAATTTGAAGGATTTGAAGCATTTCCCATTCATTTAAATGGGCTGAAAAATCGCAGAAAAAGCTGAATATCTCCTAAAATATTAAACGTATCAATACCAAAAGTAATCGCCGGAAAGAGCTTAACGAGCTGAACGTTTTGATACCAAACTTGCTGAAATAGCTGAAAATTTTAAGCAGTTGAAAAGGTTCAAAAAAGTGTACGGAATACGGAATAAAAGAGAACTAGATTAATTGCATTTCTAGCAGAAATGCGTTTGAATGCTGAATTGCTTAAAATGATAGCTGAAGGTGCTTAAGAAATGAACTGAAGCTTAAAATGAGCTTAGTTGTCAAAATGAGCTGAATGGATTTGAAGATTTTGGAGCAAAAATCTCTAAGAAATGTTATGAAGCTCAAAAAATAGATGAAGAATCAAGAAAAACTGCTAAACAGCACAAAGATGAAATCTCTATACAAAGTTAAAAAAGCTGGACAGTGGAAATGTTTAAACAGCTGGTATTTCAGTAGCAATAGTTTAATAGTTACATTTTCACAATTAGCTGAACTCTGAATTCAACAGCATATGCTGAATTTTGAAACTGATAGCTGAAGATGCTTAAGAAATGAACTGAAGCTTAAATTGAGCTTAAATGTCAAAATGAGCTGAATGTATTTGGAGAATTAGGAGCAAAAATTTTTAACAAGTTTAACAGAGCGCAAAAAGTAAATGAAGAAAAAAATCCTAAACAGCAGAAAACTGAAATCTCAGTACATAGTTTAAAAAAGTGGACAGCTCAACTGTTTAAACAGCTGGCATTTGAGTAGGAATAGTTTAATAGTTACATTTTCACAATTAGCTGAACTGTGAATTTTAGCAGCTGAAACTGATAGATGAACATGCCTTAGAACTGAAGTGAAGTTAATTGTCAAAGTTAGCTGAATGAAATCAAAATGAAACTGTTAGAAATAGCAGAAATTGAACTTTGAAGTTTCAAAACTCTCTCAGCCAATCAAAGATCAGGCATGGTGGACGGCTGGTTTCCTGAGTCTAAGCCGATCGATTTGATGTATAACAAGTCTAGGTGCATATTTCTGTTATGTCTTGGTGCATAAATCTGTTGACCCAGAATAAGCTTGAACTCTCTCAGCCAATCAGAGAGTAGGGATGGTGGAGAGCTGGTTTCCCAAGACCAAGCCGATCGATTTGATGTATAACAAGTCTAAGTGCGTATTTCTGTTAACCCGGAAGAATCTTGAACTCTCTCAGCAAATCAGAGAGCAGGGATGGCGGATGGCTGGTTTCCTGAGACCAAACCGATTGATTTGATGTATAACATGTCTGGGTGCATATTTCTGTTAACCCAGAATGAGCTTGAACTCTCTCGGCCAATCAGAGAGTAGGAATTGGGGGGGCATTGGGTTCCTGAGACCAAGCCGATCAATTTGATGTATAATATGTGTGGGTGTGTATTTCTGTTGCCAAAAAGAAGCTTGAACTCTCTCAGCCAATCAGAGGGCAAGGATGGGGGGGGGGGGCACTGGATTCCTTGGGGAAAGCCGATCGATTTGATGTATAATATGTGTGGGTGCATATTTGTGTGATCCAAAAAGATGGTTGAGGTCTCTCAGCCAATCAGAAAGCAGGGAGGAGGGCTCGTTTCCCGCCCTTCTAATGGCTGATGGAGTCAGAGCAGCAATAAGAAAGGGTTTTAAACTGTGAGAGAGTTTGAGAAAG
>SSNS01000140.1:151477-194604 GCA_006937985.1 Aphyosemion australe
GAAAGGGAGGGAGAGAGAAAGAGTGAGGGAAAGGAGAGAGGGGGAGAGAGGTAGGGAGGGAGGGAGAGAGAGAGAGAGTATTGATTCTGGCTTTGGTTCTGGTTCTGGGGTTCTGACCCTGGTTCTGGTATCAAACCAAGTGTTGGTTCTGATCCTGGTTCTGGTCTTAAACCAGATGCTGGTTCTGATACTGGTTTGCTGAAACAAGCAGACAGACTGATAGAGAAGCCACAAGTCTCCAGTTCGAGCACGATCCCGTTCAATCTTTAAAACCAAAATAAAATAATCAAACAATGCCTTTATGATGCTACGATGTTGTAATATGAAGCAAGAATTACCTGTCCAAAAGAAAGATAGCAACCATGGCATCTGTTTTCAGGCCGTGTGTCTCCCGTAGTTGTCTCTATCTTGGAAACGCTGAGTCAATATTCACCCTGGTTTGTCCTCTTTCTGTGTCCAAACATTTTTTGTTTTCTGCTAGCTCAAATGGTGTTTTTCTTTTTGGGACTCTGGTAGTTTTTCCAATAATAGAAGTAGTAGGAGCCGGCTGTTTTCCCTTCTCTGCCATAACTGAGCGCGGTACATGACTTCCAGCCCAGCGTGTCACTTCCGGTGTGTTCTGCTGAAAAATGCTCCCGCGCGCGTTAATGGAGGACACAGGGAAGTGCGGAAATGCTGCGGTTCGGCCGGGTTCGGCGAGATACACAAGCGGGTGGTCCAATCGTTGCTTTCGGTACGAAAGCAATGATTGTCTGAGGTTTTTAGACAAATGCGAGAGAATCACTTTATTAATTTTTTTCATTTTTTTTAATCTCCACAATATATTTATAGCTATACTACATTAGAATGTTGTTAAGAGGCATGAAAAAAAACGTTAAAAGCTAACTTTGTTTTCCTAATTCAGTAATGCATCTTTAATTCAACAATCATTCATAGTAATTTGTCCTGTGTCATCAGTGATTGAGAAATATAGTATTACATTTATTTTTATAACTATTTTCTTGACTCTGTCTGAATTATTCTGAAGTGTGCGGATTACTTACGGTAAAACAACCTAGAGTAATGTTAAATTAACAGTCAAAGATCAATAAGATTAATAATTCATATTTATATGGAATATTACATCTCATTGATCCCTTTTTAAATATGTGGCAATAGCCCCACGCTACACTGACATTAGTGATCATTGTTTAGTTGCTGCAATTAGAAATGGCAAAATTCCTAAATTTAAGCCTAGATGTATTGAAAAACGCGATATAAAACATTTCTCACTTCAAGGCTTTACACATGATTTATTTCACAATGATTGTGACTGTATAAGGCTTATTGATTATGTTGAAATAGCCTGGAAATACTTTCATGATGGATTTTTGCAACTTGTTAATAAACATGCTCCCATGCGTAAGTTTAGAGTCAAGGGCCAAGACAACCCTTGGTTTTCCTCAGAGCTCAGCAAACTTCAGCATGAAAGAGATTTGGCTTGGGCAAAAGCTAGGAAATCAGAGGTATAGGCCGATTGGATCAGGTTTAGGCGCCTACAAAAACATTTCATGGCAGCTGTCCGTCACGCTAAAGCCGATTTATTATTTGACATCTGCTACAGATAACTTAAATAACCCTAGGGCTTTTTGGAAGACTATCAAGTCTTCTTTCTCTAATGGATCTCATATTGAACTGCCTCCCCACATCATTAGAGATAATATTATCATCTCGGACAGATTAGCTATGTTAGAAGGTTTTAATGAACATTTTGTTGCATCTGGTTCCCTGTTTGATTGATCTCTACCTCCAGAAGCCTCATTCTCTGATGGTAATGCTGCTGAAAGGTGCCATGTTGGACAGTCCTTTACTTTTACTCCTTTTTTAGTTAATGATTTATATAAAGCTCTTGTATCGCTAGACATTAAAAAGCCTACTGGGCCAGAACTTTTAGAGCCTTATTTTTTAAAAGTGGCTACAGATTTTATTGCTACACCACTCACACATATTTTTAACTTGTCCTTGGTTCAGAATGTTATGCCTTCGATCTGGAAATCTGCCCCTGTCCTTCCCTTGTTAAAGGGAGGGGATCCAACCTTGTTAAAGATCGGACCCAATGTGTTACCTTTAATGGAATCTCCTCGAGCTTCCTACAAGTGGTTTCAGGGGTTCCACAGGGCTCGGTATTGGGCCCGCTTTTATTTACCATTTATGTGAATGACCTTTGTTTGACTGTTCCCAATGCTTTTTTTCATTTGTATGCTGACGACACAATCATTTACAGCAGTAAAGAAAAATATTCATCAGACCTTTAAATATCTGCAGGGTGCCTTTGATATTGGATAATCTCGGCTATCTGAATTGAAGCTCACGCTGAATTCAAATAAGACTAAACTGGTTCTGTTGTCAAACAATAGGAACTCCATAGCTATCACCCCAAATATTGTTACCCAACAGGGAAACATAATAGAGCGTGTGGCTGAGTATAAGTATTTGGGGTTTGTACTTGATGACCATTTGACCTTTAAGGCTCATATTATAAATTTAGTCAAGAAACTTAGGTTGAGGATAGGAATAAGACTTGTTTTTCTCCAGCAGCAAGGAACTTTTCTGTCTATTATGGTGATTTTCTATATATGTATGCTCCTAACAAATATTTGCAACAATTAGATTCAGTCTATCATGGAGCGTTAAGATTTATTACAGGGTGCAAATTCCAAACACATAGTTGCACTTTGTATAATCTAGTCCAGTGGCCCTCCTTAGCTCAGCGTAGGCTAACACGGTGGCGACTATTTATATACAAAGCCATCATTGGGATGTTGCCCCCTTATTTATGTACACTTATGTCCTTTAGGAACAGCACTCAACTTCTGCGGTCGAATTGTAATCTCCAGCTGGCAGTTCCTAGACCTCGTACAGAATTAGGTAAGCAAGCATTTCGGATTTCTGCCCCTTCAGCCTGGAACCAGCTACATAATCACCTTAAATTAGAAAATCTGGTCTCATTTGGTCAATTTAAACGATAGGTAAAGGAACAGGAAGCAGTTACAATCATCCCCTGTTCTTGCTTCCGAAATTAGGATTAGTCTATGGTGATAATGGTGTTTGTCTAGACCAGTGGTTCTCAATTAGTGGGGCGCAGGAGAACAACAAGGGAGGCGCGGCAGACGCACCCGACCCCCACCCCCCCACCCTGCTCGGAGCTTCTCCGACGGAGAATACAAGGGTATTCCAACCTCCACTGTCAGTCCAATAAATGATCATGCATGGACTGATTTGTGAACATAGAAAGAGTCCAAAAATGAATTTTATTTAATGGAAAGGCAGTGCATGTGTTGGATGGATAAGAAATTTTGATTTTTCTTACTTTTAGTTTAATTTTATATTGGTTGTTTGGTAGAGTGATGTATAAACGGCCTGTATTAAACACGGTTATGTTAAAAAGAAGCCTCATCTTTGTTTCCCTGGTGCCCACCATTGTGGTATTTTATTTAAACAAAATGTTTTTTTAACATAACTTCCTTTCTTTCTTATATGAGAAATAGAAATCGCTGCTGCATTTGGACACACGATGAGGGCACATTTGCTCACAGCCAAGGCCACATTATCCATTTTTCCCTTCACTTTCTTTTTAAAAATAATAATAAACATTCAATAAATATCCATTAAAATTAAATATCCATTCATTTTAATTAATATTTAATCCAAACAAGCTGACCAGAGTGCCCCAGTAACATATAAACAATGCAATTAAACAATTTCACTTAAATTATCAACTTTTCACCTGCTGCGGCCCCAACGCACATTCCTTCTGCTCCGGCGTAAACCTGAACCGGTCACCTGCTTGTGCGTAATCGAATGTTTCTATGGAGCTTGCTGAAGAGGCTAACAAGGTTCTGGACTGTTGCCTCAGACAGACTCATGGCAAGGCAAGGCAGTTTTATTTATACAGCGCATTTCCTACCCGAAGGCAACTCAAAGCGCTTCATGGCTCATGGCTGTTTAAATGTTATGATGAGCGCTCCGCTGACACTCTGGATCCAAAGCAGGTGCTGGAGTAACGAGTTCTACTGCAGCCAGAGTTTTAATGTCAGGAAACATTTGTCCAAATGAAATAACCAGAAGTCTAACAGACTCTCTGAAAGAAGGGTTTCCACTTTACAGATCTGGACGCTCTCGACATTGCGCTCGTGTGCACAAGTCTGTCAGATGCGCTCTGAACTCCTATTGCGCGCCGCTTTTGTGCACTCAGTAGTGGAGTATAATGCAGATGCTCTGATGGAAATCTTTCCATGATGTTAACTCCACGATGGATTCTGTGGGTAACGGGTAAAATATCAGCGCACCTACATGAATAATTAAACTTACTCACAGACAAATAAATAAATAAACAAATCGCCTCTTGTAAAAACAACCGTTGAACGGCTCAGCTAGTCATAGATGGTCGAATAATTTGTCTAATCACCCAACCCTGCTCTGGGATAGCCTGCATCAAGATCATTCCATCGCACTTTTCCCTACTGCCCGACAATCGCCGCCGAACTCAGCGTGTGTATATGGCAAGCCGTTTTAACATTTAAGTAGGGTGACCAAACGTCCTCTTTTCCCCGGACATGTCCACTTTTCACCCTCTGTCCGGGGCGTCCGGGGGGGTTTCCTATATTGATGAAAATGTCCGGGTTTTCATCCAGGAGCCGGGTTTGAATTACGGGGGAGCTGGAAGCCCTCAACAACACACCCAGGGAAGCCCGAAAAAAGATCCCGTTTCTGCCTATATTACATTATTTATATGGACTCTCAGCGCACCGGGGATTCTTTAGTGAGGAGAGGACAGACATGCTGATTGCTGAAGCTGCGTCCTGCACGGCCACAGTAACGTTCTCAAAGTGGCGCCACCAAAAAATATAATTAACACGCGATCGTTCATGTCCGTTCATATAATCTTCTGTCTTTTGATTGTATGTTTTATTCGTGTCGGACGCGCTCAGCTGCGTCACCCGTGCGCCGGTGATTTCACCTCACGCGCGGCCGCGCAGCGCACACTCCACTATTTTTCAGCCGGTAGATTCATTTGACCTGTTTAGTTTAAAAGCAACTCGATGTGAAACAGCAGGAAGCCAGGAAACAGTTTATTCTGGTGGATTGAGGAGAAGCAGGAAGTTCAGAGACACACAGGACAGGAAAATATTCAAAGAAAAAACAAGAAAACAAAGTTCTTGAAAATGAAAATGTTGGTAGATTTATCCACTACACCTTTTGACCTTCATAAAGCAATAATTCATAAGCGTGTAATATTTATATATTTGATACAATTCAGATCGCCTTCAAAACTCAGTCCCACGTTCAGGGCCGTATCAGGGCATTTTGGGGGCCAAGGCAAACAGACCCCCCCCACTGGGCTCCCCCAGAATCCTCTGTGTAATTCAAAGCCTGCCCAGGAGTATTAATTATAGTGTTTGCAAAAACACCTCGGTTTACATATGAATTGTTCTAGAGCCATTTTGTTGGCAGAATCGGATATTTTAGCTCTAAGCCAGGTGTTCTGATAGAACACCGGGAAAAAATAATAATAATAATGCATTTAATTTGTAGGCGCCTTTCAAAACCCAAGGTCACCTCAAACTTATAAGTAAAAAATGGGTCCCAACGTGGTTTGTGTGGCGTTCAGTGCTGTGTGTGCGGCGCGCGGCAGCGATGCGCCTTTTGCACATTTGGAGAGAATGAGTACTCGTGCGCAAAACGTGGCCCCTCATGGAGCGCGTGTTCTGCGTATCGGGATAGGCCCACTTAAAACACTGGATTTGCTCAAATAAGATGTTTGAGCTCAACAAGGTTGTAGTTCTCTTGTGGTATGAGCAGAGCGTGCTCGGAGTGCATCTTGTAATGAGCACGCGTGATTTTATCAGTTGGGAGGCGTGGAGCAGCTGGAGAAACACATCAATGATGGAACGTACGAGAATTTTTGACATAACACCGGTGCGCAGAGGTGCGGGTTTCAATGATCAACAGAAAAGGGAGGGGGAGAGGGGAAAACAGCGAGAGAAACATGGAGGGACCAGACTTATAGTAAAGTTATTGAGCAAAACTGCTGGAAAAGTGTGGGTGTTCAGCCTCCTCATTAGAAAAAGCGTGGGTGTTAAAACACCCACATCCCCCACGGGTGCGACGTCATCGGTAGGCACAGATCCCCTGTCCTCTTTTTTGGAAATGGAAATATGGTCACCCTAATTTAAGCAGACTGGATATGTGAAACTTTTATGGTGGCTTTCTTGGCCAGGGCACCTTCGCAAAAAAGACTCTATCTCAAAGGATTCCCTTGGTTAAAAAATGAAGTACTGAACTTACAGAAGTAAAAGTGAAAAACATTTCAGCAGCACTCCTGCTCTCTCACCTGCAACAAAAACTTGTTTCAAAATATCAATAACACTGTCCTCCTATGTGTATTATAGCAGCTCATTGCAACTGAATTTAACTACTAGAGCTGAGAACTATTTAACTAGTTAGTATTTCAGCATTATTTGGAGTGAAATATAGTAGAAAAAGAAACACTTTATTTGACAAACATTTTATTTTTGGTAGAAATGAATTCGATTTGTGATCAATAGAAACAACATAACCACCGTCTTCAACATGATTGAAACCAACTACCGTAAATCCTCTAATATTGGCCTGTATTCCATTACCGGCCGGGTCTCCTATATTAGTCGGTCTCGCTGTCAGCGGGGGTAAATAAAGGCCGGTCTCTAATAGTGGCCGGGGCTACTATTAGAAACAGCATGTGTGTGTGTGTTTTTTCTTTTTTTTTTCGGAGATCGACGGTAAAGTGAGCCCTCACTCGATTTTTCGAGGCGCACGTATACCAAGTTTTACGGTAACAGCGGACTAGTGGATCATAATCTCCGGCTGCAAGATGAGCAGAAACAGAACGGAAAATGCTTGCAGCGATCACTTCATCACAGGTAAGGGCTTACTAAAGGTTTTTATGGCGTTTTATTGAACAGTTATTTAGAAATGCAGCTACGCAGCAGGTAAACAGTTTGATACTGTTTTCATGTGTCCTCACCGCAAATGGCTTTTAGAGTGCTAATGTTTTTAGCAGTTAGCTCAGTGTTGTATTGTGGCATTAATACCTTAATAAAATCAAACAAATGTACCAGAACTGTGGATTTAAAAAGGCTTAAAACGTTATTATAAGTAGATCCTAGCACGGACTCAACATTAGCATTAGCTATCATTACGAGTTAATTACGTAACTAAACATCTCACGAGCATGAGCATAAACAAGACAACGGTCATTTAAAGCTTCTCCGGATCTCTAAACTGTTAACCAACCTGAAATAAAATAGTTGTAGGCTTTCAGACTCATAAAAGGCTTTTGGTTTGCAGTGTAATATGAGACACACAAGATAGTTTGTTGTGTCGATCGCTTCAGCGTTGGGTAAATCCTCCAGAATGTATTAAAAGTCCAACTTTTAAAATTAAATGAGCCCTAACCTAAAGGAAGATATCGTGTCTGTGCCAGCTCGTTTAGAACATTCGCTTTCATCCGTCACGCTGTGTTTTATAGTAGAGTAAAACACTTCCTGTCCACTGTTTGAGTTCAGCACGGCGGCAGGGTCACGTGAGTGAAACCCACCAATCATCACTTTTGATTTGCACGTGAGACTTCAGTCACCGCTCAAATAAACACAAAATCTTGTTTTTATTCATTCTCCTGGTAGTTAATTTTGCTCAAATTGAAATATAGGCCTGCCTCTAATTCTGGCCTCCTTCCAATAAATGCCTGAACCAAGATGCGCTTGAGTAAATAAAGGCCCGGGCCTGTATTAGAGGATTTACGGTATGGACTGTGCTTGATAGTCCCACCTATTTTATGAGCCTATCAAGAAGGATGTTGTGGTCCACAGTAGCAAAAGCTGCACTTGGATCGTAGCCTGGCAAGCCATCCTATATATGTGCATATATAGTCTGGCCACGAACCATTGACGGCTCTCAGTGGTGAGGCGGGATCTACGGTTGTCTTTCAAAATGTCAGCACGCAATTGGATAGCGCTAGGACCAATCAGAGTAACAAACGTGACGTAATCACAGTGACGCAAAAGAGGAAGGCAGCAATGGCGTCTAACATCAGTGATTTCTGTAGTTTTTGTATGAAAAACATGCGAATATCAGGTGTACTGGGACATTGCACTACTTTGTTTGATTAAAAATAAGAAGCCACTAAGTATATCTGACAAACTTACGCACGTTGGAGTCTAAATAATCCAATGTTGATGACAAAGCCGTTTGAAATGAACATGGTTCCTGTGCTGCCGCCATTGTTGTTTTTGTTCGCGGCCGCAGCTCTGACGTCATTGGCTAATTCCGCTCTGTGATTGGCCCACAATATAGAGCGCTGTGATTGGCCCAACCAAAACTATAGCAAACTGTGATTGGACAGCCACAGCAGTGGATCGGGCTGCGAGGGTTCCAATGAAGCGTGCCTAGACCAAACTTGGCAAGAATTTGGTCTAGTTCACCAGGCTACTGGGATCGAGCATCATCAGGACAGATGATTTGCCTGAATCCATATTGAGACGAATATCATTTAATACCTTAATCAGTGCAGTCTCAGTGCTGTGGTGTTGTCTAAAACCTGACTGAAAACCATCTAGCAGGTTGTTTGTCTCCAAATGTTTGTTAAGCTGGATCATAACTGCTTTTTCAATGATTTTCCCAATAAGAGATATTACAAATTGAGGAGGTGTTTTGACACATTGGAGGGATTCTTTCTCCACCTTATTCAGGGAGCACCTTGGGGTTTCTGTTTCTGTTTGATAGGCCTAAGGTTTTTGCTCTCTGAGACATGACTTAGGCCATGTCCCTATTTTTAACCTGTCAAGTGGAAATGTATGCTGAAATGTTCGTTATTTCCACAATCAGACTAGATACAGAAACACCCATGGTTTTCACATCTTGTTCATGTAGAATAAGATTTGTGACGCACACAGATCTCTACACATTCCCATGAACTGATACACAGCTATATAAGATTATGTCAGCAGAAGCTCGGGTCCGGGCCTGTGTGTTCCTGTACCATTTTCCTGTATTTTCGATATAAATCAACTTAAATTGAGGCTACCAACTCATAGTCTTTATTTACTACTTAAAGTAATAGATTTTAGTGAGATAGTGAGTTTTTCCTGACGTCCCTCCCCTGGGGGAAAAAAAATGAGCTGGACCAAAGGTCCTCGCGCACTACAGCCAGCATCGGACCAGACCCTACAGATCCAAAAACAACATTCCACTAGTGGAGCCTGCTGGGGAGAGGGCAGTTAGCGCCTCTCTGCTGGGGCTGCTTCCATCGTGTTCCAGACTCAGATTAGCGGATGACAGTGAATGAATGACCTCTTCTCCACGATAGTTCATTTAGCAAATTACATAAATCAACCCTTTCTTATGTTTATTTCAGAGAAGGTAATAATAACTATTTGTGCAGTTTTAAATTACTTCACATTGACCTTTTAAAACCTATTTCATACATTTCTACTTTTTGTTTCGCTTTAAAAAATATATTTCCTTAAAATAATATTAAAAAATAGGACCAACAATGGTTTCTAAATTGTGTGTTGGTTAATCCTGGCCCTTTCTTACTTCTGGTTGAGTAGAAGAAACAGGTTGTCCTCCAGAGATTAGATGTTCAGAGGGACAACACAACTAATAAACAACTTTCCACTGTCTCAAACTGAAATATTAGCAGATGGGATTGCACCAAGCTCACATCGGTGGATCTAGCTAATGAAGGAGACACTCAAAGTCAGATCGTATAACCCTAACCTCTCTAACAGTGATTTAATGATTAAACGGCTTCATTAGTTTTGAAATATTTATGGATAATGAGTTTAATATTTCCTACATAACCCTAAGTGGGTATGTAGAAATGAACACATACAGGTATTTGTATTTTGCTGTTTTTTTAACTGTATATGTCTTAATAATCTGTAGTAATTCTACTATTGTGTATATTATCTGGGCAAACAAGAACCTCCATGAGCCCATGTACATTTTTATTGCTGCTTTGTTATTTAACTGTATTCTTTACAGCACTACTGTTTACCCAAAGCTCCTGATTGATATGTTATCAGAAAAACCGATCATATCATATTCAGCCTGCCTCTTCCAGTTTTTTATCTTTTATTCTGTAGGTGGAACAGAATTCTTACTGTTGGCAGCCATGGCTTTTGACAGATACGTGTCAATCTGTAAACCTCTGAGATATTCAACTATCATGAGAAAAACCACAGTCAACATTTTTCTGATTCTAGTCTGGATTATACCTGTTTTTCACCTTACATTTAGCACAATTATAAATGCTAAATATGAAATATGTAACTTCAATTTGAGAGGAATTTTTTGTAATAATTCTATTTTTTTCCTTCATTGTGTCAAATCAAGAACACTTATTATATTTGGATTTATTACTTTATTAGATCTTCTTATACTTCCACTGGTCTTCACAGTTTTTACATATACCAAGATATTCTTGGTCTCATTTGAAAAAGGGAAAACTGTCAGGAGAAAGGCTGCTGAGACCTGCATACCACACTTGTTAGTTTTAATCAACTTCTCTTATTTAGCTGCATATGATACAGCTATAGCTCCAGTGGAGTCTACCTTTTCCGAAACTGTTCAGTTTATAATGGCACTGCAACTATTCCTTTACCACCCTTGGCTTAATCCATTCATATACGGACTAAAAATGAAAGAAATTTATAAAAGATTAAAAGTTTCCAGTTTGACCAAAGGGTAGACATGAGTTGGCATTTTTATTTTCAGTTAGAGGTCAAACTATCTGCATTTTATTTATAACTATTTGTTTAAACATGCCACAACATACTATGGTGGACAAAAATGAGAAGACAAAATTGTTGCATAAACCTGTTTTACTTGGTTGTTTGTTGTATTTGACATTATGTAAATCACACAGCAACAATGTCTGAACCAGTTCTTTACATAAATGACATAGGGTTATTTTTTTCCCCCATCAGTTTGTATGTGTACAATCAAGATAAAATTAAGTTTTTGTCAGTTTTAATCTCTTAAAGGTGATAGTATGAAAACTGTTACAGGTGTATGCTTTTTTCTTTGTAATCCTGCACAGAGTTAAATGTTTTATTCTGTAGAATTAATCTGATAATACCACTATTATCATTTTTGCTGGAATCATTCTTTCATGTTTAAGGTTTTTACAGATAATTAAGATGCTAAATGTAGCATCTCTGCTGTTCAGGGTAGCTGCAGGTTTGAAGTAATAAAATGTAATACCTGTTTGATGCCTGTGTGATGCTTGAAATTGCTGTTGATTGCCTACCACAATGCTGTGCAGTTGGTGCTTGAAGTTGGTGAGATTTTAAGCTAGCAACATGGTTTTTGCTTTACATGTAGGACTCCATATGGCCAGTCCCACTGTCCCCAGCTTAAACACTTGGCAGCAGATCTGACAAAAAGCCTCACGATCATATTCCAGGTATAGGTCCAACGCAGTCATATTTTGGGTTTGACTGCCACTGTGAATCATATTTACACCTGCCCAATGGGTTCCTTCTGGAGTACTGTTGTAGTAGTTAGAAGGTGATATGAACAAAAACGTATATCTTGAAATCTTTTAGCTGAATTCTGATTAACGATAAGTATCTCTATTTTTCTTCCTGTAAAGTATTTACAAGTTAACTCACTTCAAGCTATCTTGAGAATATAAAGCATAAAAAAAATGTATTGATTCTTGTCAGACGTTAAAAGACACATTCCCTCCCTGCTACAAGTGATGTTTTCAGTGTGGACAGAGAATAGAATCAGGGATAAAACACAACCTTGTGAAATATAGTTGAAAAAGAAACACTTTATTTGCTGGTGAAGGTTCTCAGTCATCCAGGTCATGGTAATCCAAATTGGGTTCAAATGAAGGCAACTGGACTTCTTTGGTTTCTTGAAGACGTTTCGCTTTTAATCTGAGGAGCTTTGTCAATTCTTTTTTTTTATTTTTATTTTTTATTTATTCTTTGATTAGCACTCCAATAATTCAACAGAGAACACAAGTCCATCATAGGCAACATTTCAATCTAACAAGGCTAATCAAAAGGGATTGGCTGAAGCACATGCTTATTATGCCAACCCTTTTTACAAGAAGAATAATTTAACATTTAGTTCACGTACATAAGACTCGAAACAACGAAAAACAAAAAATAAATAGTTAACCTTATATCATAGACAAGTAAATACAATAAATCAAATTAAATTAATTACCATGACAGCAAACAAAAACCAACCAAAGTTTCAATATTATATATATATATATATATATATATATATATATATATATATATATATATATATATATGTTTTATTTTCATCCCTGTTTTATATATTTTTCTAATATTCTAGTTTTAAACACGTTTTTAATTCAATTCTGACTGGAATATGGGAGGATTGATCTTATAAACTGTAGCTGTCTGTTGTTACTGAACGAGCAGAAACTTTAGGTTACTGTCGTAACCCCGGTTCTCTGAGTAACACGAGTAAGATGTCTCACTATGGGATACGCCCCTCCGTCGATTCCTCAGAAGCACTTATCTCAATTCACCAATCCTGATTGGCCAGTGACCGTCACGCTCACGTCACATGCTACTATAAGTAGCAAGCGTCCCAATGCGCTCGTCATTCAAGATAAACACCTCTTCTCACTTTGCCCAGCAAGAAGGGTTGTCTGGTGAGACGTCTCACTCATGTTACTCAGAGAACCGGGGTTACGACAGTAACCTAAAGTTCTCTTTCTTAACATTCGTTTCGATGTCTCACTATGGGATATGGAGACTCCCATATTGCCAGACAGCTTATCCAGCAATCACTAACCTCACAGGGTTACGTCCTGGCCTGCTGAGGACCCTACACCCAGAATTGTGTGGGTCATAGCAGGAGCCGAGACGTCGAGCTTATAGAAACGTGCAAACGCAAGAGGAGAAGTCCAACTTGCTGCAGCACAAATCTCTTGGACAGATAGCCCTCGAAAAAGGGCCCAAGATGCAGACAGGCCCCTAGTAGAATGGGCCCTGAGCCCCACAGGCACCTGAATGCCCTGGCAGGAGTAAGTCAGAGAAATAGCCTCCACAATCCAGTGGGAAAGCCGCTGTTTTGTGATGGGTTTTCCCTTACAAGGTCCTCCCCAAGACACAAAGAGCTGGCTGCTCCTGCGAAAGCTCTCAGTCCGATTAACATACTCCCTGAGGGCACGAACCGGACACAGCTTATGCAACCGCTCCTCCTCAGGTGAGGAAAAAGATGGTGGGCAGAAAGCTGTGAGGAGAATAGCAGGAAATGAGCCCAATACCTCAGGTACAAAGGCAGGGTTGGGCTTCAGAGACACCCTCACGTCACCTGGTGCAAACTGAGTGCAGGATGGGTGAACGGAGAGAGCCTGTAAGTCACTGACCAGCTTTGCTGAAACCAAAGCCAGGAGCAGCACCACCTTAAGAGACAGACACTTAAGGTCCAGACCATCCATAGGTTCAAATTGGGCCTTGGAGAGGGCCTTCAGCACCAAGGACTGATCCCAAGAAGGCACCACAGGTTGAGACACAGGAAGATGCCTGCGCGCTCCCTTCATGAAGCCACACTCCAGTGGGTGTTGACCTGCCAATTTCTTCCCAAAGCCTGAGTGACGGACAGAAATGGCTGCCAGGTACACCTTAATGATGGAGAAGGCCTTCCCATCCAGCAATTCTTGCAGGAAGGACAGAACGGCATTCCCGGGCACTGGAAGGGTAGGATATTCCTATCCCTGCACCAGTCATATAGGGACCTAGTGGAGGGGGCCCTAGCATTCTGAATGGTTCGCATGACTGCCGGTTTAGGGTAGCTCTGCTGACACTAAACCATCCCACTCAGCGGCCAGGCCCAAGGAGCCAACCGTTCTGGGTGTCAGTGTTTGCGAAAACACGTCGGACAGTCGGACATTACCGACGTGATTTAATAATGTCCGACGAAAAACTTGAAATCGTCGGACATTATGACCGACGCCATGCGTCTTCTCTGAACATGCCAAAATAAAATAAACTTCCTGAAAACCACAAATTGCAAACTGTTTGTTGGCTTCCCCCTCAAAAGATCTAGTTTCTACCTATATTACCTACATTATTTATTTGGACTCACAGCGTAGCGGGTCTTTTTTGGGCAGACAAGATGGAGGCACAGCGCTGATTACTGATGCGCACCGCCGGGCAGCTGCGTCCTGCGCACGGCCACAGTAACATTCTCAAAGTGGCGCCACCAAAAAAAAACATAATTAACACGTGATCGTTCATGTTTGCTCATACTTTCTGTCTTTGATTTGTGCCTGACGCGCTCCGCTGTTGCAGAGATCATCTCCCGTGCTTCGGTGACGTCACCTCACTGGCGCGGCCGCGCTGCCCACATTCCGCTATTTTTGCGGTCGACGGATCTTTTTGATCTGCTAATTTCAAAACTAACTTGTGAGTTTAAAAGTAAGAAGCCAGGCAGCAGTTTTTCTGGAGGATTGAAAGGAGATGCAGCTAAGAGACAGCAGGACAGGAAAATAGTCGCATAAAAAACAAAACAGTGTTTGAAAAGGAAAATGTAGGTAGATTTATCCACTACACGTTTGTAATTTTATAATAATAATAATTTATAAGCATGTAATATTTATTTATTTGATACAATTCAGATCACCTTCAAAACTCAGTCCCACACCCAGGGCCGTTTCTAGGCATTTCGGGGACCACGGCACAGTGCCCCCCCCCCCAAGAAAAAGATAATTTCTTTATATTGTGATATTAGTTGTGATGAACTAAATCGTCAGACAGAATGACATTTTGTCCTTAACAGCAGTTTATTAGAGTAGTTTAACAAACAGCTGAGATAAACCCGCATCTCCAACTTCTAGTTTCACCTCAACCAGCCACAGCGTCTCTTAAAGGAATAGTAACATCAGGCTACAGCATCAGTCACAAAAAGCCCTTATGGATCATTACAAAATTTAGAAATATTGTCATATATAATATGTTGTTTCTGGTGTTTCATAATAATTTATAATAATTATATGATCTCTAATAATTTCCTGATAAACTCTGTTAATCCTCATTTTCTGAATTTGGCAGAAAATCACATTGATGGTTCTTTTTTCAAATTATGTCAACAGATTATTGTCACAATGAAAATATGTATAATATGTAAAGGTCAGAGGTCACTGCAATACCCACTGTTAAATAGATACAAGTCTGAAGCCCGCGAGGACATTGTCCTACGTGGTTCAAAAATGTCCTGCGTGAGACGCTCTCACGTCTGCCAGTTTGGCAGGCGTGGCTCAAAAGTTTTCGCAAACACTGGGGTGTGGATGAAAAATTGACACTAGGTCCCTGCGGGGTGGCAATTTCCAAGGTTGCCCCCCCAAGAGCTGAAAAGTGTCCGCCAACCAATGCATGGCTGGCCAGTGAGGGGCCACCAGGATGAGAGTGTGACGCTGAGCTCGTACTCTCATCAAGGTGGGCGGTATCAGGGTCACTGGGGGAAACGCATAAAGCAGTTCCCACGGCCACTTGTGTGTCCATGCCGAGTGGAGCGTCTTGGTCACGCAGGGAGAAGAACAGGGGACTCTGAGCATTCTCCTTGGAAGCAAACAGATCCACCCTGGCCCGACCCCATACAGGGGAGTCCCTCTGGACAACAGGTTTGCCCCTCGATTCAGGACACCCGGGAACATGGGTGGCTCTGATCGAGAGGAAATGCTTGCTGCACCACAGGATCAGTCTGTGTGCCAACTTGTGTAACTGCAGGGAGCGCAGCCCCCCTGGCGGTTTATGTAAGCCACAGTCATGGTGTTGTCTGTTCTCACTAGGACATGATGGCCGGCGACCTGACAGAGCGACCCTTAAGGAGACCCCCCATCCCGACAGGCTTGCATCTGTTGTGACCACTTTCCTCAGGAGAGCCATCCCCAAAGGCACCCCCCGTGTCAAGAGGGAGGGGTGATGCCAGCGGCGAAGCGTCATGACGCACTCCGCGGAAACTGTCACCCTGCACGCTCTGTGGCGCACTGGAGAAAGTCCCAGAGCAGCCACCCAGCGCTGAAAGTCTCTCATATGCAGACGACCCAGCGATACCACCGAAATCGCTGATGCCATGAGACCCAGTAGTCTGAGGCATAACGCGAACCGCACCGAACTGTGTAGGCGCAAGCGCGCAAGGCAGGATGAGAGCGCGATCACGTGCGGCATCGAGAGACGGGCATGAATGCCCCTGAGTCCAGATTTAAACCCAAAAAGTTTATTTTCTGACAGGGGATTAAAGCGCTTTTTTCCCAGTTCACTCTGAAACCCAGACCACACGTGTTAGATCACAACCAGTGTGTGTGACGCAGCTTCCTCGCTGGACCGTGCCAGAAGGAGCCAGTCGTCCAAACAAGTGGCCAGCCGAATGCCCCTCTCTCTCAGTGGGGCAATCGCCGCCTCCGTACACCTGACAAACACCCTCGGGCTCAGCGAGAGGCCGAAGAGAAGCACTGTGTATTCGTAACACACTCCCTGGAAGGTAAACCTCAGATACTTCCTGTGTGGGGGGTACACTGGAATGTGAAAGTAGGCGTCCCTCAGGTCGATTGAGGTGAACCAGTCGCCCTGGCGAATCAGATGCAAAAGGGATGAGAGTGTGAGCATTTTGAACTTGTACTTCCTGAGGCAAACGTTCAGATCCCTCAGATCCAGGATCGGGCGAATACCGACCAACTTGTTGCTTATTTATGGTTTTATGTTTTTAGTTATTTTACTGTCTTGTCATGCTCATCTTGGGTGTTTTATGTACAGCACTTTGGGTTGCGGAAGCAATAATAAGTGTGCTTTAGAAAAAGACTTGACCTTGACCTTGACCACATGGAGCTGCAGCACCCTCCAGTGGCCGTGGTGAGGTGGTGCAGGTGGCAGCCACTGCGCATGCATGGGGACTTTGTGCTGTGACAGCTCTGGCGGACGGGAGCACCTCCTGGCTAGTCAAAAAGACCGCCAGGGGGAGCCCTGGCCCTGTCTTTCTCATCTGCATCAATTTCATTGTTTTTTGCTGCGCCCTCGACATTTTGTCTGGATGCGACAGCGAACCATTTAATGCATTTTGAGCAGGAAGTGTTTGTGGCAAACAGTGTGTGTGCTTGTGACGTTTGTTTTGAGCCGGTCGAGCTGGCTCCACGTCCCAGCCTCACGTTGAACCGTTTAGGAGCTCTGAAGAGAGGGTCCCGTTGGGGGGGGGGGGGGCAAGCACTGTGAAAACACCAAACAGGTGTAGCTGGTGAACGGGGAACAGCCAGCTGCAACGTTGGGAGGGAAAGCACCATCAGGATGCCTTTTTCTTCTTCCTGAGCTGCTGACTGCTGGGGCGCGGAGGTTGTTCTGACAGTGGGGAAGTTGGATTGCCAGACCTCTGTGGCCAAATGGGTCAGGGCGCTGAGCCAGGAGGAGCCGCTTGGGCTGGCTGAGGCTTCGGGCGCTTCGGGATCTGGAACTGAGGGGAAGCCCAGGGCGGCCACCTGAGGAAAAGGCGCACGAGGTGGTGGAGCAGGAGAAGGCTTTCGGGGAAGGCAAAGTTGGAGAGCCTCATTTCTCCTTTTTCCTTTTGCCGAAAATACGCTAGGGTACAATCGGCATGTCTAAAATGTCCTCCTTCTCTCTATCAGAGAAGTCAGTGAGGTTTAGCCATTGAGCACGTTCCTGAAGCACCATCATGCCCATAGCTTTACCCGTGGCCTGGACCGCGCAGCGCTGCACGCGCAGGCAGATGTCGGTCAGCACGGTAATTTCCTCCCACACGTCTGGGTCCGGCTTCGTGGTCATGTCCTCACAGAGCTCGGCTTGGTACGCCGAGAGCATAGAGGAGACATTTAAAGCTCGAACCGGGAGGGCAGCAGCCTTGTACGCCCTATCGTTCAGCACCGTCTGAAAGAGGTCCGCCGTTGAAGGGAGAGTGGGAGGTCTGGAGGATGACGCCAAGAGCCGTGGGTGCAGGTGGGCTGCCACTAGCTGCTCCATGGGCGGCATGCGCAGCATCCCAGCCTTTTCCATACCCTCGAAGTCCAGCGAGGAGGTTCCTTGGACAGGAGATCTGAAACTGAAAGGGTGTTGGATCCAGGAGGCTTTAACCTCGTCCAGGAGTTCCGGAAAATAGGCAGGAGAGGTTTTGCCGCCCTCGTGGCCTGAGGCAGCTTCTTTCTTTCATAACGGGACCTAACAGCCTCAGTGACGACGGTCGGCCAGGGGATGTTGAGCCTGGTTGCAGCGCGTCGGCAGACTGACTGCATGTCCAGTTGAGCAGCTGGAGAAACCGCTCCATCCCTTGGAGAGGACGGGAAGCTAGGCAGGGAAGCCTGAGTGAGAGGGAGAAAAACGTGGTCCATTTCTTCGTCCTCTGAAATGAGGAGTTCAGAGGTGTCCTTGTTGTCTCCATAGTCCAATTCCAACACGTCCTCAACAGGGTGGTCCAGAGCGACCAATTCAAACTGGGAGCCCCAGCTGGGTCCGGCACACGGTTCCGATTCCCCGAGAGTCTGCTCGCTGACGTCCCCAGATGGCCAGCCCAGGAGCCAGCAGGCAAGGGTCCTTCCCTGACAGGCTAGCTTGGCGCTGGCCGACGACGAAGGCTCTTCAAAGTGAAGCAAGCACAGCTCTCGCATGACCCGGGAACTTCAAGTGCTAGCCGGTCGTGTTCCAGCCCGAGGCAGCTCGAGCAGACCTGGTGTGGGTCCTTGCTCGAGATTTTGTTCCCGCAGGTACAGAGGCAAGGTGCCGCACTGTCGGCTTCTCTGGTGGGAGGAGCAGCTTCCATGGGCTAACGGGTGTGTTAGCTTGAAGAACAGCTGCACTGGAGTGAGGAACTGCTCGCTGTGCCTCAAACCTATAGTGAAGATCATGGACAGAAGGGAAGTAAGTCTGCATTCGGTCGAAGGAGAGAAAGGCTAGCTGGCTCCGTCTGTGAACAGTTGAGCTAACTTACCTGGGAGACAAGCTACCACCAAAGCGAGAAGAGGTGGTTGAATGACTCGTGCGTTGGGACGCTTGCTACTTATAGTAGCATGTGATGTGAGCGTCATGGTAACTGGCCAATCAGAATTGGCGAATTGAGATAAGTGCTTCTGAGGAATCAGCGGAGGGGCGTATCCCATAGTGAGACATCTAAACAATTGTTAAGAAAGAGAACTGCCTGTGAAAACCCCTCCTCCCTACCCCCTAATGAGTCATTAGCATCGTTAGCCTCTATTGTGTGGGAGTCGTTGTGTTGATTAGATGAACGAGGGTGTGAACTAGACTGAAACTGTTTTGGAATTTGGTTCAAAGCTGCATTGTAGGTGCTGGAAAGTTGAAACCTGACCCCTCCTCTATTTAATTATGGTTTCTCCATTTTGACATAGATAGCTTCCTTTATTTCTCTCTCAAAAAATCTATCTTCTCTGTCCAGAATGTGTACTTTGTCATCTTCAAAGGTGTGTCCCTTGTCCTTCAGGTGTAGGTGGACTGCAGAGTCTTGACCTGACAAAGTGGTTCTCTTGTGTTGTGTCATGTGCTTGTGTAGTTGTTGTTTAGTTTCTCCTATGTAAAGGTCTGGACAGTCCTCACTGCATTGGACTGCATAGACAATGCTGCTAAGTTTCTGTTTGGGTGTCTTGTCTTTAGGATGGACCAACGTCTGTCTGAGGGTGTTGTTGGGTTTAAAGTTTACAGGGATGTTATGTTTGGAGAAAATTCTTCTCAGTTTCTCAGAGACTCCTGCCACATATGGGATGATGGTGCCTCTGCGCCTGTTGTCCTTTTCTTTGCTATTTGCTGCTGTGGATTCCTTTCTAGACTTCTTTGTTGATTTCACAAAGGCCCAGTTAGGGTATCTGCAGTTTTGGAGAGCTTTCTTGACGTGTTTCTCTTCCTTTTTCTTTCCCTCAGTCTTTGTGGGAATATTCTCAGCCCGATGGTGTAAAGTCCTGATAACTGACATTTTGTGTTCCAGTGGGTGGTGTGAGTTGATATGCAAATACTGGTCTGTGTGGGTCAGTTTCCTGTAGATTTCAATGCTGAGACTTCCATCCTCTTCAATTTGCACAGCACAGTCCAAGAAGGGCAGTGTGTCTTTGTGTGCATCCTCCCTGGTGAACTTGATGTTGGGACTGGAGGCATTGGGTCCCATTTTTTCAAAGTCTTTGGTATGACCCGACCGGGATTTAAACCCCGATCTCTCAGTCTCAGGGCGGACACTCAAACCACTAGGCCACTGAGCTGGTAATGTGCTGGGTGAAGTCTTCTACTTCCTGCGTGAGAATTTTGACCCATGTGTCGTCCACGTACCTGAATCAGTGACTTGGTGTTGTTCCATTGTAGGAGTTCAATGCTCTGGTTTCCACTTCCTCCATGTAGATGTTGGTGACAATCGGGGATACTGGGGAGCCAATGGCACATCCATGTTTCTGCTGGTAAAACTTCTGGTTTTGTTTGAAATAGGTAATGGAAAGGGAAAGGTCTAGGAAGGTACAGATATGGTATGGAGTCAATTTTGTCCTCTCGTTTAAGGAATCATCTTGTTCCAGCCGTTTCCTAATCGCTTCCACTGCTTCAGCTGTTGGTATACAAGTGAAAAGTGAAGTGACATCAAAAGAGAAAGGTTTCACCTGGAGCCAGTTTGAGATCTTGAACTTTCCTGGCAAAATCCACTGAGTTTTGTATGTGATGTGGGGTTTTTCCCAACAGCGGGGCCAAGATGGTGGAGAGATGTTTTGCAATGTTGTATGTGACCGAGTTGATGCTGCTGATGATGGGTCTGAGTGGTGTTCCTTGTGGATTTTTGATCATTTTTTTTAAGATCATATATACACGGGGTGGCTTCTCCTGGATAGAGTTTGTAGTAAAATGAACGGCCTATTACTTTGTCCTTTAGCAGCTTGATCCTCAGTTTTTCCGCTTCTGCTTCCCTTAGGTTGTTGTTCGTTACGGCAGATTCTGTTGCTGTGATGAAATGAACTGTGGGGATGTGTTGTGGGAAAATGGCAAAATTGAGTCCTTTGGTTAGAACATCCTTCTCTATTTGGGTGAGTTTTCTGTCTGATAGGTTCCTCGCCCACTGGTCCTGGACGTCCATCTGGTTGGTGTCATCTAGTGGTGGTCCAATTTGTTCTGATGTTTTTGGCTGTAGGTTTTGGAATTTGTTTGTCAGGGACCAAGCAGTCAAGCAGCAGGACAAAGGTCTGAAAATTATCCTCCATTTATTCTCTTGCAACAAAAAATGACAAAAAGGGCCCCCAAATTCAAATGACAAATAAAATACACCCCACCTTCACATAACTGAACTCAATCCACTCAAACACACAGGAAATATATATACAGGAACCCCCACACACTCCCCCTCCTCTGGAAACTCCACAGGCCAGCGGGACAGGTAGTCAGCGGTGGAGTTCTTCCTCCCTGGGATGTAATGAACCTCGAACTGGAAGGGCTGCATCGCCAGGTACCAGCAAGTAATCTGGTTGTTAGAATCCTTCATCCTCTCAAGCCACATCAGAGCCTTATGATCCACTTCTAAGACAAACCCCCTCGCCAACAGGTAATATTTAAATGAACCCAAGGCCCACTTCACGGCCAGGCAATTTTTTTCCACAGTCAAGTAACGGGTCTCCCTCGGGAAAAGCTTTCTGCTCAGAAAAGCGTTTGGATGACATTGGTCAGGAGGTCCTTGATGTAACACAGCACCCAGGCCTCGGTCAGACGCATCAGTCTGCAACACAAAGGGCTGGTTGAAGTCCGGGCAGTGCAACACTGGATGTCCACTTAGGGCACACTGAATGTTCCGGAATGCCCACCTTGCGTCTTCAGACCACTGGAGCCGGTTAGGCCCTTTCAGACTGGTCACATCTGTAAGCACAGCAGCTCTGGCAGAGAAGTTAGGAATGAATTTATGGTACCAACCTGACATCCCCAGAAATGATTTCAGTTGCTTCCTAGTTTCTGGCAAAGGGCAGGACAGGATGGCTTGAACCTTTTGGACCTGAGGCTTAACGACCCCGTTGCCAATAATGTGTCCCAGGTATTGAACTTCCTTCTTAGCCAAGGTGCATTTGGCTGCATTAACAGTCAGTCCTGCAGCTTGAAGACACTCAAAAACAGTTCTAAGATGCTCCAGATGCTCCTCCCAGCTGTTACTGTAGATGACAATATCATCCAAATAGGCAGATGCAAAACGTGATTTCCCTCTAAGTACCTTATCCATAAGTCTCTGGAAGGTTGCGGGAGCTCCATAAAGTCCAAAAGGCATGACGGTGAAATGGTACAGGCCCCAAGGTGTCCTAAATGCGGTCAGCTCACAGGATCTGCTGGTAAGACGTACCTGCCAATAGCCTTTGGAGAGATCAATAGTTGTAAGATACTTTGCTTTGCCAAGACAACCAATTAGGTCATCAATGCGAGGAGTTGGGTAGGAGTCAAACTTGGAAACAGAGTTCAGATATCGGATGTCTATACAAAACCTCATGGTGCCATCTTTCTTTGGTACCAGAACAACTGGCTTGCACCATTCACTCTGGGAGGTTTAAATGATTCCTAGAGAAAGCATCAGTTCAATCTCCTCCTTTAAAGGACCCAAAAGGCGCTCAGGAATCCTGTAACTCCTTCGCCGCACCACAGCCCCATCTTTCAGCACGATGTCATGGTGAATCTCATCTGTATGTCCCGGATTATCCTGAAAAACATTAACATTACAGAGGGCTCTCACCTGCGACTGCCACTCTGAGGGAAGGTGACTCAGGTCAATCACCGATGCTGACTGTAGAGGCAGGTATTGTTCCTCCACCTCCTCTTTCACATTTCTGATGAGGAAAACATCCTGGCTCTCCTGCTTCTCAGGCCTGGAGACCCACTCTTTCAACAAGTTATTATGGAGAACTCTGACGGAAGTTCACAGCGTTGTTGCCGTTCCTTGCTCTTCCTGTGCTGTGCTAGTTGAGCCTTTTCAGTGAAGCTGGCAACTTCCTCTAACACTGTGCTAGGGAGAAGTTCAGAAAGCTTCTGGGTGATGATTGAAATCCTATGGGTAAGGTCCTCAATATTGAATTGGGTCTGTCTAATTCGTTTGTTGAGCAGCTGTTGATGTGCTTTTCTAAGAATCCCTTCTGCTCTGTGTCCTTTAATGGTGCTTCTAAGTCTACATCACAATTCTACCGGCAGACAAGGGATGTTGTACGGTTATTCTGAATACCACAGACTACCACAACAAAGTTATCACACTTCTGAGCGACAGCCCCACGAATGAAGCACAGAAGAGGGACCCGACAAGTGGATACAAGAAAAAAATCACAGACCATTTACAGAAGCTGCTAAAGGACAAAGTAATCGACTGCTCATTTTACTACAAACTCTATCCAGGAGAAGCCACCCCGTGTATGATCTTCCAAAAATCCACAAGGAAGGAACACCACTCAGACCCATCATCAGCAGCATCAACTTGGTCACATACAACATTGCAAAACATCTCCTACCCCACATCACATACAAAACTCAGTGGATTTTGCCAGGAAAGTTCAAGATCTCAAACTGGCTCCAGGTGAAACCTTTGTCTCTTTTGATGTTACTTCACTCTTCACATGTATACCCACAGCTGAAGCAGTGGAAGCGGTTAGGAAACAGCTGGAACAAGATGATTCCTTAACCGAGAGGACAAGACTGACTCCAGATCTCCACCCTCCTAGAACTTTGCCTTTCCACCACCTATTTCAAACACAATGCCAATTTTACCAGCAGAAACATGGATGTGCCATGGGCTCCAACATCTACATCTACATGGAGGAAGTAGAAACCAGAGCATTGAACTCCTACAATGGAACACCACCAAGTCACTGGTTCTGGTACGTGGATGACACAAGGGTCAAAATTCTCATGCAGGAAGTAGAAGGTTTCACCAGGTACATTAACGCCATGGACAAGAACATCAACTTCACCAGGGAGAATGCACACAACAACACACTGCCCTTCTTGAACTGTGCTGTGCAAATTGAAGAGGATGGAAGTCTCAGCATTGAAATCTACAGGAAACTGACCCACACAGACCAGTATTTGCATTTCGACTCACATCACCCACTGGAACATAAAATATCAGTTATCGGGCTGAGAATGTTCCCACAAAAGACTGAGGGAAAGAAAAAGGAAGAGAAACACATCAAGAAAGCTCTTCAAAACTGCAGATACCCTAACTGGGCCTTTGTGAAATCAACAAATAAGTATAGAAAGGAATCCACAGCAGCAAATAGCAAAGAAAAGGACAAAAGGCGCAGAGGTACCATCATCCCATATGTGGCAGGAGTCTCTGAGAAACTCAGAAGAATTTTCTCCAAACACAACATCCTTGTAAACTTTAAACCCAACAACACCCTCAGACAGAAGTTGGTCCATCCTAAAGACAAGACACCCAAACAGAAGCTTAGTGGCATCATTTATGCAGTCCAATGCAGTGAGGACTGTCCAGTGTCACAAATTGCTGCGCTGAAGGTGAAGGATGAGGACCCAAATGCAGGTGAGGAAGAAGAACAGGCAGGTAAGGCAGTTGAGAGGGTTTTAATGAAGACGCTGACATGACATAACTAACAATGACTCGACCAGGAACAGAAAACAGGCAGGGCTTAAATACATGAGGAGGAGGGTGAACTGGTGATTAGGAGACGAGAGGCAGGTGGGATCAATTAACGTGAACGAGGAACTGAACAGAACAGGGGAGACAGGACAGAATGTGACATCCAGTCCTTTACATAGGAGAAACTAAACAACAACTACACAAGCGCATGGCACAACACAGGAGAACCACTTTGTCAGGTCAAGACTCTGCAGTCCACCTACACCTGAAGGACAAGGGACACACCTTTGAAGATGACAAAGTACACATTCTGGACAGAGAAGATAGATGGTTTGAGAGAGGAGTTAAGGACGCTATCTATGTCAAAATGGAGAAACCATCATTAAATAGAGGAGGAGGACTCAGGTTTCACCTTTCCAGCACCTACAATGCAGCTTTGAACCAAATTCCAAAACAGTTTCAGTCTAGTTCACACCCACGTGCATCTAATCAACATGACTCCCACACAATAGAGGCTAACGATGCTAATGACTCATTAGGGGGTAGGGAGGAGTGGTTTTCACAGGCAGTTTCTGCTCGTTGAGCAACAACAGAGAGCTACAGTTTATAAGATCGACCCTCCCATATTCCAGTCAGAATTGACGAAGCTCCTCGGATGAAAAGCGAAACGTCTTCAAGAAAGAAAGTCCAGTTGCCTTCATTCGAACCCAATTTAGAAACACTTTATTTGACAAACATTTTATTTTGGGTAGAAATTAATTTGTGATCATTAAAAACAACATAACCACCATCTTCAATATATGTTTGGAACCAACTGTGCCTGATAGTCCAGTTTATGAGCCTATCAAGAAGCATGTTTTGGTCCACAGTATCAAAAGCTGCACTGGGATCGAGCATCATCAGAACAGATGTTTTGCCTGAATCCATATTGAGACGAATATCATTTAAAACCTTAATCAGTGCAGTCTCAGTGCTGTGGTGTTGTCTAAAACCTGACTGAAAACCATCTAGCAGGTTGTTTGTCTCCAAAAGTTTGTTAAGCTTTTTAACTTGTTAAGCTTGTTAACTGCTTTTTCAATGATTTTCCCAATAAGAGATATTACAAATTGGGGAGGTGTTTTGACACATTGGAGGGATTCTTTCTCCACCTTATTCAGGGAGGACCTTGGGTTTTCTGTTTCTGTTTGATAGGCCTAAGTTTTTTGCACAATCAGACTAGATACAGCAACACCCATGGTTTTCACATCTTGTTTATGTAGGATAAGATTTGTGACGCAGATCTTAATACGTTTTCATGTACTGATCCACAGCTATATAAGATTATGTCAGCAGAAGCTCGGGTCCGGGCCTGTGTGTTCCTGTACCATTTTCCCGTTTTTTCGATATAAATCAACTTAAATTGAGGCTACCAACTCATAGTCTTTATTTACTACTTAAAGTAATAGATTTTAGTGAGATAGTGAGTTTTTCCTGATGTCCCTCCCCTGGGGAAAAAAAACTGAGCTGGACCAAAGGTCCTCGCGCACTACAGCCAGCATCGGACCAGACCCTGCAGATCCAAAAACAACATCCCACTAGTGGTGAGAGGGCGGTTAGTAGTGATGCGCGGGTTGTCTTCCAACCCGCGGGTACCGCGGGTTACCCGCGGGTCAGGTTGGGTCGGGTTAATAAATTATTAATTCAGTGCCGTGCGGTTTGGGGCGGGTTCATCAAATATATAAATTATATAGATATGCACACTGAATATGAAGACATTAATCAATGCTTAATTTTGTAAAACATAATATTTAAGACATTTATTTTTAAACACGGTCATGTTTTAAAACGTTATAACGTGCAGATAACCTTTGACCCTATGACGTAGGCACGTAGAACGCGGCAGCGAAGTGCGCTCCAAGCAGGTGGCAGGCAGCCACATCAACAAAACGATAGAGGAAGATATTTTGGATAAAATTCGTTTGGGAGTTTACATTCTTAAAAGAATGGAGGGACAAACTAATCGCGTGTTTGGGAAAGATTCAGCGAGGTAAGAAGCTCAATATCATAACGTGTTTTTAATGAGGCGGGGCGTGTTGTAAAACTAGACAAAGTGATGCGGGGCGGTTTGGTGCGGGTCAGACTTTTTGAAATCTGCGGTACCCGCGGGTTGAAAAAAACCCTAACCCGCGCATCACTAGCGGTTACCACCTCTCTGCTGGGTCATCTGCTTCCACTGTGTTCCAAACTCAGATTAGCGGATGACAATGAATGAATGACCTCTTCTCCACGATGGCTCATTAAGCAAATTACATAAATCAACCCTTTCTTATGTTTATTTCAGAGAAGGTAATAACTGTTTTTTCAGTTTTAAATTACTTCACATTGACCTTTTAAAACCTATTTCATATGTTTGTACGTTTTGTTTAACTTTAAAAAATATGTATCCTTAAAATAATATTAAAAGATGGGACCAACAATGTTTTCTAAATTGTGTGTTAATTAATCCTGGCCCTTTCTTACTTCTGGTTGAGTAGAAGAAACAGGTTGTCCTCCAGAGATTAGATCTTCAGAGGGACAACACAACTAATAAACAACTTTCCACTGTCTCAAACTGAAATATTAGCAGATGGGATTGCACCAAGCTCACATCGGTGGATCTAGCTAATGAAGGAGACACTCAAAGTCAGATCGTATAACCCTAACCTCTCTAACAGTGATTTAATGAGTAAACGGCTTCATTAGTTCTGAAATATTTATGGATAATGAGTTTAATATTTCCTACATAACCCTAAGTGGGTATGTAGAAATGAACACATACAGGTATTTGTATGTTGCTGTTTTTTTAACTGTTTATGTCTTAATAATCTGTAGTAATTCTACTATTGTGTATATTATCTGGGCAAACAAGAACCTCCATGAGCCCATGTACATTTTTATTGCTGCTTTGTTATTTAACTGTATTCTTTACAGCACTACTGTTTACCCAAAGCTCCTGATTGATATGTTATCAGAAAAACCGATCATATCATATTCAGCCTGCCTCTTCCAGTTTTTCATCTTTTATTCTGTAGGCGCAACAGAATTCTTACTGTTGGCAGCCATGGCTTTTGACAGATACGTGTCAATCTGTAAACCTCTGAGATATTCAACTATCATGAGAAGAACCACAGTCAACATTTTTCTGATTCTAGCCTGGATTATACCTGTTTTTCACCTTACATTTACCACAATTATGAATGCTAAATATGAAATATGTAACTTCAATTTGAGAGGGATATTTTGTAATAATTCTATTTTCTTCCTTCATTGTGTCAAATCAAGAACACTTATTATATTTGGATTTATTTCTTTATTCGATCTTGTTATACTTCCACTGGTCTTCACAGTTTTTACATATACCAAGATATTCTTGGTCTCATTTGAAAAAGGGAAAACTGTCAGGAGAAAAGCTGCTGAGACCTGCATACCACACTTGTTAGTTTTAATCAACTTCTCTTATTTAGCTGCATATGATACAGCTATAGCTCCAGTGGAGTCTAGCTTTTCCGAAACTGTTCAGTTTATAATGACGCTGCAACTATTCCTTTACCACCCTTGGATTAATCCAATCATATACGGACTTAAAATGAAAGAAATTTATAAAAGATTAAAAATATCCAGTTTGACCAAACGGTAGTCATGAGTTGGCATTTTTATTTTCAGTTAGAGGTCAAACTATCTGCATTTTATTTATAACTATTTGTTTAAACATGCCACAACATACTATGGTGGACAAAAATGAGAAAAGACAAAATTGTTGCATAAACCTGTTTTACTTGGTAGTTTGTTGTATTTGACATTATGTAAATCACACAGCAATGATTTTTGAAGCAGTTCTTTACATAAATGACATAGGGTTATTTTGTATCTTTTTTCCATCAGTTTGTATGTGTACCATCAAGATAAAATTTATTTTTTATCAGTTTTCTAAGTGATTTATTCTCTTAAAGGTGATAGTATAAAAACTGTTACAGGTGTATGCTTTTTTTTTCTTTGTAATCCTGCACAGAGTTAAATGTTTTATTCTGTAGAATTAATCTGATAATACCACTATTATCATTTTTGCTAGAACCATTCTTTCATGTTTTTACAGATAATCAAGATGCTAAATGTGGCATCTCTGCTGTTCAGGGTAGCTCCAGGTTTGAAGTAATAAAATTTAATACCTATTTGATACCTGTTTAATGCTTGAAATTGCTGGTGATTGCCTCCCACAATACTGTGCATTTGGTGCTTGAAGTTGGTGAGATTTTAAGCTAGCAACATGATTTTTGCTTCACATGTAGGACTCCAATACGGCCAGTCCCACTGTCCCCAGCTTAAACACTTGGCAGCAGATCTGACAAAAAGCCTCACGATCATATTCCAGGTATAGGTCCAACCCAGTCATATTTTGGGTTTGACTGCCACTGTGAATCAATCATTAATACACCTGCTCAATGGGTTCCTCCTGGAGTACTCCGTGTTGTAGTAGTTAGAAGGTGATATGGACAAAAACGTATATCTCGAAATCTTTTAGATGAATATATAAACAATATATATCTCTGTTTTTTTCCTGTAAAGTATTTACAAGTCAACTTGCTTCAAGCTATCTTGAGAACAAAAAGCATTAAAAAAATGTATTGAATCCTGTCAAACATTAAGAAACATTTCGTCCCTGCTACAAGTGATGTTTTCAGTGTGGACAGAGAATAGAATTGAGGATAAAACACAAACTTGTGGGTAATTGTTTTTTCGGGGGATGCTGGGGGAAGGTGTCTCATGCAGCCCACATGTCAAGGGGGCCGACTGTAAACAAGATATCTTCAGAAAGTGTCTGGCAAAACGTTCTTAACCATTTCAGATGTAATGGACGATATGTGGCAGCAGAGTGCAAGTTTTCTTCTGAGCTGTGTCACAAATATGGAAAGAGGGGTTACAGTGAAAAGGCCTGCAAATCCAAATGGGTGCAATGGGTCAAAAAACCAAGAAGCAAACGCATGAGAAAGGAGGAAAAGCTCATTTGCTTAGAAGGGAAAAGGAAAGTGAAACTGAGTGGAATTAACATTTGTAACATGTCACTGGAGCTTCCCAAAGTGGCTCCCATAATTTGTAAAATGAAAATTAATAGAGTGGAGGTGATATTAGAAATGGACACAGGCAGTGGGGTGACCATATTTAGCAAACAGCAATACACACAACTATAGAAAAAACAGCAATCTCAGAATTAAAGGTTGAATATGGAACATTTTATTAAAAAGCTATGTTTAAAAAAATTATAATACATCCACAGGGCATTTAGAAGTGTGCAGAATGAATGTACAGTTTTTCCTATAAAAGCTATATTTAAAAAAATAAGTAATCTAAATTTTATTGATGGGCCCTGGGGTAATGTTTCTATTTACCAGCCACTAGAGGGCACCGCTGCGCTAAAAACTGTTGTAAAATAAACTTATTAGTATAAATTAAGCCTGATTTATACTCTCTGTGAGCTCCGCAACGGAGAGACGCACACGGAGCGTCTGAAAGGTTTTCACATTCGAACTTCTGTTCAGGCAGCGGAGTGTTGCAAAGCAATTCCCCACCAGGACAACAGAGGGCGTAGCGCTATTCTGTGATATCCTGCCACCATGACACTCATGTATCCGGTTCACGATAGTGTATTTACTCATGTGTTTACATTGTTTTAATGTATTTCAGAGACTTTTTAACACGGACTAATTTGTCCAGGGTTCGTACGGGTGCTTGAAATCCTTGAAAATGCTTGAATTTCAATAACGTGTTTTCAAGTTATGGAAAGTGCTTGATTTCTGTATTGAGTCCTGGAAAATGCTTGAAAAACAAACTGCACGGTTTTGTTTATAAGATCACCCAAGTTAGTTTGATGAAAAAACTCAATTTGTTATTTTTGTTAACGTTAAAAACTAGAGAGCGATTATTTCGCTTTTAGTAAACACGGCTGCGGCTGCTCTCAGAGGGTCCGCTCCTTTCTGTCACACCGGTCTGTTAGCAGCAGGCTCCTCCTACTATAGAGACCAGCCGCTGGACCGGCGGTGTACGCTGGCTTCGCTATGAAGCAGACCTACTTTACCGATGAGACTTTTATGCTAGTAGCCTCGTGTGTGAGAGCGCTGCTTTGGGTATGGGATCCAGCGGGTCCTTCTGTGATAATTAGTTATGAAACCAAGACTGGAGTAGAGCAGGGAACAAAAAAAACCGGTAAGAAATCTCTTTTTCGGTGCTAAAAAGTCTGTTATGAACCGCAAAGCCCAGTTCCTCCTGCTGCAGCTAGCCTACGTCAGACGTCGGCTGCATCATTCACAAACTTTGTTTACAAAACACCTCCGAGTTCACGAACTAATAAAATACCGAAAAAAAAATCAAAATTTTGACTGCATCTGGGAAAGTAAACAGCAGCAGAGCTAACTGTGTTCAGGTTTGTCACTAAACATGTAAATACCAGTAATTTAATGAAGCACCTTGTCGTTCATGGCATCTATTTGTGAGCAGAAGCATGGACCATGTTTGGCTGAGAAAGCAGACCCGAGTTCACGTGGCAAGCCATTTTATCATTTAATCAAAAGCTAGTAATTCCTATTTTACATAGAAACAATATAATTAATCCTAGTCCAGGTCATATTCTTTCTAGTCACAATTCAAACTAAATATATCAACAGCTATTTTTACTAGCAGAAATACAATCCCTATTTGTTCATCGAGTATAATTATTTATTTTCATCAATTAATGGTTCTGCAGATGGAGGGAGGGTTGTGATCAGATATTTCAGTAATGGGTGGTAATAGTCAGAAATTTAGCAGGAGCAGGATTTTAAACACAGCTTCTATAAGAGCTGCAAAAGTAGGAGCAAACCTTGACCTTAGACACATTTCAAAATGTAAAATGTGATGTTTTTATTTACTTTGTCCCTGCTTTGTGGAATATTACAAGATAATATTTATAATTATGTTCTGATCACATTTTTTTTGCCCCCGATCCATGTCATAGGATTTTGATACCAAGTCCCAATCCAACACCTCAGCAATGCATTCAGTTAATAAGAAGAAAGTAGAAAACATCCAAGTTGTCCTTTCAGATTTATTTATTTGTAACTTGGAATATAATAGAATACTTTATTTGTCTGAAACCAAACAGTAACAGAAATTTGTCTTTTAACAGGCCTCAACTTCCTGTTTTGATGTAATTTCCTCAGATTAGCTGCTAAAAAACATCACTCTGTCAGGAAGAACATTGATAATAAATGTGTTAATATTAGGAATATGTTTGATAATAGCCTCATTGCTCATAATTCAAATTGTTTAAATAGTATGTGGCAGTGTTTTGCAATAAGCATTACTATGACTGCACCCATGTTGAGGCTCGCTCTTCCTTGCACAACACGGCTCATACCGTGGCTCTAGGAGACTGCAAAAACCAACGTTTGCAACCAGAGAGTCATACAGTGTGATTAATATATGGCTATCTTGGCTGTGTTTTTGCTGTCAGTAGACAGTTTCTCTTTGTCTTTTAGTGTATCTTGAGTGTCAGATGGGAACTGGGAGAGCAGGGTGTTTGGTTTTAAGGTAACAGACTAGAACTAAAAGCAGACAGGTTAAAATTAAAACTAAGTCATTGTCATTTCGTTTGAAAATTTCTATCTGAGGATAAATTAAGGTCACGCTAGTTGCTTTATAAGGTTATAGCTAATCTTTTTCACCTGATTCCAGTAATTTAAAATCACGTGATCAGGCCTGATTTTTGATCCTGTGATCGGATAAGATCATCTCTATTATATAACAGTAATAAATTCATATGATAGTGAGGTGAAACTGTCCTCTTGAGTCCTAATGTAGTGTTTTGTCTTTGCCGTGTGGTGCTTGAAAAGTTTGAAAATTTACCTTGAAAATGCTTGAAAAGTGCTTGAATTTGTCAGTGGAAAAAGTGTAAGAACCCTGTTTGTCCTTCATTCTCCTCCACCTCTTCATCCAGTCGCCACCTCTAAACCCACATTTCCTGTCGTTTCCATCCACGTTTGCTCCGTATTTTGTACTCCATCAGTCACGAGTGAATAAACTTTCATATTTTTGAACTTTTTCCGTGAGGCGTTCTTCAATCTGCTCCGTGTCTGCCGCTAAATATCTTCAGCTCTCTTTATTTATTGAGTCAGCAGTGGCAGTGCTGTTGACGTATTTCAAGGAAGCAGCGTCCTGACCAATCACAAGCTTGCGCTCTCCGTGGCTCTCGACAGACAGTTATTTTTGGGGGCATGTCTCCGTCACCCTTCGCGAGCCAGTTGGAGAGCCCTTGCGTTGACGCAAAATGGTGTTGCGTGCGTCCGTTTCACACAGATGGACCGAGTATGAACCAGGCATTAGTCCTTACCCTGTATGAGTTGTTACTTACGGCACTTACACACTAGCATCGGCTCTACGCGGCTCTGCCAGCCCCAGCCCCGTGTTGGTTTCACACTGCCTTAAGGATGCAGACGTAGTTGAGCACATGGGCCATCTCCAAAATCGGCGCAAAGATATCAGTGACGTCATGAGCACATCTCCGAGCATGTGGGCGGGTAAAAGGAGCGCGGAGAAGTCCGCTGTGTCCATCCATCCATCCATTTTCTGTAACCGCTTATCCGAGCAGGGTCGCGGGCGGCTGGTGCCTATCTCCAGCAGACATTGGGCAAACAGGTGGGGTACATCCTGAACAGGTTACCAGTCCATCGCAGGGCAACACAGAGACACACAGGACAAACAACCACACACACACACCTAAGGACAATTTAGAGAGACCAATCAACCTGACAGTCAGGTATTTGGACTGTGGGAGGAAGCCGGAGTACCCGGAGAGAACCCATGCGTGCACAGGGAGAACATGCAAACTCCATGCAGAAAGACCCCAGGCTGGGATGTGAACCCAGAACCTTCTTGCTGCAAGGCAACTGCGCTAACCACTGCGCCACTGTGCAGCCCAAGTCCGCTGTGCTTTCCTTAAACAAAGGCATTCTGAGCAGCCTTGTGCTTTGGAGACTCTTTGCCCTCTGATATTTCATTCTGCTTTGCTGTGTGTGGCAGCCTGGGAACACTGTGTGTGTGTGTGTGTGTGTGTGTGTGTGTGTGTGTGTGTGTGTGTGTGTGTGTGTGTGTGTGTGTGTGTGTGTGTGTGTGTGTGTGTGTGTGTGTGTGTGTGTGTGTGTGTGTGTGTGTGTGTGTGTGTGTGTGTGTGTGTCTGTTTAGGCAGCAGAAATTTGAATACTCTCAGCCAATCAGGGAGAAGGGATGGAGCAGCTGTGGTTTCCCACCTTTTTACTGGCTTGTGGAGTCAGACAGATACAGACAAACACACTGACAGACAGACACACAGAAAGCTAGACAGAAAGACACACACACACACAAACGCGCGCACACACACACACACAAACGCGCACACACACACACGGACAGGTGAACTTGACTCATAAGGAAAAGCCTTTGATCCTTTGATATTTAATTGTTTATAATTAGGCTTAATGTTAGGAAAAATGAATGTTTAATCATTTATAATAATGCATCATTTAGAACATTTCATTTATACACATAGACTACATTTGGTTGTGAGATCATTGACTGAGAAGTTGGAGCCAAAGTGAAGCAAGAGTCAAATTACAGCACATTCCACTCCACAACCCCCTGCAGAGGAGAAGACGGCCCTAAGATAGACAGGGGGAGTGGGGAAAAGACAAAAGACGGGGGGGTTGAGCTGGGATTCTCCACTCTGTTGTGAGCAGCCGATTAGAACTGTAACACAAAGTCCTTGCAGCAAGTAAAACCTTTTAAATTTAAACAACTGTGTTTTGAGTCTTATTTGGTGAAAGAACTTTGTTAGTTATTATGTAGGAAGAATTTTGCTGACACTTAACGACCCGTCTGCATAGGGTGACCAGATCCCAACTCGCCAAATGTGGGACAGAGACTACTCAATGTGGGACAACGTAAAATTCCAATTTAACAAGATAAAGTTAAAAAGTAAAAAAAAAAAAAAAACTTATTTTCTGCCTTTTAGCTCCAACATCACTGGTAAATATACATAGTTATTATAATTGTTATTATTATCATCATATATTTCATGTACTATATATTCTATTTGAATTCAACTTGAACAAGCAAAGGTTTTCAGACTATTTCACAGCTCCTCTCATCACCACAGCTTAACTCAGGCTCTTTGGACCTTCTAGTGGTTCTGATTAGCTTTAGCTAAAAGGATTTTAAACCCATCAACTAATTTTAATAATATAGAAAGGCCCACAGTAAAAAAAAAAATGCAGGTTTTAGCAGCTTTTCAGAGTTTTCATTGAATATTTTCCACAACAGAATGACAGTAAAAGTACCAGTAACAATTTTAGATCTATTTAAGTTTGTTTTTAATACATTTTCCAATAAAATCAACAAATATTCATACTTTTTAGCTATTTTTTTCTTAATTCAGAAACAAAATGGTGTTGTTTTTTTCAAAAATGACAACACATCTTTTCTAGTAAATATTTAGGGGAGAGAGAAAAAACATCACTGACTTAAATCTGAAGAAATTCAGATCTAATCTAACAGGGTTCCTTAGAATGACTTTTTTCCTCAAATTTCTGAGAAAAATAATGAAGGCTTACATTTAATTCTCTCTGCTTTAAAAGAGTTTAGCTTGTATGTATTTGAAATAAAAATAACTCCAGCACCTTGTGTGTGCTAGAAACTCGTTTGGGACCTGTCTACTTACTGGGAACCTGCTTCAGTTCAGACCAACATATTTTTGTGTGACTCTTGGATTCTCTGCTCTGTTTCATATCAGACTCCGCGCCGTGACACAAAAAATGACTCTGAGAAACAACACAAAGACCCTGACAGAGTCTCAATGAACACATTTAACCCACGAGTTTATTCTAACAGCATTTTCGCCACGGTGTTCATCTTTCCTCCGTTCTCGCTGACGCTTCTGTTTTGGTGGTTCGGGTGCGCGCCCCAAGCGCTCCGGACCGGCATTAAAGTCCTGCCTCCTGGTTCGACTGACAGCAACAGGCGGCTTTCTCCACACCGTTTATGCAAGATTGAAATTCGGAACGGGAGACTGTCAATGCGGGACATTGTCTCAATTTGCGGGACGTGTGAAAAGTGATGAAAATGCGGGACTGTCCCGCACAAAGCGGGACATCTGGTCACCCTACGTCTGCATGTACTTACAGTCAGCTTCAGCTGTTAGATGTCAGATTGGAGGCCTCAAACTTCTCATCACCATTCAAAAATTATTGCACTGATTTGAAAAATTCCAAAAGCCTCAGTGGCCAAAGGCTTCGATGGTATTCTGTCTGAATTGTTGTGTGCCTACCTAGAATTTTGTAGGAGATAGGATGAGATGATTTCTGCTGTCTGGAGGAGAAAATGCTGTTATTTAGAATGGGACTAATGAGAGGAATAAGTGGCTGAATCCTCCTTCTGAGGCTCATAGCATATGAACTGTGGCAGCTACAGCTAAAACGAAGACATCCCATCGAAGCTAACAAAAACCTTCTGTTTTTGAAAATAATTAAGCATGAACTCTAAAAGATGTGGTCGTAGCAGAATTTTGTTTAGAGAAATTCATCGGAGACTGCAGAAAACACTGATCTGCAGCTGAAAAGTCAGATTGGAGGCCTCGAACGTCTCATCACCATTCCAAAAGTATAGCAACGATTCGAAAAACTCTAAAAGCGTCAGCGGCCGAAGGCTTCGATGGTGTTCTATCTGAATTTTTGTGTGCCTACCTAGAATTTTGTAGGAGATATAATGAGATGATTTCTGCTGTCAGCAGAAAATGATGTTAGTTAGAATGGGCGCCAATGGGAGAAAATCTGGCTCACTCAATGATTAGATTTTAATTTACCATTATTACAGTGAATATAGTGGAAATGTTTACCTTTTTGAAATGTCGTAGCAGTTGCCTCACATTGTGCATTTCTATTAGTGGGGGAAATCCCTGCCTCTAATCTTGTTTTTATAAGAAGTTCCACAGATTCTTTTATATTTAATGGGAACAGCACAGGTACTTTGCGGCCTCTTTTCCCTCGTACCTCCACCCTGATGAGATTCTCACTAAGTGTTTTTAAAAACTGCGAGAGGCTCTCCAAAACTTCATCATGCATGTTGTGATTGTTCCTCTGTAAATATGTGTTGTATTCCATTCTTGAAACTTCACCGTCTTGACGACAATTGAACAGTATCAGTTTTGTGAGAGTGATTTGAGAGAGCTCACTCCATGATTTTTGTGATGGTTGGTCAATAAAAATATTTTGTGGACCACCTCAAGGCATTTAAGGTGGTCCTGAAGAGTTTTCAGGGAATTGGATGACACATGTTGTCCATTCCAGTTCAATTAGCTTGATAAATTGCTCTGCTTTTGAATTTAAATCATCATCCTCTTGATGCAGAGCCTCTCCTTGCAAAATGTATGACATAAGAAAATGGCGAAGTTTAAGTGCTGTTGAGGGCACTAAGAATCTGATAATTATTTAAACATCTCTTTTACAGCCTCAAGGACTGTGTTGAATTTTCCAGGGCAGATCAAGTTCTTAAAACAAACTATGTCCATGTCTATATTTCTTGCAATCAGAACGTCGTCCAACTTCTCCATTTTTAAGGAACATTCTACGGTGGCCCTGAAGTGCAAACCACACCAACAAATCACTAAACACAACAACAAATTAAGAAACACAAACAAATTCAGAAACACAACAACAAAATTGAGAATCACAAAAATAAAATTGAGAATCACAAAAACAAAAGAAGAATCACAAAAACAAATTAAGAATCACAAAAACAAAAGTGGAATCACAAAAGCAAATTGAGAAGCACAATTAGCCTTTCGCTGAGCCCTGCCCCCCTTAGTTACTGTTACCAAGTCCAACAATAAGTGGATCAAATACTGCAGCTCCGCAGATTTCCGGAAAGAAGTAGACAGATGCGTGTCAGCGACATTTTTTGGAGCAATTCCTCCTAAATATCATCCAGATCGAGGCAAAAGGGTTACAGTATGCAGTGGAGGGATACATTAGTGTCGGTTCCACTGAGCGAAGCGTAGCAGGGAACAAGGAGTTTGGAGTTTGGGAGAAGGTCCGGCGTCCGGGGACGCGTGGATCCAAGGAGCGGTGGTGGCGATGCAGTGTCCCTGTGAGCTGTCAGATGATCTGAGCTGCAGGCAGCTCTAAAGGAGAAAAGCTCCCGGCGCTCTGCATCGCTTCAGTTTATCATCTCAGCTGAGTCTGTTTATAAAATGTAACTTTTTATGCCTGTGTTTACTTTCATTTTCAATATAGTTCCCGGCCGGAGCTCTGCATTAATTCGTCACGTGATCATGACACCACCCGCTGTTGCGCCAATAGGCTTAATGCGCGTTTATAAGACACATGGTTGTGGTAATATTATGCTGATTTGCCGGCACGGTGTGTCTTATCTAAAAGGGTCTTGGATTATCTGGGAGGCGGACCTCTGCCCAGCCGCGGGCGGGGGGAGCACTCATGCTGTTGCTGGTTGAGCTCGATGAGGAGGTTCTGAAGGGGAAACGAAGGGGACACGACTACTATCGAGGCTAATACTTAGTAGTATAAATTAGGCTTAGATTCATCATTTTGTTTGGAGTTGTCGGATAGTAACGGTTGCTATGATGTGTGATTGGACAATAGCCGTTCTGGGGGCGGGGCCGGTGAAAGGCTAATTTCATTAACAAAACCGGAAAGGGTAGGTACCAGTCAGCAACAGGAGACATCACTGATTGGACGACCGAGCTGTTTGTCTTTGGAACCGGAAGTTACTCTGCCTGTAGCGCATTTCGTTTGAAGAACGGTGGGATGTTTTGTCTTAACTGTGGGAAAAAGCTCGTTGAGGAGTCACCGAACGTTTGCAGCGGCAAGAGGCTTTATCACGCATCTATCATCTGAGACACTTCACTCCCATCGAGTAAGTTAATAAGCATAATAAAAGGTTCAAGTTACTTATGGATGTATTAGCTTAGCTTTAGCTGTTTCCAGACCATAGCAGAGCAGAGGGTTGTTCCATGAAGTGAGCTCAGAAAATCGAGGCTCATTTGAAAATCAAGACATCACGAAGCCAGGATGATGTAGCGACATCAATCCATGGTTTTTCTCCTAAATGGACACAAAACTTTATATCTCTCTTCTTTGAATAAAGCCTATCTTTCCTGCCTCATGAAAGACTTTATATGTTATAAGTCATATGTATAATCATACTTGTTGAATAGACAATATGTGAAATCTAATGTCTAATAATCTGTCTCATATAATAATAATGAATGATGGGGTCACATGTATAACATGAATATTTATTCTTGTAAGGATGTGTTTCATATCTTAAATTACACCAAATTAGTATTTGTTGGAGTTAATGTTAATATGTCAGTATATTCACTTTTATATTAATAATATATTATGAATAGTTAACAAATTCACTGCACATTAAGTTAATAAGATTTACACCACATCAAGGATGAATCACATCTTAACAGGAATACATATTCATGTTATACATGAATGTCTTGATGATATGCTGCAGGATAAGTTAGGGACTTTTAGGACAAGATTAAAGATTACTTGTCCCTGCAACACGCTATCACAGTGTCTTGACCACATTGACATGACCTGTAAGTTAAAAGTGTAACTTAGTTCATTTAGGATGAAAAACCATGGCCTCCGTGAGGCAACATCTCCCCCCTTCCAAGATCACGGGGTCACGGGCAGAAGACCACGAGGCGTTGAACAAATCATTAGGCCCTGAGGACTCAGCAGAGGGAGACAGAGTCTGTTCCAAGGCACCAAAAGCAGCAAGACTGAGGAAAGCAAATCTCACTCAGCAGAACAGTCAATACAACTTGCAATCAGCAGCCAGCAAATTGTAATCAAAGCAGCAACATCCAAAGGTAAGGACCATCCTGCTGATAGCAGGGTCCTGGGACTGGAGTCTGACAAGGTCGTTGTCAGAAAAGGTTGGCTCCACAGACACAAACCCATCTGATGGTAGAGTGGCGGATGCGTTAGCGGCCTGGGCCCGAGTCATGACACACACGTGGGGTGGGTCTCATGGGGGAAGAACATCATCAGGGAGCCACAAGGGGTCGAAGGACCAAGGGGTACCAACGTCTGCACCTTGTTTAGCTAGTGAGTCTGTAAGGTCGTTCATCTCCTTATCACGTCCATGCGGCTGACCAACATAAATTGGCCTTCACCTACGCCGATCGCGGTGCCCATTTGGCTACTACAGGAGTCAGAGAGAGAGGTCGGTATGGACAGGCTGTCGGCGGCTTGGACCTCTGAAGGTATTTGGATCAAACGGGACCTCCATGCAAGGTGTAGTAGACTTACTGCAATCTGGTGTCAAATGGTCTTTATTAATTTGATAATTTGTTAAACCATACAGATTGATTTAACCCAGACATGAGATTCTCAGACTCTTAATGTCGATTCAGCTACATAACATTTAGCTTACATTCATCCTTTCATTAATTGTCTAAGTATCTTGCTTTAACCCTCATTCATCATAATTTGTCCTGTGTCATCATTGATTAACTCATTCACTGCCATCGATGACTATAGTCGTCTTTTCACATCCAACCGCTGGCTGCCAATGACGACTATAGTCGTCATTTCCCTTTTTTTACGGGGAAGGCGTCGGAGTGAGAACAAACATCCCGTGTCTAAAGCTGATCTTCATCCGTGTATGTCACACATCACATGATCAGGACGCGGAAAATCAATGGATTACGAGTTTGTTTTGGGCCGCTGCTGTGAAAAAAACTATGCGCCGAACCGGAATGCTTCTGCAGCGGCGCTTGGGCACCAGATTGTGAACGAACGGATAACGCGAGAAATATAGCGATTCTTCCTGATGTAAGAAGTGAGCCTACTCTTTCTTTTGGTAGTTTTGGCATTTACATGATCATAGAGCACAATGTTCTGTGACTCTTCAAAAAATAGTAAAAACGCTCAAAAATACTGGCAGTCAGGGGCTTTCTGATCAGAAATGGCTGGCAGTTAATGAGTTAAGAAATATAGTATTAAATTTATTTTTATAACTATTTTCTTGACTCTGAATTATTCTGAAGTGTGTGGATCACTTATGGTAAAAGAACCTAAGGTAATGTTAAATTAACATTCAAAGATCAATAAGATTGATAATTCATATTTATATGGATTATTACATCTCATTGATCATTTTATAAATATGCAGCCATAGCCCTAACGCTACAATGCTATCACCTCAACTGTCTTACAGCTTTTGAGATATTGAATAACATTTAATTTCTGTTGGTAACAATGTAATGGGGGCATGTCTATAATGAATGGGTTGGCAATAATCTAGGTTAAATTATGTTCACAGATAGAAGCATTTGTAAATTACATACTACAACGACTAGCCATAGCCCTGGAGCGGTTTTGCGCAGACTTGTAGCAACAACGTGACCCCTGGTAGCTGCTGTGCTGCGGCTCTGCTCCATAGTGCTGTTGACAGCTAAGAATAAACAGGATGGTGGGGACTTTTCTTCCACTTGTAGAGTTTAGTCATTCTTAGTTTCGTGATCATCATGTTTTTTGGAACCCATGGCATGAGTCTGCTATCCGCTAGCTTTAGCATCAGCCAACCTGCCCATAGGTGCACGTTTGATCCCAAACTTTGGTCCGTTTCTGCCTTTGTGTCTTTGCTGTTTTACTCCACAGCACCTAGATTACCACATTCTGAACCAGTAAAAAGCATCTTCCTTACACAAAAACAAATAACACATTTGTTCAATAAAGTTCTGGGGGGTTGGGGAAAAAAGTAACTTGAAAAAATCTCACACGAGTGGTACATCTAAAAATAGTTTATCGCACAGAGCGTTTTCTTCATCGCACGTGCGACATATATGTCCATGTTCTAAGTGTGTCGTTCCTCATCAAAACACTGGCTTTCTCTCACTCTGATCTGCCTCGGTCTGCTATGCTGCCGCCACAGCCTACAGATGAGCTGCGCACATTGACTGTTAAATAAAGGTTGCGTGACATGAAAAAAAAGTTACACAACTTATCGATGAGGAAATGCGTTGCCAACGCATTTATTCATCGATTTTTATCGATTCGTTGTTGCAGCCCTACTGCCGAACACTGGTGCCACCAGTCCCTCTGACCACCAACAGCAGACTAGGTGGTTTAGGTGTGTTGTCAAATGGCACAATGAGAGCAACATACTTAGTGAGGATCGAACCATTGTTTACTAAATGTGAAGGATAAGTCACACCATAGGTGGAGTTTTACTTCACCCACACTTCCTGTTAAAAATGCACCTAAAGGAGGCGTCACCTGGTGGACCAGAGAGCAGCACTGATGCAGTGATTGACAGCACCACCCTCAACCCCCTAGGGTTGTCACGATACTAAAATTTCAAACTCGATTCAATACTGAAAAAAAAACTGGCGAAAGTTAACACTTTAAATCGTGAATTGTCTCAAATTAATAAAAAAAATAGTTTTCAATATGAAAATATATCAACTAAAAATGGAAAAAAGCATATTTAAACAACACTGTCAGTCAAATGTGCATTTAGAAAACACAAAACACTTCAAGTAAAACCAATGAGGTCTTAAATTCAATTCAATTCAATTCAGTTTATTTATATAGCGCCAAATCACGACAAGAGTCGTCTCAAGGCACTTCACAAAGTAAACATTTCAATACAGTTCAGTTCATAAGCCAATCAGTAAAAAAAAGTTTCCTATATAAGGGACCCAGCAGATTGCATCAAGACACTGACTAGTGTCATTGTGTTGGTACAATCCTCATACTAAGCAAGCATTTAGCGACAGTGGGAAGGAAAACTCCCTTTTAACAGGAAGAAACCTCCAGAGGATCCTGGCTCAGTATGAGCAGCCATCCGCTACGGCTCACTGGGGATTGAGAAGACAGAGCAGGCACAGGCACACCCCACACCCACACCCACACACACACACACCACATATATCAAGTAGTATTTCTATGGCTACACTGTGATTTCTTAGTAGAAGTTCTATTTAGTAAGAGAAACTTTATTGTCTTTATCTGAGTGAATCTATAATTAATTCAATAGGTGAACTAATAGTAGCACATTCTATGTTAAAGAAAGTAAGATGTAATATCAGGAGAGGGAGAATGTTAGGTGGTTGGCAGCAGTGTGCCAGCCGATGGCCCCCTCCATGAGGCCACCACAGCTCAGCAGAACGCCAGTGTAGCTTCTTCTGGGGAGAAAAACACTTAGAGAGAAAATAAAGTTAACAGCTGAAATAACAGGAAATAATGCAATTATAGAGTGGTGATAGAAGAGAGTAGCAGAGTGTGGAAAGTGGTCAGTATGTCCTCCAGCAGTCTAAGCCTATAGCAGCATAACTACAGAGATAACTCAGGATAACCTAGCCTTTCAGATGGAGGCATGTGGGAGGCAGGGCCAGGGAGAAGTCTTTAACGACAGTAGTCCCCTCTGTACACTCCACCTCCCTCTGCTCCCCACTC
>SSNS01000140.1:194671-464866 GCA_006937985.1 Aphyosemion australe
CTAACATCAGAATTTAACCATAAGCCCTATCAAATAGAAAAGTTTTGAGCCTAGTCTTAAAAGTAGACAAGGTGTCTGCCTCACGCACTAACGCTGGGAGCTGGTTCCACAGTAGAGGAGCCTGATAGCTAAAAGATCTGCCTCCCATCCTACTTTTAGATATTCTAGGAACCACCAGTAAACCTGCAGTCTGAGAGCGAAGTGCTCTGTTAGGAACATATGGAACAATCAGATCACTGATGTATGATGGAGCTTGATTATTAAGAGCTTTATATGTGAGAAGGAGGATCTTAAAATCTATTCTAAATTTAACAGGCAGCCAATGTAGGGAAGCTAAAACAGGAGAGATGTGGTCTCTCTTTTTAATTCTCATCAGAACTCTAGCTGCAGCATTTTGGACCAGCTGAAGACTTTTGACTACATTCTGTGGACCTCCTGATAGTAATGAATTGCAGTAATCCAACCTTGAGGTAATAAATGCATGAACCAGTTTTTCAGCATCACTCCTGGAAAGGATGCTTCTAATCTTAGCAATATTCCGAAGGTGGAAAAAGGAAATCCTACAAACCTGTTTAACGTGGGATTTGAATGTCATGTCCTGGTCAAAGATTACACCGAGGTTCTTTACTTTGTTCTCGGAGGCTAATTTAATACCGTTTAGATCAGGTGACTGACTAAGCAGTTTCCTTTTCTGAGGTTCTGGACGAAAGATGATAACTTCAGTCTTGTCTGGATTTAGCAGCAGAAAGTTTAGAGTCATCCAGATTTTTATGTCTTCAAGACAAGCCTGTAGTCTACCTAACTGATTAGGTTCATCAGGGTTTATGGATAAATATAACTGAGTATCATCAGCATAACAGTGGAAGTTTATCCCATGTTGTCTAATGATTTTACCAATTGGAAGCATATATATAGTGAAAAGAATTGGTCCAAGTACTGAACCCTGTGGTACTCCACAAGTAACTCTAGAGAATGAAGAAGATTTCTCATGTACATGAACAAACTGAAATCTGTCAGATAAATAAGATTTAAACCAGCCTAGCGCTGTTCCTTTGATCCCTACAGCATGTTCAAGCCTTTCTAAGAGAATATTGTGATCGACTGTGTCAAAAGCACTGTGTTAAACACTCAATATGAATACCATGACTTAAAATGGTAACAATAACATATTAAAATAACACTGTCAGTCATCAAATGTGCATTCAGAAAGCACATACTTAAAACAGTTGAACAGTTAAATCTTGATTAACTCTAGACTATAGTTAATTATATAGCTTAAATCAGGACAGAGGTAAAGAGCAAAACCTCTACTCTTTGTCTAATGTGTCACTTTTTCCTGGATTTGCTTTGCCATATGGATATTTTTTGCAGTAAACACCAACATATCAATGTGCTCCTCTCAGTCTTGCCCTTCCTGGGGAGCAAATGAGCCCTGATGTACTGAAGATGCGCTCTGAGGCACAGCTGGAGGCAGCTATACAAAGATATTTTTTGGCCAACAAGGCCAGGTGAGGAAAGGTAATGTGATTGGCTTTCCACCATGTTAGTGGATCATGCTCTGCCTGTACTTCTGGCATGGTTTGGTACAAAGTCAGCTCATTTTTCAGCTTGTACTCTGGCCTGTCACGATCTGCAGAAGTGATTTCAACTTCATGAGGTGCATCAGGATGTTTTTTTCTCTCCCCTTGAATGTCAGACAACAATCCCTTCAAGTCAGATCTTGATTTTTTTGCTGGCCGAGTCGCACCTGGAGAAGCTACAGTTTGAATATTTGGAATGCTTCTTAAGCTATCACAGAGGTGCTCCTTTACCTCATCTTTCAGTGTTGTGAAATTTAGCTTAAAACATGGGTCAAGAAAGGTCGCAGTGTTTAATAGCAACTGTAAGCCCCCATCTTGGTATCAGGTTTTGAGATCTTTGGCTATCAGTTCCTTCATTTGTCTTTTCAGGTGAGTGTCATCATCTTCTACAGTCAAAACTGAGAAAATCTTCCAGCAGAGAGGGAGCACCGAGGTAAAAGTGGTGTGCTTTTGACCACTGAGAGCATCAGTGAATGAGCTTAATGGGCCCAGCACTTCTTGTACAGTCTCTAAAGTTGTAATGTCTGTATCTTTAGGCATGAGGTGCCACTTTTTTCTGTTCTCTGCTAGAAGCGCACACACAGCTTGTTGCTGCTCCAAAAATCGGTCTATCATTTCAAAGGATGAGCCCCAGCGTGTTGGCTCATCATGAATGAGACTGTGTTCAACTAACTGCAGCTCTTTTTGTTTGTTCTTAAGTAGTCTAACCATCTTTGGTGACCTGCTGAAGGCTGACACTGTTTTTCTAAGTCTGGATAATGTTGATGAGACCTTGTCTACCTCTAGACCTTTACTGACTGCCAAATCCAGGTTGTGGCCAAAGCAAGGGACCCATAAAAAGTCCTGCTCACAAGCCTTTTTATTATTGGAGGCATTGTCAGTTGTAAGGCCTGCCATTAGGTTGAGGTCCAGCTTCCAGGTATCCTGGATGACCTCCTCAAATGCCTCCCTGATGTTTTCTCCTGTGTGGTCAGAGTGAATTCCAACACAACCCAAACACCAGCTCGTCATCTCCCAAGAATCAGTAATGGATTGAATAGTCACAGCCATAAATGACTCTGATGCCCTATTGGTCCAGAGGTCAGTGGTGCATGAGTAAAATGGTTTCCCCTCAAACTGATTCAGTATGACATCTTTGATACTGTTGTACAGAGCAGGGATTTCACTGTACATGAAAAAATTGCGGGATGGAATGCTATACCTGGGATTAAGGTGCATAACATAAAGCTGTTTGAAGCCAGGCTTCTCAACTGAATAAATGGAAACTTGATCCATACAAATATATTCAGCAACAAGTCTGTTCAGTTTTAGAGTCTCTGGGGACTTAGGTCCATATTTTCATTGCTGATCAAAGAGTGCAGGCAATGTCGACTGGAATGGCTTGGGCGTGGACGTCGGCTGTTTCTCTGCATCAACCTGAACCTGGTTGTAGAAATGAAACAAAAACTATTTGAATGCATATCGAGTCAAATGTCAATGTAAAAAAAAAAAGTCCTTTCTGCAGTCTGCACCAACAAAGTTGAGCTGTGGGTTTAACTTAAAAAAGAAGCAGCAATTTTCACACTTTCTGGTCTACAACAGTAGTCGCTTAGACATGCTACTGCAAATATCAACATGGATCACATTTGCATGTTTCCAATTTCCACATTTTCCAATAAATTATCATCATCATGGGGATTGTGATCAGATTACAACTAAAATGGCACGAGAACCCAAATTTTTCATTTATTCTGTAAATCCCTTCAAAAATTAAATATAAATGCCATGAAATTCCTCAATTATTTATCAATGTTTTTGAATTAATTGCTTTTTTCCTTCTATTTTAATTTTATGGATTATGTTGTGTTCTTTGTTTATATTTGCAGAGTGATGTTTTGCTGCTTAAACTCTGTTTTAGTTGCATTTGTCAAAAGCTGTAATGCCATATGTTTTGTTCTGTACTTTTGAACAACTCTGTTGGTCAATAAAGGGAGAAAACTAATTTCTCCACGGTAGGACAATAAAGGTATATATAATCTTAATAAAAATATGATGGCGCACGGCAGTGACGTCATTAAATGCGCCGGTTAGATTAGCCGCGGCTAGTCTATTTACGCCTAAAAAGCACCACGAATAATGACAGCAACGCATCCCAGACCCGCTTCAAACGAACAGGGGAATTGTGTTAACGATTACTAAAAAAATCCTTTCGACATGAAGATGTTTTGGTGCAGATGTCTTATTTTGAGGCTGCACTATGGGTGCCCGTCCGCACCCGTTATATGGATATACACTGATGGCGATTCGCCAATGGATCTAAATACCCCAGGGAATCCAAGTAGCAACAAAGTTGTCAGTGTGAGTAAACGAACATACTGCATGCTAGAAATAAAGTCCAGGTTGCAATAAAGGAGTTTTCCTTTGAGCATATAAGCGTGAATATACAACTAAGGGTCGAACTCAGTATGCTAGCTTAGCTAATACACTAGCTCAAATTTGTTGGTGCAATCAGACACATTCTTACTACATTTAATACATTTTAGACACCTGTTTCATTTCATCATGCAGTTTGGGGTGTCGGTCTCTCAGATGCTTGGCCAAATTTGTTGTGCTGCTTGACTTCGTTGCGACCTCTTTGTAGCACTCCTTGCAAATGGGTCTGTCATGGTCTGTTGCTTTCCCCACTTGTATCCAAAGTGTTTCCACACTGCACTTTTGCTCTTTGTGTTGTTGATTAAGTTGGGCTGTGAAGCTCCTCCCGAACTCGCTGTTGCCATCGTTAACAAAACTTTGATTGGAGACAACTCATGCGGGAAATTGCAATGTAGCCATGCGGCGGCTTCTTCTTCTGTTTGTCCGGAAGGCGGAGGCTGCTTTACGGCATCTGGCTGTCGTGCGTGTCGGTGTACTTGAAGAAGGCTGTGTATTTGCTCCATAATATCGATACCACGGGGATGGCATATCTAATTTAGATACCACTTTTAGTATCGATTTATATCTAGGTATTGATTTTTTTGACAACCCTACAACCCCCCTGCATGCTCTCGGAGTTTCTAAATTGGAGAAACGAGTCACTAACAAGCATGCGTGCACACAATGTGCGGGGGGGTTGCACAATGCTCATTGTGTACAGTAAGACTGTTTTATGGATATCTCGAATGTTAATTTCTGCTAGGAACAATAGAATTATAGATTTCTGAATAAATATCCAGTGTGGAATAAATATTAAAACGGCTTGCCATATAAATACACTGTGATAGTTCGTCGGCGAATGTCGGGAGGTAGGGGAAAGTGCGGGGGAATGATCTTGATGCCAGGCTATCCCAGAGCAGGGCTGAGAGTGTGGTAGGGTTGGGCAATTAGACAAATTATTCGACCATCCATGATTGGCTGAGCCGTTCAACGGTTGTTTACAAGAGGCGATTTGTTTATTTATTTATTTGTCCGTGAGTAAGTGTGTTAATTATTCATGCAGGTGCGCAGATATTTTACCCGTTACCACAGAATCCATCGTGGAGGTAAAATCATGGAAAGATTCACATCGGAGCGTCTGTGTTATTCTCCGCATCTGGCAGTGCGCACAAGCGGCGCGCAATAGGAGCTCAGAGCGCATCTGACAGACTTGTGCACAAGAGCACACATGTCGAGAGCTTCCAGATCTGGAAAGTGGAAACCCTTCTTTCAGAGAGTCTGGTAGACTTCTGGTTATTTCATTTGGAGAAATGTTTCCTGACTTTAAAACTCTGGCTGAAGTAGAACTCGTTACTCCAGTAGGCCTACCCGCTTTGGCTCTTCGGATCCAGCGTGTCAGCGGATCTCTGAATCATCAAAACATTTAAACAGCCATGAGTCTGTCTGAGGCAAAAGTCCAGAACCTCGTTAGCTTCTTCAGCAAGCTCCATAGAGACACTTGATTACAGACAAGCAGTGACCGGTTCAGGCTTACGCCGGAGCAGAACGAATGTGCATTCGGGCCACAGCAGGTGAAATGTTGATAATTGCATTGTTTATATGTTACTGGGGCACTCTGGTCAACTTGTTTGGACTAAATATTAATTAAAATGAATGGATATTTGACAGTTTTATTGAAGCATACCTGCAAACTCGGAAGGTGTGAACACCCCCCCCCCCCCCCCCCCCAGCAAAATGCAAACCATTTTCCACCATGAGGTTTAGACAGTCAGAAAAAATATGCCTAACAAAAATGATCAGGAAATTATTAGGGCTCATCATATAATTAAGAATTATTGTGAGACTAACTCACAGAACACCAAACATGAAAACATCTGAAAATATTTCAGAATACTGTAATCATCCTTAGGTTATTGCTGTGTTCATTGCTGCTCGCAGCAATTTCCTAATGTTGTGTTTTCTCGCACGTATTGCAATAAAACCCTTTTGATTCTGATTCTCTGATAATTTGGTTCTGATTAAATGTTTAGAAAGAGATGAAGCTGCAGGGAAATGCAGCTTTATCTCAGCTGTTTGCTTGAATACTTTAATAAACCACTGCTAGGGGGAAAATGTTACAAATCTGCTTTAGTGCTGCACAAATGTTACAGTATTATGAAATTATCACATCTTGTGTTTGTACTCCAACTTCCTTAAATCTTCTGGTGCCCAGATCAATAACTGAGTCAGGCTGTAGCATGCTGGTGGCCATTTCTCACCAGGAAAAAAGTATTTATGTTAATAATAGGTTTTAACGGAGTTGAATACTGGCGGTGGTTATGTTCAACTCTGAACCTGACTTCAAAAAAAAAAAACACGAGCCTCGGGGAAAAATCTATGAAAGGAGGTAAATCTGCTAAAGTCCTCGACAGAAAACCGTGTTATTTAGTGGTGAATTTGTTTCATTAGACAAACTTTAAGCTCAACGCCGCTGTGAAGATGTTGAAAGTGAAACAACAGTGGTCATTAGTCACTGTGTGAGCGCTGTGTGAGCGCCGTGTGAGAGCAGCGCTGCCAAAGCGTCTTTTTCTGCGACTGTAATTGGTCAAATGACGACATGTGACTGACACGCTAAAACAAAGATTGTTTGTGAACAAGATGAATCCCCTCCTTCCCTGATTGATTCTCTCAGTGTGACTGCTGAAACCCGACAGGTGACACCACCCCCCCCAAAAAAAAAAAAAACTCTTCGGATCTTTACGATTCATGTTACAGCCCTTGGCTGTTTTGTGTTGTATTCTAACCTTTCCTCTGTTTTCTCCCTTCCTGAGAGTGTGAGAGGAGAGCACCTGCAGCACCTGGCTCCACTCTCACTAATTGCCTCCACTCTTGAGTGTGCCAGCTGACCCCACTTCCAGTCAGCCCTGACTCTGCTTTAAAGCTGAGCAACGCCTTAGATTCTGAGAGCAGCAGGACAGAGCAGTTCTCTGTGTTGTTGGCTCCCCGGCGGTGGCTTATTTTGGGTTACTTTCTTTAGTTTGGTCTCAAGGTTTTAGCAAACAATCCAGTATTCATTCTGTTAGCCGTTTAAGATATGATTATGACAACCATTCATTCGAGAGCAAGTAATGTGATGTCTTTCTGACAAGCTGCTTAAAGCAGAATAAGGCATCACCTCAGTTTAGGGTTTGGGGGGTCGGGTGTGTCTGCCATGCCCCCCCGGTCTTCGCCCCACTTATTGAGAACCACTGGCTTAGTAGAACGAGCAGAGAAACTGCAACAGGTTGGAGGGTTTTCTCTCCACCTCGATCACTAGAAGAAAGGGAGGATGACGTTTTTTGGGGTCCTGCGGCTGCCGATGAAATCAATTTACAGCAATACCACTTGGCCAAAATATATTGCATTTCTTTTTTGATTCTGTTCTTTCACATAGGTTTTGAAAATAGTTTAGCGGTTTTGTTATTAAATTCATGTTTCTTACAGCCTAAATGTGGTAACATAACTTCAGAAAGTCAATCATGTGACATCATCGGCAGGTGCAGGTCCCCCGAGCCGGCTCGCGTAGAAGGAAACATGGCTAATATGGCATCCCCCAGAGGCGTAGACTCGTTCCCATGTATTTTAGAACCGATTTTAATGGTTATGTTACGAAACTGCCAATATTTTTCAACGACTGGACATAATTTTATTCATTTTCAACAACATTTTGATTGGATGTTTCCAGGGATTAATGGTAAAAACTACACATTTTAACTTTAAGGAGGACACCACGGACTTCTCTGCATTTTTTTTTGCCCCGCCCACATGCTCGGAGACATCTGCGTTCTTGAGAAAACTGTGTGAACAAAACCTATCTGCACGGGGGTGGATCAAATGTGAAAATGTCATAAGAAGCCGTGTTATCTTTTTGTTTTACTATAATACCAGGTGAAGCAGGCTAGAGATTAATGTTGCGCTAACAACGCTAACTGAATAAGAAGCAAATTGTCAGCTCTAAAAAAATCTCAAGCTACTTTTTCAATTACCAACAACTCGATATTACAGTGTTAATGTATTTATCTACTTTTCACCTTACTGTGTATAACTCGTCATCTAGAATATTCTGATGCTGATTCATAAATGGCAACAGCCATGAAACTCACGAAACAGGAGTGAGAAAGTGACCAGCGTGTTTAGAAAAATAGACTGCAGTAACCAAATGTGACCACAGGAGGTCATTCTTATGAGGGATGATGTTTTCACAAATCACTGATTTTTAAATTGTGTGGACAGTTTCCCCTATGTTTATTTGATTGTATAATTTTAACAATCTTGTTGTGACACTGTAGATGTTTATTCCCACACTGTCATGTAGAATAAACAGTGTGGCGTTCCTTCAGAGGTTACACCTTCAGGGAGGAGGGGCACTTATAAAAAATCTTTACACAGACTCAGTGACTCAGTCTGTGCAACTAGTCAGTAGTATCAGAACAAGCTTTCCATCTTTGAATTCAGGCACTGACTGGACATTGATGCAGCTCTGTAGATATTGAGAGTTTAACCTTTGAACGTTTACAGCAGATAAACAACATTTATGGATAATGAATTGAACAATACCTACATAACTCTGGGGGGGTATGTAGACATTAGCAAATACAGGTATTTATACTTTTTCATTATGTTTACAGTTTATGTTTTCATAATATGTAGTAATTCTACTATTGTGTATGTTATCTGGGTTCAGAAAAACCTCCATGAGCCCATGTACATTTTTATTGCTGCACTGTTGTTTAACTGCATTCTTTACAGCACTACTGTTTACCCAAAACTCCTGATTGACTTTTTATCTGAAAAACAGATGGTATCATATTCAGCCTGCCTCTTCCAGTTTTTCATGTTTTATTCTGTTGGTTGGACTGAGTTTTTACTGTTGGCAGCCATGGCTTTTGACAGATACGTGTCAATATGTAAACCTCTGAGATATCGGTCTATTATGAAGAAAAACACAGTGAAAATGTTTCTTGTTTTGGCCTGGTTTTTACCCGCTTGTCATATTGCAGTACAGGCAATTCAGAGTGCTAAAGCTAAATTATGTAACTTAAATTTGAAGGGAATATTTTGTAACAATGCCATCTACACACTTCATTGTGTAAGGTCAGTGCCAATTACTATATTTGGGGTTTTTGCTTTATCAGATCTTGTAATACTTCCCATGCTTTTTACAGTTTTTACTTATACACAGATATTTATCATTTCTTATCAAAGCTCTAATGACTTCCGGAAAAAAACAGCTGAGACCTGCACACCCCACCTGTTAGTTCTGATCAGCTACTTCTGTTTGATGTCATATGATATAATTATTGCTCGAGTGGAATCTGATTTTCCTAAAGCTGCTCGCTTTGTAATGACATTGCAAATATTTCTATATCATCCTTTGTTTAATCCGTTTATATATGGGCTCAAAATGAAGGAAATTTGTAAGCATCTCAGAATTTTGTTTTCATCCAAATTCTGAAATTGTCTGTTTTTCTCAAATATATGTTTGTTAAAACCCATTATTGTGTGTTTTATCCAGCATCAAAGATCAGAATTTTAACATTTTAATGTAATAATGTCAAAAATGCTCAGTTTATTGTCACACTAGTCATTATAAATAAGTAACATTTCAGCATTTATAATTTTTTATCATAGAAGTAGTAGTTTCTGTTGTGACACAACATTAGAAATTACTAGTTGTTTACCTAGTTTATTCAGACAAAAAAGTATTGAACACAGAAATCACTATAGACTAATTAATTTGGATGCCCCAGCTTAAATGTAAAGCTTTGAAATTTTACTTGTGTACAATTTTTTTCTTTGTATTTTATAATCCCTTCATAGTTTGAACAAAATCATCTTTAGTGATGTTATCTATGATTCAAAATAACTGCCAGTCAAACTACACAACAATTTGTTCTCACTTTAGAACTTTAATGTCTCTCATAAGTAATTATTTTTATGTATCTGATGAAAAAGTATAGAATTTGGTTTGAAAATATCTAGAAATGAAGTTTACCATCCTAATACGTAAACTGTCATACAAACAATTCCATGTATTAACCAGAACAAGCCCCATCATAAATTTTTTCTTGTCCTTCAACAAATTATTCTAAGGCTCTGTGTGTCTTCATTGTAAAATAAAAATTTGTTTATCTGGTTTTAAAAATATAATTTCTGTAAAAATCTACAAAGATTTGTTTGTAACGTCTATAAATTAGGAATTCATAAATTATAACACAACAAAAACATTTTTATCCTTGTTATACACAGTTTTGCATTGCAAAGTAACTACGTCATTTTACCACTGAACAACAAATATGCAGGGCATAAAACAATATACCATCGACAATCAAGTGATGGTTAAAACCTTTAGGGTCAGTCAACTCATAGATTTATGATGAAAACAGTTATTTATCTATAGTTTTGAAGCAAATTCATGAGGAAACAAAAGGCGCATCATCCCATTAAATTTTTGTTTTTGTTTCTTTGTTACTGAAGGAGAAATGCTGTTTTAATAAAGCACAAATCAGATTATATCAAATTAAGTTTATTTTTAATGTTAATTTAAAGGCATACTATGCAACTTTTTCATATTTTTAAATCATTTTCTTGAGCCAGTATGTGCTAAAATGACCCATTACAGGGTTAATGAAATGTCACTTAGACCTCCACCGCCCTCTGTGGCAAGAATACCACACTTGCAACTTCAGAGTGCCGGTCCTTGTTAAACTTAGTAAAGTGGAGCTGACATGCCTGGTGCTGCAGTCTGCATGTTTCCTGCATGTTTTAGATCATGAACACAGCTGATTTGTTTGATTTAGTGATGAACCGCTCTTGTAGACACTAATGAAGGCTGGGGAGACATTTCAGCGGTTAGATTAAGGTGTTAAAAAGACGAACGCACAGCGAGGAGATAAGTTTCGCTAACGGAACACTAGGGGGTGCTAAAAGCAAACCAAAACTGCCAAGTATCACTTTAAGAAAAACTTGTACTAAAGTATTGTCTACAAGAACAAAGCAAAAAAGTAAATGAATATGTAAGATATAAAGTTTTCTCATCGTTCCAGGGCCCCCAAAAGGGTGGTAATGCTGAGCTGCTATTTGGTGCATATATGCAAACAGCATTCGTGACCCATTATTTGATCTAACAAACAGCTAACCCTGGCTCTGTACTTCTCACCCTGAGCAACTCTAGCAAATAATTATGTCCAACAAGTTTCAACAACTTGGGTTACTGAGCCAAAGCTACATATCTATATGTATTCACATAGTAATTACATGATACTTTTCCATTGCTTACTGGTTAGTTACTGAGTATTTTTCTAATACACACGTTATTTCTCAGGTACTTTCCTGCTAGGTACAGTGGTACTTACTGCAGCATTTACTGGTGCCAGTGTGTATTTTTGAAGTACTTTTATTTTTATGAAAGTGAGTAAGTAAGTAAAGTTTATTTCTATAGCACTCATCAATATAAAACAAATGATATATATATATTAGTGGTGGAGCCGAACCCAAATACGGTATTCAGAAAGGCATAAATAACAGGATTTTTACGAGTACTTATTTCTAACAAATACTTTATAAATATTTGTATTCGGGAAGAAGAGAAATAAATTTCAAAATGCTGCGTTTCCTCATGAGACAGCAGTGGATGAGTGAGCGATCTGTGCGCGTCTCCCCAGGTCTCACGGACCCCTAATATATATATATATATATATATATATATATATATATATATATATATATAATTGCACATTTTATATTTGTGCTGTAAAGCACTTTGGTCAACCACGTGTTTTTAAAGTGCTATACAAATAAAGTATGTTATGGTATAGAGTACCTAACCAGTGCTTACAAGATGAGTGACAGAAGTACACTATAAGAATTTCAATAGTACAGGGCAATTAAATTATTCCGCATAAACTGCTCTTACCAATAAATATAAAAAAACATTTGGCACATTCAAATCTGAGTCGGGCCGGCCTAGCCATGGTAGGTTAACTGTGTTCACATCTGGGTAATCTGTGCATTTTCTGTGCTCAGCCAACCATTTTTTGGACCTGCTCCCTGGCGGTCAGCTTCGTGCTCAGCCGACCCAACACACCTACTACTGACTGATTGGCCGGCTGAAGTTCACGCCTACCTACTAGTGGGAGACTGTGATTGGCGGGTAGAGTCAGCCTGCATGTGCAATTCATTATCAGTCTGGATGCAGTGGAGTAAACATCCAGTCTGACTGCAGCTCAGTACTGCAGCGGCAGCGCAAGGGCAGATTGCTTTGCAGTAGTGATGGTAAACTCGATTCTTTTTACTGAATCGAGTTTGAATGAGTCACTCACCAAAATGAATCGGGTTTTCGAGTCATTTGAGTCACTGAGTCAGTTGCCCAGAGTGCAAAAATAAAATCTACATTTTCACTCAAACTTAATTTGCTCCTCTTTCTATGTAAATCCTACTGCTAAGATGAGTGATTGAAAAAAAAACTATCCATTTTATACACTGAAATTCATTTTTTAAAATGGTGGTGGAACTGAAATATTATATTTTTTCTGCTTATTATATTTGCAAAAAGAAAAAGGTGTAGACTGAATATGGCGTCAGTCACACTATCAAAGTTCAGCTCAGGTGAAGGAGCGACTCTTCCCCTGTAACAGCCTGAGTTTTTGCAGCTGACAGCCAGGAGGGAGAGGTGAGTGAGCTTGTAGTACCGCGAGCTTCCACTGGGGGACTCCTATGAGCTGAAACCCGGGTGGGAGTAGTGAGTGATCCATACCGCGAGCTACGTGAGTCATGACTCATGAGCTGAGCAAGGATAGGGGTTAGTGATTCGTATGTAATTACACAAGCTTCCACTGGGGGACTCCTATGAGCTGAAACCCGGTTGGGCAGCGTGAGTCATGAATCATGAGCTGAGCCAGGTTAGCGGTACTGCGAGCCTCCACTCCAATGAGTGACTCGTTTGAGCTGAAACCCGCGAGGGAGGGGGTGAGTGACTCTGAGTGAGGCCCGCTACGGAGGAACTGAATGATTCGTTCATGCTACAATTTAGCACCGGACATTTTAAGCTAGCTTTCAGGAAGGGAGGGGGTGAGTGATTCGAACGTGCTGTTAGCAGAGCGATGCTACTGGGAACTAATGAGCTTCCAGGCCAGAGCAGGTAAGAAAATGCTTTTATTAAGAAACTGTCTGTTATTTTTTTCCACAATTTTAATGATAAGCTAGATATATTTCTACTAATGAAATTAGTTTGCTAACAGTAACAGGGACGAGTCAGTAAATGAGTCAGTTGGGATTGTGACTCGTGATTCGTGAGTCAGTAAAGTGATTCTCGAGTATTGAACGATTCGTTCATGACTCGCACATCACTACTTTGCAGCACCACTGCTCAGTGTGACAGTAGGAAGCTGTGTGTTTTATATCAGTTTCCAAAAGCAACACTGATCACGACTGCTTTTGTTTACTTACTTAACCACCACAGAGTTCTCCACGCGTCTTTTGCCCCACCCACATGCTCAGAGACATCCGCGTTCCTGAGAAGGCTGTGTGAACCAGGGTTATTATCGTAAACGAAAACTAACGAAATAACGAAAACTAGATTTTAAAAAAAATTTCGTTAACTGAAATAAAAATAAAAACGAATTTAAAATAAAAAACTGAAACTAACTGAAACTGTAATGAGTGTTAACAAAACTAACTAAAACTAACTGAATTTATAGAGAAAATTAGCTTAGTTTTCGTATTTATGTTTTATTCTAATTTCCGGTAGTTTTTTGTTTGTGCGCGTGCCACAACAGACGGCTCGTCAGTCAACATCGAGCGTCATGTCGGCAAGAGCTGGGATGAAGTGACTGGCAGTGTTGTACATGAATGTGTCAGGGTTCTTACACTTTTTCCACTGACAAATTCAAGCACTTTTCAAGCTTTGTCAAGGTAAATTTTCAAACTTTTCAAGCACCACACGGCAAAGACAAAACAATACATTAGGACTCAAGAGGACAGTTTCACCTCACTATCATATGAAATTATTACTGTTATATAATAGGGATGATCTTATTCGATCACAGGATCGAAAATCAGGCCTGATCACGTGATTTTAAATGATTGGAATCAGGTGAAAAAGATTAGCTATAACCTTATAAAGCAACTAGCATGACCTTAATTCATCCTCAGATAGAAATTTTCAAACGAAATGACAATGACTTAGTTTCAACTTGAACCTGTCTGCTTTTAGTTCTAGTCTGTTACATTAAAACCAAACACCCTGCTCTCCCAGTTCACAGCAGCAACTCGGACAAAAACACACAGCCATCGGACACTCAAAGATACACTAAAAGACAAAGAGAAACTGTCTACTGACAGCAAAAACACAGCCAAGATAGCCATATGTATATATATATATATATATATATATATATATATATATATATATATATTTTTTTTTTTTAATTATTTATTCTTTGATTAGCACTCCAACATTTCAACAGGGAACACAAATCCATCACAGGCATATTAATCACACTGGATGACTCTGAGGTTGCAAACGTTGGGTTTTGGGTCTCCTGAGCCACGGTGTGAGCCGCGTTGTGCAGGGAAGAGCGAGCCTGCCGGCCGCAACATGGGTGCAGTCATAGTAATGCTTATCGCAAAACACAGCCACATACTATTTAAACACTTTGAATTATGAGCAATGAGGCTATCAAACATATTCCAAATATTAACACATTTCTTATCAATGTTCTTCCTGACAGAGTGATGTTTTTTGGCAGCTAATCTGAGGAAATGACATGAAAACAGGAAGTTGAGCCCTGTTAAAAGACACATTTCTGTTACTGTCTGGTTTCAGACAAATAAAGAATTCTATTATATTCCAAGTTACAAATAAATAAATCTGAAAGGACAACTTGGATGTTTTCTACTTTCTTCTTCTTAATTGTATGCATAGCTGAGGTATTGGGTTGGGACTTGGTATCAAAATCCTATGACACGGATCAGGGGCAAAAAAATGTGATCAGAATATTATTATAAATATTATCTTGTAATATTCCACAAAGCAGGGACAAAGTAAATAAAATCATAACATTTTATATTTTGAAATGTGTCTAAGATCAAGTTTTGCTTCTACTTTTGCAGATCTTAAAGAAGCTATTTTTAAAATCCTGCTCCTTCTAAATTTCTGACTATTACCACCTATTACGGTCCATGCTTCTGCTCACAAATAGATGCCATGAACGACGACATGCTTTATTAAATTACTGGTATTTACATGTTTAGCGACAAATCTGAACACAAGTGTTACAGTTAGCTCTGCTGCTGTTTACTTTCCCCAGATGCAACCAAACCTTTGATTTCTTTTTTGGTATTTTATTAGTTTGCGAACTCGGAGGTGTTTTGTAAACAAAGTGTGTGAACGAGAGTAGCCGACGTCTGACGTGACCCGCTGCAGTGGGAGGAACGGGACTTTGCGGCTCATAACAGACTTTTTAGCACCGAAAAATATGTTTCTTACCGTTTTTTCGGTACCCTGCTCTACTTCAGTCTTGATTTCATAACTAATTATCACAGAAGGACCCGCTGGATCCCAGACCCAAAGCAGCTCTCATACACGCGACTAGCATAAAAGTTTTATGGTGAAAGTAGGTCTGTTTCATAGCGACGCCAGCGGACACCGCCGGTCCAGCGGCTGGTCTCTATAGTAGGAGGAGTCTGTTGCTCACACACTGGTGTTACAGAAAGGAGCTGACCCTCTCAGAGCAGCCGCAGCCGTGTTTATTAAAGGCGAAATAATCGCTCTCTAGTTTGTAACGTTAACAAAAATAACAAATTGAGTTTTTTCATCAAACTAACTTGGGTGTTCTTATAAACAAAACGGTGCAGTTTGTTTTTCAAGCATTTTCCAGGACTCGATACAGAAATCAAGCACTTTACATAACTTGAAAACACGTTATTGAAATTCAAGCATTTTCAAGGATTTCAAGCACCCGTACGAACCCTGATGTGTTCATTAAATGATCGTTTGTGAACTGAACTCGCTTGTATTTTGCCTGACGAACGTTAAAGTGAGCGCGCTCATTCTGGCGTATGTGAACAAGTTTATGAACAGCGTTCCCTCGTAGTTCATGAGCTCCAAATCTCCACCTAGCTAAAACCCAGCCACAACATTCTCGCTAAAACAGCCTGTGAATCATAGACTTTATAAAAAGTAGACCCTGAAATTGTGGCCACCATAGGGAATAGCGGTCGGTGTGGCATCTACTCTCCAATGTCTATGCTGTGGAGGCCGGACCTCTTGGTGCGTTCAATTTACCTCGGAGAACATAACATCGATTTTAGATGCACCCTTACAAGTTTATCTTGTAAAATAAACACGTTTCCACCACAGCTAATGTTGTTATTACAAGAAGCTGCTATGTTGAACCTCAAAGTTGGATTCAAAAAACATTGTCTGACTTAGGGGGGTGTTCCAGTTCATTGTTTCTACTCAGAAGTTAGAATTTCTGAGATTTTTTTGTTACTCTGCCATATCTTTGATACTTTCGGTAGCTCACCTGTTTGAATACATTTTTGAAAAACTATGATGATTTTCTGGGATTTTTTTACACACAACAATTATCTATTCTTTTATTGATTCTTGTCCCTGATATGTAACTAATATTACAAAAAAGACTAAAACTATAACTGAAACTAATAAAAACTAAACTGAAACTAAGCATTTTCAAAAAATAAAAACTAAACTAAAACTAAAAAACAAGTTGTAAAAACGTATTAAAACTAAATAGAATTTAAAAAAATGTACATAAAAACTAAATGAAAATAAAAACTAATAAAAAATTCAAAACTATTAAAAACTTGGTGTGAACCACAGACACCACGGAGTGAATAAAACCTGGCCGCACAGGGGCAGGCCTACCCAACCAAGACTGGACCGGGCCAGGCCAGATGTATAAATGCCAACAAGTTTCTGATTATCTGCCATAAATGCCTGTACACTCTGATTCACATTATAAAATCTTTTGAACATACAGTACTGTGCAAAAGTTTTATGCAGGTGTGGAAAAATGCTGTTAACAAAGAATGCTTTCATGAATATAATAGTTTATTTTCTTCAATTTATAAAATGCAAACTTGCTGCCAAAGTCATAAAGAACTATCTTTGTCACAGTTCTGACTCCCCGACCTCAACTTCATGCCTACTTACCCTAGAACTCCTCCACCTCAGACCCAACCCTGCCCCAAAACTCCATTAACCAGCCTGCATCACCCTTGTTATTTCCCTCAGACCAAACCAGCTTCAGGACTCCACTTCCCAGCATGCACCACACCTGACTTCCTGCCCACGTCGTCAGCCCGGGACTATATCAGGAAGTCCGTGCTCCCGCTCGTGGCTCAATCATTGTTCCAGTGAACCTTATGGCCGTTCCAGACAAACACTTTCCAGAGCTTCCAGAGTTTTCCAGTCCAGCCTGTTAGCTACCAGTGTGCTCTCGTTACCCTTCAAGCTGTGTGCCATGGTTCCTATATTGACTGCGTGTCTGTCCAAACCCAGTGCCAGTCACTCTGTGCTTGGGTCATTACAACACGCCACATCCAAACTCACGCTTCTGCCTGCTCAGTCCTAGCCAGATCCTGACAGTCTTCAGCGTAAAGAAGAACAAGAAGTCCTGAAAGTGATGGACTGGTCCCCACAGAGCCCTGATTTCAACATTGAGGAGTGTGTCTGGATCACATGAAGAGACAGAAGGATGTGAGAAAGTTTACATCCGCAGACGATCTGTGCTTAGTTCTCCAAGATGTTTGGAACAACCTACCAGCCCAGTTCCTTCAACAATTGTGTGAAAGTGTAGCTAGAAGATCTGATGCTGTTTTGAAGGCAGAGGATGGTCACACCAGATATTGATTTGATTAAGATTTCTCTTTTGTTCATTCACTGCTTTTTGTTGATTGATCAAAATAAATGATTAACACTTCCATTTTTTTCATACCTGCTTAAAACCTTTGCACAGTACTGAACATAGTTTGCTCAACTTTGTACATTTTTATACAGTATTGTGCATTATGTATTGTTAAAATACAGCAATTTATTTTTTACTCCTGGGATTTCGTACATGTTGTACTTCTGTTTTGTTGGATTTGTATTATTTCTGTTGTGGTTTTGCTGTTTTTAGTGTTTCTTCAAAATGTGCAGCTTCCTATTTTTTATAATTAGTGTGGAGTTTTGTTTCTTATTCTATTTTTGTAATACTGGTCATAGCGTCATGATGTCATCACCCGGTTCTTTGTCTAGATTATTACTTACCATCAATAACCACGCTCCAGTACTTATAAAGTTATGTGTTTGATCCAGCTTGTTTACTTGTGCCTCTTTTGCTAGTTCAGCCTACTTCCTTCCATAAACCACGTTGCTGTTCTTTCTTAAATTGCACTTTTTTAAGTTTGAAAATAGGACATGATGAATCTCTATGATGTGTAAACAAGACCCCGACCCCCCCCCTCCATGTCATCAGGTTTCATCAGGTCTTAATGAATCTGTTTTCTTGTCATAAGCAGCCTAATGAGATCCATGGAGTGTAAACCAGTTGAATAAATCAGAGACAGGTCTAGTCTGCGACAAGTGCACACATAACTACATTATATGTCAAAACATAGCAGTGGTTGCATTTTTGCAATACGATTTATGTTTCCAACCTGTTTTGCTGTCTTTGAAGTTTTATTATTATTGGATAACATGATTGATGAATTGAACGTAACGTACATAACGTTTGGTGGACATGTGGAATTGAACAAATGTAGATTTCTGTATTTTGGGATCATGTTTACAGTTTATGTTTTAATAATCTGCAGTAATTCAACAATCCTGTGCATCATCTGGAAACAGAAAACTCTCCATGAGCCTATGTACATTTTTATTGCAGCTTTGCTTTTTAACTCGCTTCTTTTCAGCACCACCATCTATCCAAAGCTGTTGATTGATTTTCTGTCTGACAAGCAGGTCACAACGATTTCACAATGTCATGTTCAAAGTTTTGTCTACTACACCCTCTGTGGTTCTGAGTTTTTACTTTTATCTGCCATGGCCTATGACCGATACGTGTCTATATGTAAACCTCTGCAATATCGTGTTATTATGAGAAAGACTACTGTGAGCATTTTGCTGGTTTTAGCTTGGCTTTTCCCTTCATGTCAGCTTGTGCCATCAGTTTTTATTAGTTATGGTATGAAAGTGTGTAACTTTACTCTGAATGGAATATTCTGTAATAATACAATTTCCCAACTTTACTGCATGACATCAAAAGCACCATATATTATCTATGGTGTAATTTTAGCACTTAATACAATATTTTTGCCCATTCTTTTCATACTGTTTACTTATGCTAAAATACTGTTGGTAACATTTAAAAGCTGTATAAATGTCAGAAGAAAAGCTGCCCAGACCTGCTCCCCGCACCTGTTGGTTCTGATTAGCTTTTCATGTTTATGTTCATATGATATTGCAATAGCTCGAACAGATATCAGTTTTAATAAAACGGCCCGTTTTATCATGACTTTACAGGTGGTTTTGTATCATCCTCTCTTTAATCCTGTTATATATGGCATAAAAATGAAAGAAATCGCTAAACACCTTAAGGGTTTTTTTTCTCACAGAAAACTCTGAACGTCTGATTCTTGAAATTAAACACTTTTTACACCATAGATTAAACTTTATTTCTAAAATTGAAATTTTACATGGTCACTGGGAACCTCGGTCATGATTTCTAAATGCAGCTCTTTATGAGTGATTTTTGTGCATATAGATGAAAAACATAATTTACAATGTAGTCACTTTGGTTTGCTTCTATTGTTCTTCTACTGCCTTTGTGTATTTACCTGTATTATATTTTTCCTATTCTCTAAATGTATGTGTTGCCTTAACTGTGGGGTCAATTAAGTCTATTCTATTCTATTTTAATTCTATTTAGTTTTCTTAACCTTATACGCTCTTAGTGCATTTTTTGTGCACAAGAAGCAGAAATGATAGAAAATTAAAGAGTTATAGGAGTGTTAATATAGTGATATTAAAAATATAAAGTAACTAACCTATATTTATTATGTACATAAATCCCAATAGCCACTAGAGTTTAATATTTATGAGGGATAGTTCTGTATCTTTTACAGGAGGATGTTTTATTATGCACCCTGTCATGTTTGACTTTGGTGTTATTTTGTAAATTTTACACCCCTGGCATGTTTTAATTATTATTTTTGAACGTTTTCTATTTTCATGTAACAGTATATGTTGTAAAGCTTGTAAAAGCAGTTAAGATGTCCTCATCTTAAACAGCATTCAACACACCATGTTATTCTGAAATAAAAATTATTAATAGTAAAATAAATAACTTGTGATATTTTTTATTTTTCCAAGCATAAAAAGTCACTAAACCTCTCATGTTGCTTGAACTTGTTTCATTTTTCATCTAAAAATCTACAGTTCTGATTGTGGGTTTAGAATAAAGGGCTTAACCATAAAAACATAAAAAAATATGCAGCTGCAGAGATGCGGAGGCGTTCTAAAGTGAATTTAACCGGGAAAAAACGTGATGCGCAAATTCTAATGAACGCCGACTATACCTGCTGATCAGCTGACCTGTCGCTCCCACTGCAGGTGCAGAGACCCTGAGTGCAGCATCGCGTCTCCCCCTCTTCTCTCACACTGTGCGGCGCTCAGCGGCAAAAACGTAAACAAACACGTCTGCCGAACTTTTACTCCGTGAAAGTGATATAAACTTTGCATCCTGCAACGAAAAACACCGCACAGCTCGTTAAAATGCGTCATCACCGTGGATTTAATACGAGGTTAGAAGAACAAACTCCGGGCGGAGTGAGGTGAGTTTACATGTCTCACTGCAGAAATAAAAACAGTCAGACGCAGCTAATCTCCACGATGCGGCAAACAAACAAATAAATAAATATAATAATGATAATAATAATAAATGTCCAATAATACATCTCAACACGCTAAGTTGTGAGATTATTTTTTGCTTTTCTGCACTATTTAGTCTGTGGAGAGTTTTAGTTTTTAAAATCTGTTAGATGGTCACTGACAGCAGCTACATTTAAGTTTCACTTATTCTCAGTCATCCTGGACATGATCATCCTGAGAGTTTTAGCTGAGAACAGACTTTTTTTGGTTATCTTGAAGACATTTAGCCTCTCATCCTAGAGGCTCCTTCAGTTCCCAGACTTTGTAGGAGGCTGTGAGTTGTGGTCAGAAACAAACACACTGATTGTCTGACTGATTGAAGTCTTTTTATCTTTCTTGAAAACATGTTTTTGTCTAAGTAATGCTGGGCTTACACCTAAGGATTTTCACGGTCTCAGACTAAAGACTGGCAGTCTTTAGAAATCTTATTGGAGTCTCTGCGCGCTCCCGTCGTCTCGATCGTTAAATGTAATGTGATAATCTGCTGTCGGCGACCCGATTTATGCCAGTCTTTCTCTAGTCTTTCACTTCCAGCATGCTAGATATTGTCTCTAGTCGGAGTGTAGTCGTAGTGACGTACAACAATCAACAACCAATAAAATACGTTCTCGCAGCGGAACCAGGAAGCTCTGTCAGTCATAACACAAACGTGTCTACAGACGTTGAAATAACCCCCAAATTCCACTATCTCCGCTCCGCTCCGGCACGAACTCCGCAGCAAAAAACGGTTCCTTTGTAGTCAATCAGAGCTGTTCCACTACTGCGGCCGTGCGGCGCAGTGCGCCGCCCGCCATTCCGCCATCCGGCAAAAATAGGATCGATTCTATTTTTGCCAGACGCCGGAGAACCTCCACAGTCAATGTACAGAAATCACAACCGCCCAACAGTTCGTGCCAGAGCACAGCGGAGCGGAGCGGAGATAGTGGAATTTGGGTTCAAGCAGGCGAAAGTGGACCGTGGAGAGAGAGGAGCGCTTGGTCGAGCTGTGGGCAGAGCAGCCGTGTCTTTGGCGTAAACTGCCATTCATACCATGACGGGGGGGGGGGGAAGAAGTGCCCATATTCTCTGACGCTTTCTCTTCTGTTTCTTTTCGCTACAAACAACTGCAGTGGCAAAAGCTAGTAGCTATAAGTTGCTGCTTCATCTCCATTTTAAACTTCTGCAGAGCATTAGCGGGAATAAAATGCTAAAATAATCTAGTTGTAGTCGTGTAAATAGTGTTCCTACAAGATTCAGCAATTAGTCTGAGACTAGTCTAGGACTAAAAACTGTCTTTAGATGTGAGCTGATAATCTTTTGGAGTCTTTTCAAAATCTTTTTAAAGTCTGTAGGTGTAAGCCCAGCATTAAGGTGATGTTATTGTTCATATAATTAAAATTCATGTTGAAGTTCAAACTATTTCATCAAGTAAGACCTATGGTCAGCTGGCTCATTTAAAACATTTTTTTGGACCCTGCATCTTGAAAGAATTGGAATCGAGAATCGATAGGAACCGGAATCGAAACGAGGAATTGGAATCGGAACTGGAATCGTTCAAATTCAAACGATGCCCAACCCTAGTTCTGCTACACAACATCTAAGCTTACATTCCATCATTCCATTAATTGTCTCAGTTATCTTGTTTTAACCATCATTTATCATAATTTGTTCTGTGTCCTCATTAGTTTAAAATATACAGTAGAATTAAATTCATCTTTATAACTATATTCTGGACTCTGTCTGAATTATTCTGACATCTGAGGTTCCCTGACAGTCACAAAAAATCTAAGTCCCTATTAAATCAACATTCAAAGATCAATAAGATTGATAATTCATATTTATATGGAATATCACATTTTATCGATAATTTAATACATGTAGTAATTCCATCACGCTACAAGGGAGAGGTCCTACTTGAAGTGTAGGAGTTTAAGTATCTCAGGGTCTTATTCACAAGAGAGAGAAGGAGGAAGTGGAAGATCAACATGCAGATTTGGGCAGCGTCTGCATTGATGCAAACACTAAACTGGTCTCTTGTGGTGAAGAATGAGCAAAAATAATAAAGCAAAGTTCTCAATTTACTCATTGATAATCAATCCTATTCTAATCTATGGTCAATAAACTTGGTATAGAATAAACCTTTATCACACGAATGAGAAATGTGTTACACAGCTCTTATAGCAAAAGGAATATATAAATCACTATAGATGAAGACACAAAAATAGCCCTATATACACAGCAATCAAACAAACAAAATTTGTATGTACAAAAATTATAAAAATATAAAAAAATGTATAAAAATGTGCAAAAAAGTAAAAAAATTTACAGAGATATGTGGTGTGTGTGTGTGAGAAAGGACAAGACGAGTTTCTTTTGCAGAGTGGCCAGGCTCAGCCCAAGAGATAGGGTGATGAGTTTGGACATCTGAGAGACTCGAACCAGGGTAGGTGCTCCTCTACATCAACAGGTCACCTGCAATGGTTTGAGCATTTGGTCAGAGTGCCTCCCTGGGGAGGGTATTTCAGGACTATCCCGTCGACAAGAGTCAACCCAGGACAAGCTAGAGGTATTATATCTCCAGGTTGCCCAGGGAAAGCCTGAGGATCCCACCTGTGGAGTTGGTAGAGATTGATTGGGGAAAGTATGGACCTTTCTGCAGGGGCTGCTACATTCATAACCCAGACCAGGATAAACAGATAAAATCAGACGGACAGTTTAAAAATTATGTTTTACACATAAAACTACCCAAAGTTACACACAAACAGGTTTACACAGGTTATAAATCAAGTATTACAAGTGCAGATATATTGGGTTGATTTTTTTCCCCAATAGATTTATAGATGTAAAATCATATTCGAGTAAAAGAAAAAGATGCCATGGCTCCTCTTGATGTAGAGGAGCAGCGGTTCCACTCCAAGCCCCTCCCAAATGACCGAAATCCTCCCACACCTGGGTTTTTGCCTCTGACCACCCAAGCCGCATTCCGCTTAGACTGCCAGTACCCCATCAGCTGCCTCTGGAGTCCCAAAGGCCAAAAAGACCCGATAGGACTCTTTCTTCAGCTTGACAGCATCACTAACCACCGGTGTCCACCAACGGGTTTGGGGGTTGCTGCTACGACAGGCACCTATGATCAATACGGCCACAGCTCAGGTCGGCCGCCTCGACAATAGAGGCACGAAACATGGCCCACTTGGACTCAATGTCCCCCGCCTCCCACGGGACGCGTTCAGTTCTATTGGAGGTGGGAATTGAAGGGGACTCCACCAGATCTTCCCAGCAGACCCTCACAATATGTTTAGGCCTGCCAAGTCTGACCGGCATCCTCCACCACCACCAAATTCAACTCACTACCAGGTAGTTGTCAGTTTACAGCTCCGCCCCTTTGGACACCTGAGTGTCCAAGACATGCGGCCGAAGATCAGCTGAAACGACCCCAATGGTTTACCCTTACCCTAACCCTGAGTCCGACTATATCTAGATGGAACCTCTCAACCTCACACACCAACTCAGGCTCTTTCCCAATCAGAGAGGTGACATTCCACATACCAAGAGCTAGCTTTTGTACCTGAGGATCAAGGTGTCCACCTTCGGCTACCATCCATCGCACGATGCACCTGAGCTCATGGGAAGGAGTACCCATCTATCCTCTTTGGGCTGTGCCTGGCCAGGCTTCATGGCCAGGCACTCGCTGACATGCCCCACCTCCAGGACTGGCTCCAGAGGAGGGCCCCAGTTATTAGCGTCCAGGTGAGGGAACACTGTTTCTATTCATGTTCAGCATAAGGGGTCTTTGGGGTGCACTTTGTCTGATGCCTCACCTAGGACCTGTTTGCCATGGATGACCCTACCAGAGGCATCAAGCCTCAGACGGCTTAGTTCCTAGGATCATTGGGACACTCAACCCCCCCCCCCCCCCCCCCCCCACACACACACACACACACACACCATGATAAGGGAGGGGCTCAAGAATGTCTTTATTTTAAATAACCTATGTGGTGATTATAATATAAGATGTATTAAAACTATGGATGTTTGTTTATAAGGGTTGTTTAGGAATTACATTTTTTTAAGATGACATTTACTTTAGGGTGACCTTTGCATGAAAAGCTGAGCTGTGTTTATCACATCTTAACTAAATGTTTAGTAAAAGACACAACCAGATGAAACCCAAAACAGTGACACTGCCCTGTTTCTACAGCTGGGAGTAGAAATGGGTTCACATTTACTGATATCTGGTTATTTGCAAGTCAACTATTTGGAATGTTGAACATATTTTTCTCAGTTGTGCAAAGAAGTTTAAACCTCAAATCACAAAGGGCAAAGTGCATTGATCTAATGAGATCCATGGAGAGTAAAGTAGTTCTTTAAAAACTTTTCACTGACTCAGGCTGTTGTACTCTGAGGCAAACACACAAGTAAATATCTGCATAACATATAATATCAGACGCCAACAGTGGTTGCATGTGTGTGGTAAGGTTCCTGTTTTGTTGTATTTGTATTGAACAAAATGACTGATGAACTCAATGTCACATATATAACTTTTGAGGGGTATGTGGAATTGCAAAAATACCGATTTTTGTATTTTGGCATCATGTTTATTGTATACATCTTAATAATCTGCTGTAATTCAACCATCCTGTACATCATCTGGATACACAAATCTCTCCATGAACCGATGTACATTTTTATTGCAGCTTTGCTTTTTAACTCCCTCCTTTTCAGCACCACTATCTATCCAAAACTTTTGACTGATTTTCTGTCTGACAAGCAGATCACAACTATGTGGCAGTGTAGTTTCCAGAGCTTTGTTTATTACTCTTTAAGTGGTGCAGAGTTACTCCTGCTATCAGTCATGGCCTATGACAGGTACGTGTCTATAAGCAAGCCGTTACAATATCATGCTGTTATGAAACTAAAGATTGTGAGACTTTTGTTGGGTTTAGCTTGGCTTGCTCCTGCCTGTCAGCTTGTTCCATCAGTCATAATAAGCAACACTGAGAAAATGTGTACATTTACTTTGAATGGAATTTTTTGTAATAATTCCATTTCCAAGCTGTTTTGTATGAACTCAGCAGCAACAACTGTATATGTTATGTATGGAGTGTTTCTTATAACAAATACGGTATTTGTTCCTTTGATTTTTATACTGTTTACTTACATTAAAATACTTGTAATATGCTATCGAAGCTCCTCGGATGTCAGTAAGAAAGCTTTTCAGACCTGTTCGCCCCACCTGCTCGTTTTGATCAGTTTTTCATGTCTGTGCTCATTTGATATCATAATTGCTCGTCTGCAGATTAACTTGTCCAAAACGGCTCGTTTTATTTTGACTTTACAGGTGGTTTTGTATCATCCTCTCTTTAATCCGATCATTTATGGTCTAAAGATGAATGAAATCTTTAAACACATTAAGAGGATTTGCTTTCTAGGCAAAATCAATGTGTGTCACACTGATGGGTATTAAATAATGGACCTCTTTGCTTTTAAATAAATGAATCCAAAATTGTTTAAAGTAAAAAGAACCCTAAAGTTACAAATATATAATGCATAAGCTCTAATAATGGCATAAAGCTCCTAAAAAGTAAAAATGTAGAAATTCTGTTTATGTAAATCACATAATTTACTTTTAGTTGTTTTATATCACTGCCCTGGCTTCTGGTAGATACACATTACATTTGATTGTTGTAATATTTATTAACTTTACTGAAGCTTTTTTGTATGATTCATACAAAGACACATTTTTATATATCTATTGTAACCATTTATTGCTTTTAATCATTTTATAGAAATATGTGTGATTACAAAATTCCAGATTACATTCTGTTTCACTTTCTGTACTAATTATAAATTTCAAAAATGCATTTTTGTCATTCATCTCTTTCAAAATTATGTCTGTTTTTGTTTGTTTGTTTGTTGCAACAAGTGAGTACTTCTTTGAAATCACAGTAGTTTGGTAAAGTGTGAATTGCTGCTGTGACAATAAAAGGATTTTCTATTCTACTCTAGAGGTGAGTGTAATTGTTTAAATTGATGTTTGAAGTTGACCATTACTGATCTTTAAGAATGGATAAGATGAGTAATAAGGGGGCGACAGTGAAGGTTAGTGCCTGCCCCGTAACTGAAGGTTTGCAGGTTCACATGCTGCTCAGTCTGTCGCAGTTGTTGTGTCCTTGTACAAGACACTACATCTGCCTTTCCTGCTGGTGGTGGTCAAAGGGATCGGTGGCGTCTGTGTTCAGCAGCCTCGCCTCTGTCAGTGTGCTCCAGGGCAGCTGTGGCTACATTGTAGCTCATCCCCAATGAAAACCAGTTTTATTTCTATAAAAAACAGCATGGTAGCTGACCAAAGTGATGAACAGGTTAACAATGAAAACAGAAAAACACTGAATTCCAAATCAGAAAGTAAAACACAGCAAAATCAGTTAAAAATAATCAATGGCAAAAAGCTCGACTAAAATAATATGATTTCAGGGCAGCTTTAAACCGGGCTAACGAAGAGGCCTGCCTCACGTGAAGTGGAAGTTCATTCCAAAGTTCAAAACAACCAACACAAAGTTAAAAGAGTTGCTTGTGAAGCAGAATGGAAGCACAAGAAAATAAGCACAGATCAAGCTGCTTTAAAATCGCCGTTACTAAACTCCCAATACCGGAAAAAGTGGTGGAATTCCCCCACAACGTATTTCAAGGAGCTTGTTGGACCACAGTGCGCCAAAAAAAAGGAGCTTCTTCTGGTCATTGAACGCCACATTTTACATCACACAGCTGCTCTCATCCTCGGAATGAATAAAATTTTGCTGGACTTTGACAGAATAACACTTTTAATGTTATTAATGTTACTGTGGATGCTTTTTGGAGCTGATCAGTGACCTCACTCACTGCTGATGCATTTGCAATATGCTGATGTCTGTGCAAAGTCCTGACAGAGCTGAATTTGCATGAAGACACAACAGCTGAGAAGACCGGGCCATTGAATCTCCCGATCAATTTCCCCCTCCCAGAATTTACCCTGAAGTTCCGACAATGGAAACATGCCTAATATGACCAGTGAAGCTCAGGCCTGAATCATTTATGACACCAACATTTCTAACCTGAGTCGTTTTTATTTATCTGGAGCCTAGATGAGCAATACGTTCCATCCTATCCTTTATATTTCCAAAGAAAATAACTTCAGGTTGAATATGGAACAATTTAATAAAAAGCTATATTTTAAAAAAAACACCTCTACAGGGCGTTTAGAGGTGTGCAGAATGAAGGTATAGTATGTCCTTTAAAAGCTATATTTTATATATAAATATTTATTTGACAGGCACAAGACTGGGTTTATGTTTACATCTACCTACTGTCGTGTTTCTTATCTTAAAAAGAAACGAGGGAGCCCCGGTCCGTGAACATCAAGCAGTTTTTATTTACCTTCCTTTTTCCCCCCAGCCCTCTACAACGTCATCACCATACTTGCCAACCTTGAGACCTCAGAATTAGGGAGACATTCAAAAGGGCCCTGGGGGGGGGGGGTACATATACACTCACAAGTAAAAAAAATAAAGATTTTTTTATTTGACATAATAATTATAAAGTATTAGGGCTACAGGAGCTGGGACACAGTCTTAGCTGCCCCAGATTTTGTCCAGTAAAACAATAATCCTGACTGCTATATAATTTTGTTTACTTTATTGATAATCACTATACTGTAGATGATTTATTGATGCCCTGTTTACACTAAGTTGTAAATGGACCCATATAGCATATATGTTGATTGTTTCACCTCCTTTGATCAGTGCATCATTCAGTAGATTTTCACAAAAGAATTTTATAATTTTCTTTCCTTAACAGAATGGACAGGGAACATACAGTCTATTCTACACATTATTTAAATAGAAATACAAGAAAATTTTATTTTTTAGCCAATTTGAATTATCAGACTTCCAACTTAGTGTCTTTAAATATATATTTTGGCCAAATCCACCTGTTAAAATGCAGCAATGTTTTTCCACAGACCTGCAGTGTTGTGAGTTTTATGAGCCCACAGAGTTTAAATAACTTAGTTCTGCTCTTGAGTATCAACAGTGATGCTCATAAACCTTTAGATGGGCTTAAACTATTATGCTGTTGGTTTAAAAAGCAGGAATGTGATCCGTTATTAGGAACCAGGCAGCAGAGAACATAATTGACTTTAAAACATTCGTCTTAACAGTGTTAAAAACCGTCAATTCTTTCATTTATCTGCCCAAAGTCGGGGCTTTTTCACTGATAAGAAACGTGTTAATAACGCGAATATATTTTAATTTAGCCTCGTCGCTTTCCTCAACGAGCGGCTGAGTGCTGCGCGCTCCCGCAGCAGGACGGTGCAGAGCAGAGCTGAGTGAAGTTAGCTTCCCACCCACAAATGGTTAGTGCTACGTTTGTGCTGGAAGCTGCTGAAGATGGTTTGCTGAGCAGCATGCACACTGCTGCTGGAACACAGACAGCAGCAGCGGTTAGGCAGAAATTTGCATTGTTGTCCAGGTGGAAATCGGGAGAAATTCGGGAGAATGGTGGCGGCGGGAGATTTTCGGGAGGGGGCGCTGAAATTCGGGAGTCTCCCGGAAAATTCGGGAGGGTTGGCAAGTATGGTCATCACGCTGCAACGTCTCCAAGATCCTATTAGACTCAGGAACACACACTCAGTTACCAATTACACCACATCTCCCTTTTTTTTCTCTTCACAAAAAAACAGTAACAAACATGTCTCCTTACGAACTTATGTCTACAACATTCAGGGCGGCTTCTAACACAGCCCTTTAATACAAACCCGTTCACAGGTCTAACCTCTGTGGTTTAACACTCAAACGTCCTGATCTGGTTCTCACCTATGTCAGAGTCCCCAGGAGGATCAGAGAGAGTTTCGGAAGAAGGCATATGCTTAGCCAACTCTGTGGACTCACACTGCATTATCTCATGACCTACATGTGGATGAAGGGGAATCAGATGAAACCAGTTCCATCTCACAGTCCTCTGAGGTGTTTCTACTTCATAAGACCTCGGAGTAGAAAACTTTCTTAATACAGTACCTGGATGATTAGCATCTGTCACCCAGACTTGTTCACCTGGAGACAAACTGCACAGGCATTTCACCTGATGTTGTCTGTTGTAACTGGCTATTTCAACCTCCTTCTGTCGCTGTTCCTTCTGGGCAAGAACATAGCTTTCAGGCAGTGCAGGTTCCAGCTGTGAGGGGAGAATTGGGAGCGTCGTCCTCAACCGTCAGCCCATGAGGAGCTCCGTGAGGCTGAACCCGTTCTGCAAAGGTGTAGCTCTGTAGGCAAGAAGAGCCATGTATGGATCGGTGGTCTTCTTCAACAGGTTTTTCACCGTTTCTACGGCCCTTTCCGCCTCTCCATTACTTTGCGGGAATCTCGGGCTGCTTGTAATGTGTTCAAATCCATATTTGATGGTGAAATCTGAGAAGGCTTGACTGGAAAACTGAGGTCCGTTATCCGACATTAAGACTTCAGGAATGCCGTGACGAGCGAAAATTGATTTCAGGTGTGTGATGATGTCCTCTGATCTCATCCTATTCAACAGGGCGATCTCAATGAATCTGGAAAGATAGTCCACTGTGAGGAGGTAGGTTTCCCCTTTTAGCTTGAACAGATTAGCGCCCACCTTTTGCCAGGGTCGTTCAGCGCATTCAGTTGGCAGAAGTGGTTCCCGATGATTTTGTCTCTCCAAGGCACACGTTCGGCACCTAAGTACCATGTCAGTAATCTGTTGACCGAGTCCAGGCCACCACACGGTTTGTCGGGCTCGAGCTTTGCACTTCACGATGCCCTGGTGACATTCGTGTAGTTTTTCCAACACCTCATTCCGCATCGCTGAGGGTATGACTAGGCGAGAGTCTTTCAGCAGCTGTTCGTCTTTAACTGTGAGCGTAGCACGATCCAGCCAGAAGCTTTTGAGCAGTGGCTCCTGTTTTGCATGCTCCGGCCATCCTCAGCTGCACTTTTCAATCACCCGAGTACACATATTGTCCATTTTCAGCTGACCTTTGAGCTCTTGCATAAAAGAAATCCTGACAGGCATGTGTTTGAAGATGCTGTCCACGTATATATCTGTGTCCTCCATCAGCTCTTGATCAGACCGGGTTGTGTTTTTTTCTGCTGGGGAACGAGACAGGGCGTCTGCCGTGCAGAGTGATTTCCCTGGTGCGTAGAGCACCCTGTACTGGTAGCCAGTGTTGGGCAAGTTACTGCAAAACTGTAATGCATTATTTATTACTAGTTACTCACATTTTAAAGTAATTCGTTACATTACAATATTACTGATTTTAAAATGTAAGGCATTACACTACTTTTGCATTACTTTAAGTTACTTTCACCAAAATAATATGGATTTGGGAATCTAAATGTAGCTCATGACGCTCAAGTAGCTCATCACACAACCAGTGGAAGGTGATGTGGTATCAAACTGCGGCTATGGTTCCAGCCGACCACTTGAATACTCCTATAGCTGACCACAAGGCTACGGTTCCAGCCGACCACCTGCCTACTCCAACAGCTGACCACCTGACTAATCCAACAGCTGACCACCAGGCTACGGTTCCAGCTGACCACCTGACTACTCCAACAGCTGACCACAAGGCTACGGTTCCAGCCGACCACCTGACTACTCCAACAGCTGACCACCAGGGTACGGTTCTAGCCGACCAACTGACTACTCCTATAGCTGACCACAAGGCTACGGTTCCAGCCGACCACCTGACTACTCCAACAACTGACCACCAGGCTACGGTTCCAGCCGACCGCCTGAATACTCCAACAGCTGACCACAAGGCTACGGTTCCAGCCGACCACCTGAATACTCCAATAGCTGACCACAAGGCTATGGTTCCAGCCGACCACCTGACTACTCCAACAGCTGACCACCAGGCTGCAGTTCTAGCCAACCACTTGAAAACTCTAACAGCTGACCACAAGGCAATGGTTCCAGCCGACCACCTGACTACTCCAACAGCTCACTACCAGGCTACAGTTCCAGCCGACCACCTGACTACTCCAACAGCTGACCACCAGGCTACGGTTCCAGCCGACCACTTGAATACTCCAACAGCTGACCACAAGGCTACGGTTCCAGCCGACCACCTGACTACTCCAACAGCTGACCACCAGGCTACGGTTCCAGCCGACCACTTGAATACTCCAACAGCTGACCACAAGGCTACGGTTCCAGCCAACCAACTGGCTACTCCTACAACTGACTACCAGGCTATGGTTCTAGCCAACCACCTGACTACTCCTATAGCTGACCACAAGGCTACGGTTCCAGCCGACCACCTGACTACTCCAACAGCTGACCACCTGACTAATCCAACAGCTGACCACCAGGCTACAGTTCCAGCTGACCACCTGACTACTCCAACAGCTGATCACTAGGCTACGGGTTCAGCTGACCACCTGAATACTCCAACAGCTGACCACAAGGCTACGGTTCTAGCCAACCACCTGACTACTCCTATAGCTGACCACAAGGCTACGGTTCCAGCCGACCACCTGACTACTCCAACAGCTGACCACCTGATTAATCCAACAGCTGACCACCAGGCTACGGTTCCAGCCGACCACCTGACTAATCCAACAGCTGGCCACCTGACTACTCCAACAGCTGACCACCAGGCTACGGTTCCAGGCGACCACCTGACTACTCCTACAGCTGACCACAAGGCTACAGTTCCAGCCGACCGCCTGACTACACCTATAGCTGACCACAAGGCTACGTTTCCAGCCGACCACCTGACTACTCCAACAGCTGACCACCTGACTAATCCAACAGCTGACCACCAGGCTACGGTTCCAGCTGACCACCTGACTACTCCAACAGATGACCACCAGGCTACGGTTCCAGCCGACCACCTGACTACTAGTGATGTGCGAGTCATGAACGAATCGTTCAATACTCGAGAATCACTTTACTGACTCACGAATCACGAGTCACAATCCCAACTGACTCATTTACTGACTCGTCCCTGTTACTGTTAGCAAACTAATTTCATTAGTAGAGATATATCTAGCTTATCATTAAAATTGTGGAAAAAAATAACAGCCAGTTTCTTAATAAAAGCATTTTCTTACCTGCTCTGGCCTGGAAGCTCATTAGTTCCCAGTAGCATCGCTCTGCTAAGAGCACGTTCGAATCACTCACCCCCTCCCTTCCTGAAAGCTAGCTTAAAATGTCCGGTGCTAAATCGTAGCATGAACGAATCATTCAGTTCCTCCGTAGCGGGCCTCACTCAGAGTCACTCACCTCCTCCCTCGCGGGTTTCAGCTCAAATGAGTCACTCATTGGAGTGGAGGCTCGCAGTACCGCTAACCTGGCTCAGCTCATGATTCATGACTCACGCTGCCCAACCGGGTTTCAGCTCATAGGAGTCCCCCAGTGGAAGCTCGTGTAATTACATACGAATCACTAACCCCTATCCTTGCTCAGCTCATGAGTCATGCCTCACGTAGCTCGCGGTAGGGTCACTCACAACTACTCCCAACCGAGTTTCAGCTCGTATGAGTCCCCCAGTGGAAGCTTGTGTAATTACATACGAATCACTAACCCCTACCCTGGCTCAGCTCATGAGTCATGACTCACGCTGCTCGCGGTACAGATCACTCATTACTCCCACCCGGGTTTCAGCTCATAGGAGTCCCCCAGTGGAAGCTCGGGGTACTACAAGCTCACTCACCTCTCCCTCCTGGCTGTCAGCTGCAGAAACTCAGGCTGTTACAGGGGAAGAGTCGCTCCTTCACCTGAGCTGAACTTTGATAGTGTGACTGACGCCATATTCAGTCTACACCTTTTTCTTTTTGCAAATATAATAGGCAGAAAAAATATAATATTTCAGTTCCACCACTATTTTAAAAAATGAATTTCAGTGTATAAAATGGATAGTTTTTTTCAATCACTCATCTTAGCAGTAGGATTTACATAGAAAGAGGAGCAAATTAAGTTAGAGTGAAAATGTAGATTTTATTTTTGCACTCTGGGCAACTGACTCAGTGACTCAAATGACTCGAAAACCCGATTCATTTTGGTGAGTGACTCATTTAAACTCGATTCAGTAAAAAGAATCGAGTTTACCATCACTACTGACTACTCCAACAGCTGACCACCTGACTAATCCAACAGCTGACCACCAGGCTACGGTTCCAGCCGACCATCTGACTACTCCAACAGCTGACCACCTGACTACTCCAACAGCTGACCACCAGGCTACGGTTCCAGCCGACCACCTGACTACTCCAACAGCTGACCACCTGACTAATCCAACAGCTGACCACCAGGCTACAGTTCCAGCTGACCACCTGACTACTCCAACAGCTGATCACTAGGCTACGGTTCCAGCCGACCACCTGACTACTCCAACAGCTGACCACCTGACTAATCCAACATCTGACCACCAGGCTACGGTTCCAGCTGACCACCTGACTACTCCAACAGCTGACCACCAGGCTACGGTTCCAGCCGACCACCTGACTACTCCTATAGCTGACCACAAGGCTACGGTTCCAGCCGACCACCTGAATACTCCAACAGCTGACCACAAGGCTACGGTTCTAGCCAACCACCTGACTACTCCTATAGCTGACCACAAGGCTACGGTTCCAGCCGAGTACCTGACTACTCCAACAGCTGACCACCTGACTACGCCACCAGCTGACCACCTGACTAATCCAACATCTGACCACCAGGCTACGGTTCCAGCTGACCACCTGACTACTCCAACAGATGACCACCAGGCTACGGTTCCAGCCGACCCCCTGACTACTCCTATAGCTGACCACCTGACTAATCCCAACAGCTGACCACCAGGCTACGGTTCCAGCTGACCACCTGACTACTCCAACAGCTGACCACCTGACTACTCCAACAGCTGACCACCAGGCTACGGTTCCAGCCGACCACCTGACTACTCCTACAGCTGACCACCAGGCTACGGTTCCAGCCGACCACTTGAATACTCCAACAGCTGACCACCAGGCTACGGTTCCAGCCGACCACCTGACTACTCCAACAGCTGGCCACCTGACTACTCCAACAGCTGACCACCAGGGTACGGTTCTAGCCAACCACCTGACTACTCCTATAGCTGACCACAAGGCTACGGTTCCAGCCGAGTACCTGACTACTCCAACAGCTGACCACCTGATTAATCCAACAGCTGACCACCAGGCTACGGTTCCAGCTGACCACCTGACTACTCCAACAGATGACCACCAGGCTACGGTTCCAGCCGACCACCTGACTACTCCTATAGCTGACCACCTGACTAATCCAACAGCTGACCACCAGGCTACGGTTCCAGCCGACCACCTGACTACTCCAACAGCTGACCACCTGACTAATCCAACAGCTGACCACCAGGCTACGGTTCCAGCCGACCACCTGACTACTCCAACAGCTGACCACCAGGCTACGGTTCCAGCCGACCACCTGACTACTCCTACAGCTGACCACAAGGCTACAGTTCCAGCCGACCGCCTGACTACTCCTATAGCTGACCACAAGGCTACGTTTCCAGCCGACCACCTGACTACTCCAACAGCTGACCACCAGGCTACGGTTCCAGCCGACCACCTTAATACTCCAACAGCTGACCACCTGACTACTCCAACAGCTGACCACCAGGCTACGGTTCCAGCCGACCACCTGACTACTCCAACAGCTGACCACCAGGCTACGGTTCCAGCCGACCACCTGACTACTCAGCTGACCACCAGGCTACGGTTCCAGCCGACCACCTGACTACTCCAACAGCTGACCATCAGGCTACGGTTCCAGCCGACCACCTCACTACTTCAACAGCTGACCACCAGGCTACAGTTCCAGCCGACCACCTGACTACTCCAATAGCTGACCACCAGGCTACGGTTCCAGCTGACGACCTGACCACTTCTACAGCTGACTTCTAGGATGCTGCTACATCAAATTGTACTAATGAAACACAGAGTCACTTGAACTTCAACCAATTTGATGTGCGACCCTTACCAAAAGCTGGACCAAGAAAAAACTCTTTAAAAGGAAGGAAGAGGAAACAAACAGCTATACTCACTGATACACCTGTCAAGATGGCCATGGAAGAAGACCAAATAACAAGGTCAGACAAAGTGAAACACAAAATAAGCTTCTCAAAAAATCGTCTGCACAAAAAACAAGACAAATCCACCCAACCAAACCAACAAAAATGTATGAGCTCTAACAAAACATTCAGAAAGAAAAACCAGAAAAAGAAAACCATGAAACTAGAGGACACAGATTCCTCAGATGCTGATGAGAACATATGTATTGTGTGCATGGAACATTTCAGTAACTCCAAACCAAAAGAAGCTTGGGTTAGGTATATGACATGTCATCTGTGGGCCCATGAAGCCTGCACTCAAGGGATGCCGTACATCTGTCACCAACAACCAACAAATATTCAGTTGGTGCACAATAGCTCATTTAACTCAGTTTGATTGTTTTGTTAAAATGTTAGTTAAAGATCTACATGTGAGCTCAGCAGACCTGAACTCCAGGAGAGCCATATGCCTCACGATCGACGCTGTAACTCGCAGTTGTCAGATATTTCTGTTCAGTTCATTTGGTGAATGTTGCACATGTTAAATGCTATTATTAGAACAATCTTCAAGTGCCACACATGCTTCACTTTTCCTCTCTTTCTCTCAATGTCTGCTCTCTCTTAAGTGAAGAATAAAATAAACTTTGACTGTCAAGCTATTGTCAGAATCCTTTTTTATATTGTACTTCTCACCCCAGGGTATGTTACAACTGACCCAGACTATGGGGTGAGTTGTAACATTTTACTCCTTGTGTTTCAGACAAAACCACATGATTTCTGTTTGTGCTGCAGAAACAACAGCTACACCATTGAATAACTGACGTGTGTAACTAGTTTGTGTCACATTTTAAATTTTCAAGCTTAAAGGAGTTCCAAGCTACAGATAGAAATGTCAAAACTGTTACAACCATCCCCGGTCTCCCTATACTGTTTAAATGTAGGCTTTAAAATTGTTGGACATTAGAGCCCCCTACAGGATGAAATTGTAACTATTCAGCTTCTGCAGATAAACCTATTGAACAGCTTTGTTGTTTAGGCCTGCTGACACTTTATGGAGGCTCCTGTGTGTAAATCCAGACAACCTGAATGATGATGATGGTGATAGTAATGAAGATGAAAGTGATGATGACATGTTTGTAAGTGAATTTAATGAGATCCACAGAGGGTAAAATGCTGATAAAAATAATAATTCTAGTGATAAACAACCAGATTGCAACTTGGAGGTGATGGAGGTAAAATATACAAGAGATTTCATATTGACGATGAATTCTATTTACCTGTTTCTACCACAAATTTGACAAATATGGAATCTAGATTAAATGTAACTGATATACTTCTGGGTGGTTATGTAGAAGTAGAAAGATACCGATTTGTTTATTTCTTTATTATGCTCACAGCTTATCTTCTGATCCTTGCTTTTAACTGCTCGTTCATATGTCTCATTATTGTACACAGAAACCTTCATGAGCCCATGTATATTTTTATTGCTAGTCTGTTGATCAACTGTATTCTTTTCAGCACTAATATCTACCCAAAGCTTTTAATGGACTTTTTATCAGAAAAACCAGTCATCTCTTACAAAGCTTGTCTCTTTCAAGCTTTCACATTTTACACCCTAGGTGGTTCTGAGTTCTTACTGTTGGCAGCCATGGCTTATGACAGGTATATGTCTATATGTAAACCTCTGCAATATTTCACCATCATGACAAAAACTACTGTGAGTGTTTTGCTGTTTTTATCATGGTTTCTACCTGCTTGTCATGTTTTAGTGCTAATTTTACTGAGTTTTAATAACAAGCTGTGCTCCTATACTATAAAAGGTATCTTTTGCAATAATGCTGTTTACAGTCTGTACTGTGTGACATATGTAACAACATCTGTTTTTGGTACAATTGCTCTGTTTAACATGGGAATTGTTCCTATGTTTTTTATAGTTTTTTCTTATGCAAAGATACTTGTAATAGCCTACCAGAACTGTGGTGAAGTCAGACAAAAAGCCACACAAACCTGTTTACCGCACCTCCTGGTTTTAATCAACTATTCTATCTTGTTTACGTATGACATTATTATAGTTAAGGTGGATTCAGATTTCCCCCAAATTGCACGACTTGTAATGACACTTCAAATAATTACATACAATCCTCTCTGTAATCCACTCATATACGGACTAAAAATGAAAGAACTCTCTAAACATCTCAAAGGGCTGTTCTGTCAAGCAAACACAAATAAATTATAATTATTGTGTTGATGTAAAAAAAAAAGGATTTGTTTATTTGTAAAGGTAGTCAGGATAAACCTACTTCTAACGCTAAAACATGACAGCATGTGTTGCAGTGTGACTATATTTGGATAGTTTCTATATCTTGAAAATTACATTTTATCCTGTTTAGAAACACTTATGCTCAACATCTTTCCAACATTGTTATAATATTATAAAATTGTATGTGTTCATTAATGCAGCACAGGAAGTCCAAAAGGCTTTATTTATTTATTTATTTATTTTGTAACAATGTTGAATTTTTAGTGTTTTTGTGTAAGAATGAAGAGCAAATTAATAATAAATAAAACATGTTCTCAAAACTTGTCTATTCAGTCTTTTATAATGAAATAACTTTAAAACATGAACTTGTTTCACTTTATTTAAGAACTTAATTGTTAATAGACTTTATTTTGTCAAATCAAAGTGCTCGGGGGACTCAGGGGGACTCGGGGGACAGTATCCTAGCACCTATGGAACCGGGCTCACAAGTGCTGCTGCGCTACACACACCTCGACACTTGTGACTACAGACGTTGCGAGCCATCGTTTCATCCGCACCTCACCCCGACCCAGCATGTCCTCCGTGCCAAAAGAATAAGCTCTGCATGTCATCATTAGGGGGTACGATATTCGAGCACCTATGAAACAATCTGTAATGATTTGCTCATTTCCCAGAAATGTTTTACATTTGGTAAAAAAATCAACTTCAAAAGATATTCTGTGGCCACTTACTGCTTGAGTCAGGTGGGGGGTGTTGGGGTTCTCTTAATTTACCACACTAGTGGGTTAAACAGTCATGCACGAGCAAGCCCAGCAAATTTGGTTTACATCTGATTATTCATCAGGGAGATTTACCTGTTTGTAAAATCATAGGGGGCGATGTTTCAAAATCTTATTTAATACCATTGAGCTGTTTAAAGGTTGACAAAAATAATTTACGTGAAGTTTGGTGCGAATCTGATCATGAATGTTTCATAAATATCAAACAATGTCTCAGGAGGGGGATCTGAACTTATTTTAGCATTTGAACATGTACACCTGTCTGTTTGTGTTGTAGGATGGCACACAGGAAATATGGCACAGATGTGACCTTGTTTGTTGAAGTTATTGTAATTTGAATCAATCTAGGGGGTGCTATCTCTAATTAAAATGAAATCCAATAGGGCTGTTCTTAGGCTCACAAAGATCATTGCTGTGTTGTTTGGTGTATATCACATCTTTTATGTGTTACTGAACGCCAACTGTCTCTAAAGGGGTGGAGCTAAAGTGATATGAAAAAATAATCACATGAATGTCTTCAGTGCAGTTGAGACCTTGTCTGTGGAAATTATTAAAGTTTTAATCTATCCAGGGGGCGCTGTCTCTAATTCAAATCAAATCCCATTGAGCTGTTCTCAGGTTGACAAAGATCATTCATGTACAGTTTGGTGCTAATCAGATCATGTATGTGTCAAAGAGAACAAGCCGTGTCTTAGGAGGTGGAGCTACATTGATTTAAATTACTGAGTAAGTGAACACATTTGCCAGTGTTGTTTGATAACACACACCAAGTTTGGCCTAGTTGTGACCTTGATTTCAATCTATCTAGGTGGCGCTGTCATCATTCAAAGTAAAATCTGAGTTGAGTTGTTCTTGAGCGAACCAAAACAAGTTTGTGTAGATTGGTGTAAATCAAATCTAGCATGTTTTAATTATAGCCAATTGTCTGCAAGTGGGCGGAGCTAAAATTGATTTGAACTAATCACCACAGTAATGTGGTTAGTGCAGTTGTGTGTGATGAAGCCCAGCAAGATTGATAAACTTCTGACTTTTATTGGAGAAGTTATTAAACTTTTAAATTTATATACGGTAGGTGGCGCTATGAAGAAACTGTACCACTTGCACCAAAAATGTGCATAGAGTTCAATAGGGTATTCTACAGTTGACGTCACCACGCAAAGGCTGCTGGGAAGGGTCATACTGATAAGCCGCATTAACAATAGAAAATATACAGTTTCAGAGCGTTTTGACATCGATATGAAGGCATAAAATGGAGGAAATTGTTTTGACAAAAAAAAAAAACATACCAGAGAGCTTTTCGTGATGGCGACCCTGCTAATTATCGATCACCAGAACTGAAGCGCTAGCTCAAATGAAAGTGAAAGTAAAAACTAACCCTCGCTAGCAGCGCTGTTGTTTTAAATGCCATTATTCCCATCACGGCTCCTTCTTGAGTAATATAAAAATAAGTTCATTACTCACCGTGCTCAAGTAACATTTTCTCAAGGTAGTTTTTTAACAGTCAGGTTATCATTTGTGTCCCTACTTTTTATATTCCACTCACCTCTGGTCAAAAGCCTTTTTTGTGGACGTTTGGTTGGACATGCTGTTTGGCCCAGACGTTCAGCTGGACTGCTGCCTCCTTGTTAACTCCCCTCCGGTAAAACCGCTGCCTCCACTCTCCGTTAACAACGCTGCCTCCACTCTCCGTTAACAACGCTGTATCCTGCATTAACTCTCCTCCGCTGCTCCTCCTGGATAACCCTACGTCTGAGAGCGTCGTTACGACCGGCGGCTGGTCATTCTCGGATGTAGGACTTTCCCCTCCAGGAAGATGTAAGTAACAAATATACGTGCTTTTCTTGATCTGCTCCACACAGTTAAAATCCGCTCGTCCAACTTAAAAACTACCACCACTTTGCTTCTTCTGTCTTTAGCTTAGCCCGTGTAGCTTTCCAGCTGTTTCACGTGGTGTCGGCCTGAAACTGGCGTCTCCGGGTCTGCAGCGTTATACTATTGACTTTACCGGCTTTGGAAAAGGGATAAAAAGTCCTCTCCAACATCCGATCTGGGCATCTAGAGTCCGATTAGCACCTCCCCCAGCAGCAGCGTTAAGTTCCTTGCTGTTTGAAAATCTTTAGGAGATGAAAAAATAACTTTAGCTAGATTGGAGCGCCTCAGTCCCATAGGATTCCATTATAAAATGTAGATTGTTTGTATGACCATATTTCCCAGAGTGCTTTGCGACAATCTATTTTTAGCTACTGTAGAAAGCTCTATTAAGGGCTGCATTATTATCCATCCCTTTAAACTTTGTGCAGATCAGAGGATCTATGTGGAAATTACAACCAAACGTAATTGCATGGCGCGTAGTCAGAGTTTGCCATGTCACTACAGCTCCACCCCTTCATGAATGCTCTGAGTAATAGATGCAGTTGTACACCAGCATGTGTTCTGTAACTGCACAGTCTCATCTTGATTACATGAAAGAGGTCAAATCTTGACCTTGTAATGAAAAACAGACTTCCTGCTGTAAGGGGGTGTGGCTTGGGTGATGTCAGCAAATGAACACATCATTGGCTTCAGGTCTGGTCTGTGATGAGACACGCAAAGTTTTACAAAGCTCTGCTCAGGCGTGTGGAATCTATTAAACAAGGAGTTTAACGGCGAAAGGTCAATATTTGATGCTTAGCCACGCCCACACCATTTGGATGGCATAAAAAATTTAACAACTTTTGATCTCCTATACCTTAGGTGTATAATTGGGAATGTTAGAACTTTGTAGGTCAAAATCCCTAGGACTAATTTGTTCAAATAAAAAGTGTGTAAAAATGACAAAATGGCATCATCAAACCAAAATGGCCGGCTTCCTGTGGGGTTTAGACCATGGCTACATGAGACTTTTATGTAGGTCTGGACACATTACATACATGTACCGAATTTCATAATTCTCAGTCAAACCATGGCTTAGGGATGACTGTTGAAATTTTCCCAGGGGGCACTATTTCCTAAAATAGGCCACACCCACCAGAATTTTGCAGAAATATCTCTTTGGAATTGGACTGGTATTACTCACATTATGTTTCGTGCAGATCAGATAAGAATTGTGGAAATTAGAGACGGGTGTGAAGCAGCTGGGATGAGAATCAGCTCCTCTAAATCCGAGACCATGGTCTTGAGTCGGAAAAGGGTAGAATGCCTTCTCCAGGTCAGGGACGAGGTCCTGCCCCAAGTGGAGGAGTTTAAGTATCTTGGGGTCTTGTTCACGAGTGAGGGAAGGGTGGAGCGTGAGATCGACAGGCGGATTGGTGCTGCGTCTGCAGTGATGGGTGTGTTGTACCAGTCTGTCGTGGTGAAGAGAGAGCTGAGCCGAAAGGCGAAGCTCTCAATTTACCGGTCGATCTACGTTCCTACCCTCACCTATGGTCACGAGTTTTGAGTAGTGACCGAAAGAACGTGATTGCGGATACAAGCGGCCGAAATGAGTTTTTTTCGCAGGGTGGCTGGACTCTCCCTTAGAGATAGGGTGAGAAGCTTGGTCATCCGGGAGGGGCTCGGAGTAGACTCGCTGCTCCTCCACATTGAGAGGAGCCAGTTGAGGTGGCTTGGGCATCTGATTAGGATGCCTTCTGGATGCCTCCCTGATGAGGTTTTCCGGACACGTCCAACCGGGAGGAGACCCAAAGGAAGACCCAGGACACGCTGGAGAGATTATGTCTCTCGGCTGGCCAGGGAACGCCTTGGGATTCCCCCGGAGGAGCTGGCCCAAGTGGCTGGGGAGAGGGAGGTCTGGGCTTCCCTCCTTAAGCTGCTGCCCCCACGACCCGACTCTGGATAAGCGGAAGAAAATGGATGGATGGATGGAAATTAGAGACAAACGAATGGCCATGGCGTGATGTCTGACTTCGCCGCGCCGCCACAGCCCCACCCTCTTTTGAAACCTCTCAGTACTGGATGCCAAGCAACCCCAACTTGTCCTCTGTTACCTGAAAGATCTTTGTGTTGATTAGGTGAAAGGGCTCGAAATACAACCTTTCACAATAAAACATAACCTTTTAGGTCATGAGGGGGCGTGGCTTAGGTGATGTCAGCAAATGAACACGTCATTGTCTTCAGATCTGGTATGTGATGACACATAAAGTTTGACATATCTCTGCCCTTGCATGTTGGAATTATTAAGGTACGGAGTTTCATGGCGAAAGGTCAATATTTGACGCTTAGCCACACCCACGTCATTTGGATGGCATAAAAACTTTTAACAATTTTTGATCTCCAATGCCTTAAGAGTATAAATTGCAATTTAGAAGTCTGTACGTAAAAAACCCTAGGACTATTTCGTTCAAATACACAGTGTGTAAAAGCATCAAAATGGCATTATCAGACCAAAATGGGCAACTTCCTGTGGGGTTTGGACCGTGGCTTCAAGAAACTTTTTTGTAGGTCTGGACACATTACATACACGTACCACATTTCATAATTTTCAGTCAAACCGTGGCTTGGGGCTGACTGTTTAAATGGTCCTAGGTGGCGCTAATTCTTAAAATAGGCCAGGCCCACCAGAGTTTTGCAGAAATATCTGTTCAAGATTTGACTGGTATCACTCACATGACGTTTTGTGCAGATCAGATAAGAATTGTGAAAATTAGAGGCAAACGAATTGCCACGGCGTGACGTCTGACTTTGCAGCCCCGCCCTCTTTTGAAACCTCCCAGTACTGGACGCCAAGCAACCCCAACTTGTCTTCAGTTACCTGCTACAAATTTGTGGTGATTAAGTGAAACTGGAATTTTTGGGTATTTTCACAGTAAAACTTGATCTTTTCGGTCCTGAGGGGGCGGGGCTTGTGTGACGTCATCATTCAACCATTTATTTTCTTCGGGGGGCGGATGACCAATGACCATAAACAATTTTGTAACTCTTGTCCTTTCAGTTATGAAATTATAGCCAATTATATTTTTTGGCGAGTAGTCGAATTTTGAGGCCTGGCCTCACCCCTTCAACCTTAACGAAAACTCTCGATTTTAACAACTTAAGCTCTCCCATGCCTTATGAGTAAAACCCCCCCTATTTACTACAAGATTAGCTCCAATATTATGTCGGGTGTACAATTACGCGTTGGATAAAATGGATCCTCCAAAAACTCGGTCAGAAGCAATTATTATAGTTCTACATAAAGGTGGAAAGGACCCCACTTATTGTACAGGATATCGACCCATAAGTACAGTGGCCCTGAAGTGCAAACCACACCAACAAATCACTAAACACAACAACACATTGAGAAACACAAACAAATTCAGAAACACAACAACAAAATTGAGAATCACAAACACAAAAGTGGAATCACAAACACAAAAGTTGAATCACAAACACAAAAGTGGAATCACAAACACAAAAGTGGAATCACAAACACAAAAGTGAAATCACAAACACAAAAGTGAAATCACAAACACAAAAGTGAAAGCACAAACACAAAAGTGAAATCACAAACACAAAAGTGGAATCACAAACACAAAAGTGAAAGCACAAACACAAAAGTGAAATCACAAACACAAAAGTGGAATCAAATACAAAAGTGAAATCACAAACGCAAATTGAGAAGCACAATTACATTAACAAAACCGGAAAGGGTAGGTACCAGTCAGCAACAGGAGACCATCACTAATTGGACGACTGAGCTGTTTGTGATTGGAACCGGAAGTGACTCTGCCTGTAGCGCATTTCGTTTGAAGAACAATGGGATGTTTTGTCCTAACTGTGGGAAAAAGCTTGTTGAGGAGTCACCGAACTTTTGCAGCGGCAAGAGGCTTTATGGCGCATCTATCATCAGAGACACTTCACTCCCATCGAGTAAGTTAATTAGCATAATAAAAGGTTCGAGTTACTTATGGATGCCTAGCTTTAGCTGACCATAGCAGACCATAGCAGAGCAGAGGGTTGTTCCATGAAGCAAGCTCAGAACATCGAGGCTCATTTGAAAATGCATGCAGCTGTCATATTGACAGTAGTGAAGGTTTGGGGGCTGTTCTAGTGTTAACGAGAATATTACAGCAGGGTCGCTATAATATTTATGGAAAACTAATATGCATTACTTTGTTTTGACATCCATGTGGCATGTTTTAAATGGGACCAAAATGTAATGGGAGATCTTTTTTTTTTTTCAAACACTATAAAATGTCTAAGAACAAAGCTAAATTGATTCTTAAATATTATTACCAGGTCTCAGTTTTGGATGGGCTTGTTTGGAGACCTATGAGACTCTGGAAACTTCAATGGAAGCCACGAACACCAATGCTTGCTGAGACTCTTCTTCTGCTGGATTCTACAGAAAGACCTGGATGAATGCATAGACCTCTGGAACAAACACAGGATCCAGCCAAGCAGACTTGCATCGTGTCCAGGGGGTTCCAAACAAACTCTATCTCTTGGCTTACAGGTATTTGAGTTCTTCACAAAATGAATTAAGCTTTTGCAATTTAACAAAATGCAGTGTTATGTTATTGCTTAAGTTGGTTAATATATATTCATAATTTTACACATAGGTATGATACAGCAGTTTATAACCTGCATGCGTTGATTTATACATTTCCAAATTGTCAGCAAAAAAAGTCTGATATTTCAAATTCTAATTGTAAAAAAACCTTCACTATTCTATTTTCATTTTGCAGATATGGTTCAAGAGACTGTGGATTTGCTGTTGAGGAGCGCAATCTGGATGTGTTTCCTGAGGAGAGGTTACCAGTTGGATTGTGTGGTGATCCAAACATTGAAGAATATTTACAACAAAGCACACTGCAGCAGCCACAAGACTGGGAATCAGCCACAGAACTGTATTTGGCTCTGAAGGACATAGCTGGGTTTTACATATAAACTAACTGAACATAAGTTTTTAAATGTGGAATAAGGGCACTCCGCTCATCATCCACTAACGAGCTGGTGCTCTACAACTGATGGACAGCCATGCTTTTCCTTCAGATTTTAATGTTTGTAGTGTTTCCTCTTGCTAAATTGAATACAATATTGTTCATAATATACAGCAACTGGCATGGATTTAAATATTAAAATTTAACCACAAGGAAACATTTTAAATTATCTTTAATAAAATAATTTATAAATGATGTTTGTCCAGCATTTCTGTCACTTTTCCAACATACACAATAATCAGAATAAAATAAATGTTCAACAAAACAATAGTTGCTTGTCACATGAATGTGACAAGCAACTATTGTTTTGTGTGCCAACAGCAGCTGAACTTGACGGGGTAACTCAGTAACTGTAATATGATGACCTTGCTGATTTAAGAACATCAAAATCATGGAGCATTTTGAATTCCAAAGTCCATGTTGGCCTTGAAGACGCTGTATGAGTCACAGATGGGAGTATTTGCATAGGTGTTTCCAACTGGAAAAGGCGAATCACTAAAAAACTGGATGCATGGTGGTGGTGTCATTCCTGTCCACATGGTGGCAGTAGGGCCAAGCTCAAATCGTGGCTGTGGCTGCAGCCACGGCCAGCCACGGGATTTCCAACACCAGCCACGGCCAGCCACAGGATTTGCCACACCAGCCACGACCAGCCACGGGATTTGCCACACCAACCACGGGATTTGCCACACCAGCCACGGGATTTCCTACGCCAGCCATCTATAAATAAATATATTAAATAATTTGTGTGTGTGAGTGTCTGTGTGTATGCAATTATTCTATACATCTAAACATCCCTTTTGCCGTGGAAAACGCCGTGAAAACTTGAGGCTGCCCCAACAGCTCAGTTATGTTATTTTCTAATAAAAGGAATGGTTGTTTTCTTTGCCTCTTTTATGTGGTTATGTTGCCTAAACGTGTGACTTTATATTCAATATCAGTACTTCGGATTTAATGATGTTTATAAAACGAGGCTGACACGGGAATTTAAGTAGCAACTCTAGGAAAAAATAAAAATCAACCGGTTGCAAGCATTTGCTGGTCTAAACCTCGTGCCTGTCCGTGGCTGGCGTACGAAATCTCGCGGCCGTTGCTGGAAATCTCATGGCTGGCCGTGGCTGGTGTTGTAATCCCGTGGCTGGTGTTGTAAATCCCGTGGCTGGCCGTGGCTGATGTTGCAAATCCCGTGGCTGGTCGTGGCTGCAGCCACAGCCACGATTTGAGCCTGCTGTCTCTCCATGGTGGTGGTGTCATTCCAGCACTGTGGCAAACATCAAATCTTCCAGACGGACTGCTGTTGTGTTCTCTGAAAGAAGAAAGTAAACACTAGTACATTACAGAAAATGGATTTCTCTATTTTCATAAAACTGTAAATAAAAACGGCCATTCAAACCTTCAGAATCAAGGAGATAATCTGCCCAGAAGCCAAGTGTTATGCCGCCTGTTGCTTCCGGCTGGGCTGAGATCTGGTCTGAACTACTTTATTATCGTTTCTGCTGTGAAGTGCACAGGGGGCTGTTCCACGAAGCGAGCTGATCCCAAAAGTCTCATTCTGAAAATCCCAGCTCAATTGCCCCAAATTCGGTTCCAGGAACGAGGCTAACCTAGCCTGGCAAGCCATCCTATATATGTGAATATATATACAAACTTTGCAAGGCAAGAATTTGGTCTAGCTCACTAGGCCAAGGCTAACCTGCAGGCATTCAGCTCATTCACTATGCAATATGCTTGTGGACAAGCCTGGTCCATGGCACTCTAGCTGTGAGGTTACAGCCACCAAACCTTCACTACTGTCATTATGACAGCTGCATGCGTTTTCAAATGAGCCTCGATTTTCTGAGCTCGCTTCATGGAACAACCCTCTGCTCTGCTATGGTCTGGAAACAAAACAGCTAAAGCTAGGCTAATACATCCATAAGTAACTCAAACCTTTTATTATGCTAATTAACTTACTCAATGGGAGTGAAGTGTCTGTGATGATAGATGCGTCATAAAGCCTCTTGCCGCTGCAAAAGTTCGGTGACTCCTCAACAAGCTTTTCTCCACAGTTAGGACAAAACATCCCATCGTTCTTCAAACGAAATGCGCTACAGGCAGAGTAACTTCTGGTACCAAAGACAAACAGCTCAGTCGTCCAATCAGTGATGGTCTCCTGTTGCTGACTGGTACCTACCCTTTCCGGTTTTGTTAATGTAATTGTGCTTCTCAATTTGCTTTTGTGATTTCACTTTTGTGTTTGTGATTTCACTTTTGTTTTTGTGATTTCACTTTTGTGTTTGTGATTTCACTTTTGTGTTTGTGATTCTCAATTTTGTTTTTGTGACTTCAATTTTGTGTTTGTGATTTCACTTTTGTCTTTGTGATTCTCTGTCAGAAGGCTTAGGTGACTGGTGGGAGTTGAGCTGTAGCGTGAGCGGCTAACCCAAACGCGGAAGTAACGAGCGTTGGGAGGCTGCCGACACGCGTTTTAATCTAGGAACACCCGAGCGTAACCCGAAGGGAAACGAGAGCGCTGTGATGTTCCAGAGAAAGAGAATAGACTTACTCTTAGTTGAGAGTAGTGGGATGGAGCTGGTAGGCTCGAAACTCTGATCATGGATACGAAGAAACGATGACTGAGTGAAGTGAAGGGGAGTCGACTTCCGTATATAGTCACGGTCTGTGACGTAGGTGGGGAACGATGGGAATCCCGGCGAGGGGCTGCTGGGAGTTGCAGTCCGAGGTGGCTGCCGGTTGGCTGGAGGAGGATGATCTGGAGGTTGAGGTTCTGATAGTTCTGACATTCTCAGTTTTGTGTTTGTGATTCTCAATTTTGTTGTGTTTCTCAATTTGTTTGTGTTTCTCAATTTGTTGTTGTGTTTAGTGATTTGTTGGTGTGGTTTGCACTTCAGGGCCAAAGTCTGCTTTGTCAGGATTTAAAACTCGTGACCTCCATTCTGGCAAATAGAATACAAAAACATATTAGGAAACTAGTTAATCCAGACCAAACAGGGTTCGACGACAGGGCACCAACAATGTAAGGCAAGCCCTAAATCTACAATCTATCGCTACTCAAAGAAAGGCTCCATCAATGCTTCTCAGCCTCGACGCTGAAAAAGCATTTGATAGGTTGGACTGGACATTTCTGACACAAACATTAGCCCATATGGGTTTTAAGGAAACTTTTTTTAATTGGATCGGAGTGTTCTATATGAATCCACGGTCGAGAGTTAGAGTTAATGGCCAATGCTCCGATTTTTTCAACTTAGGCCGTGGGACTAGGCAGGGAGATGCACTCTCACCAGTTTTATTTGCCCTGAGCGCCGAACCCCTTGCAGAGCTAATTAGAAACAATCCTCTCATACAAGGAATAAAAGATGATAGCGGACATCAACATAAAATAGCTTTATATGTGGACGATATATTGTTAATTGAAAATCCTGTCCACTCAATTCCTGCTCTTCTACAAAATCTTAAGGACTACGGTCTAGTATCGGGATATAAAGTCAATCACGATAAATCAGAAGCAATGATGATATCTGGGGAATGGCCAAGCCAACTTGACGAAAAGGGAAATTTTCCTCAAATCTAAACATGGCTTCAGATATTTAGGGATCATGCTCACCCCTCAGCTCACACAGTTGTATCAAACTACAAATTTTTTTTCGCAACATTGAGAAAGGAACTGACGAGATGGGATGTCCTACCTCTCTCTCTCGGGAAGGGTAGAAGCTATAAAAATGAATCTACTTCCCAGACTTCTATTCCTTTTTCGTTCTCTTCCAATTTGGATTCCAACATCTGCCTTCACTATGTTGGATAGGCTCATATCCAGATTTATCTGGCAAAATAAGGGACCAAGGATGAGGCCTAAAGTGCTCACCCTTGGGGAGGATCGGAGAGGTCTGGGCCTCCCCAACTTAAAATTATATTTCTGGGCGGCACAGCTAACAGCTGTAGTAGCGTGGATTAATACAGATATAGAGTCGGGATGGGTAACAATAGAGCAAAATTCGCTACCGAATATAGCTTCATCCTCTTTAGTGTTCCTGAATAATCAATTTTGAAAAAAAGTGGTAATCAACAATATATGGGTAAAACACACCTTAAAAATATGGTCGACGGTTCAAAAAAGAAATAGAGGCTCAGTAGCTATTTCAAGAGCTTTGGAGATCTCTACAAATCCAGAATTTCCCCCCTCAACAGTAGACTCTACTTTTACAACTTGGAAAAATAAAAGGTTTACGGATCATTGACCAGCTGTTTGGAAAAGACGGCCTACACCCATTTTCATATCTTCAAAATAAGTTCTCTCTCCGTCAAGCTGATATGTTCAGTTACTTTCAGATTAGACATTATATTACAAACCATAAAGACTGGAATACAATGAAAGAGGCTCCAACTAATATAGAAACATTTTTTATTAATGTAATTAAACACCAATTGCCAACAAAAAAATATATTGCTCACATATATAAAAACTTACTATTAGACACTGTAGATAATACCGTTCATGTAAAAAATAAATGGGAACTGGAAACTAACATTGTCATTGAGGATGGAGAATGGGGTCAAATATGCTCCGAATGTCACAAGGGTATTAATAGTAATACGTGGAAAGAGTTCGATTGGAAGATGAAGATAAGGTTTTTCAGGACACCACAGGATATCTCTAAATTTAGTGACAACCCAGCTGCAAAATTTTGCTGGAGAAAATGTGGTGAGGTTGGGGACTGTTTACACTTATTTTGGGACTGCCCAATTATACTTTCATTTTGGAGGGAGATAAAGAGTGAAATAGACAAAATTCTGGGGATTGATTTAGAACCAAATCTAAAACAATTTCTTCTTGATCTAACCCTTGTAGATAAATATACCAATGACCAGAAATATCTAATACATATATTTTTAATGATTGCAAAAAAATGGTGACAATGAGATGGATGAATGCCCAGCCGCCCAAAGTGATGCAATGGTGTGAATGCTTAAAGGAAAAGTTCGCTTTTTTAGACATTAAGTTTTATGTGTTCCTTCACCCACCCAGTGCTCTGTAAACTTTGACCCATTTCACACACACACCCCTGCTCAGAGATTTTCAGGGGAGAAGTGATTCAGAAAGGTAGTTCTGGCTAGTTTCGGGGGCGCTTTATCTGCGCCGTTTAGCCTCACAAAAGGATTAGCCTCTGAAAGCATGGCTAATTTACATCTCACAAACAAAGAGAAAAAATTTACAAGTCACATTGCAACGGGACTAGTTTTTGTCATTCGTATCCCTGCGCCGCTCACCGCGGATATTAAACAGCGCTTCGTATGTCAGCTGTTTCACTGCCGAATGCCGAAAACATGTCAGACTCCGTCTCATCTGATGACGAATTTCATTTTAACACTATATCAGATGAAGAAGAAACTTATTTTACTACTAGGATATCTTTATGAGCCAGAGTACACGGATGAAGAATTGCATTTGCTACACAAAACACACACATCAACACAGATTGTTGACAAAGCTACTGCAGTCTATGATCAACCATCGGTGTAAAGATGATTGCATAAATAATGTGCTAAAATGCGAAGATGATTGCATGAATACGGCAGACATAGCGGAATAAATAATTTTTTAAAAACAAAACTTACCCAGATTTCTGGTATGGCCGAACTCTTCAAAAACAGTCTTTCACTTTTCCCGAACTTTTTCCTGATGTCATCATCCTCTTTGAAGTGTGCACTGCACAAACGAAAGGTTTTGACTCATTCCAGCCGAGTATCCTTGGAATAGCCGATTGCGAAAAGCCACTGATGCCTTAGAGAAACGTCCTTAGCAGGAAAAGTGTCAAACCGAAAAGGTGATCCTGTAACATCCTTATTGTTACAACCCGGGAACCTGCAGGTACGCACCATGGCTCGATATATTTAAGAAAAACTACTTTTAAGTGAATCTAGAAGTTGTTGTTTCACTCATACAGCCAGGATTAGCAGCGAATGTTCTATCGCTGCGGGGAGCGGCGCAGGGATACGAATGACAAAAAGTAGTCCCGTTGTAATGTGACGTTGTAATTTTTTTCTCTTTGTTTGTGAGATGCAAATTAGCCATGCTTTCAGAGGCTAATCCTTTTGTGAGGCTAAACGGCGCAGATAAAGCGCCCCCGAAACTAGCCAGAACTACGTTTATGAATCACTTCTCCCCTGAAAATCTCTGAGCAGGGGTGTGTGTGTGAAATGGGTCAAAGTTTACAGAGCACTGGGTGGGTGAAGGAACACATAAAACATAATGTCTAAAGAAGCGAACTTTTCCTTTAAGAGCGGCCTTGTGGTATGAGTGTCCGCCCCGGGACTAGGAGATCGGGGTTCGAATCCCGGTTGGGTCATACCAAAGACTTTGAAAAAAAATGGGACCCAATGCCTCCTCGCTTGACACTCAGCATTAAAGGGGTCAGCACCTATAATACCATGGATATCTACATCCTATTATAGTCTTTTAGACCATTAAACTAAATTGTATTGGAAAAATAAATTAAAAATATGATTTTTTAATCCTATATTGTGAAGGGCATATTTTCTCGTGAGCTCACAGGCGATATTTCGTCTGTCTCGGACGCGCGCAGGACTAAGGTGGAAGGAAGCAGGACGCGGCTTCAGTGTCTCGCTCCAAAACAACAAAAGTTATAACTGAACCCGACCTGGCAGTGACCTATGGGATCTAACCGTGTATTTACGAGCCCGGGCCTCGCCTCGTGCGTAATGGTGTCCTCGTTTGTTGTTGAGTTGGGAGAGAAGCAAGCTCATCCAGGCATCAGCGCTTATGCTGTTGTGAAGCTGGAATACACAGACCGATCGGCGTTTTGTCTCCCGTAACACGGATTATAACACGAGTCGTCAACGGTAAGACATAATTTATGCGTTTCACGTTATGAAATGAGCTTTGTTGTGCTTGTTGTGGTTCATATTTGTTTATATTAGGCCGTTGTGCCGACACATACGGCCAGAACTCAAGTTCTCGTGTTGGAGTGCGCGTGCTCGTGGGGTGCGTGTGAGCTGGTTTAAGAAGGCAAGATTAAACAAACGCGTCAATGTTGAATATCGGCTTCTCAGCCAGTGAAAAATCATTAGGAAACCATTATAGACATGTTTTTAAGTGGAAAAGTGAAGATTTCAGGTGCTGACCCCTTTAAGGGGTTGGATTGGGGGGTTAAACCACCATATAGTTCCTGAGCGTGGCCACAGCTGCAGCTCACTGCTCCCCACCATGGGGATGGGTCAAATGCGGAGATGTAATTTCACCTGTGTGTGATGAATACTTGGGACTTTGACTTTTATAACATTAAGGCTCTGACTGCCCGCTTACAATTAAAATATGAAATTTTTAATCAAAGATGGCTAGCCATAACAAGATACTTCCCTGCCTGGAAAACTCCCCGCACAATGTGATGATGATTTTGGTTTTCTTGTCCTCTTGATTAGTAAACAACAATTGCAACTGCCTTAAATGACACTTTTATTTATCTATTTGTTTATTCATACATATATATCTTTCTGAAAGTAGTTGCTGTAAACGTTTGAATATGTTATATGGAAATGTAAAGTTTTGTTTTATTTCCTGTGTTCAGTATACATTTTTTTTTTTGAAAAATAAACAGTTCATAAAACAAAAGCAGTAGGTAATGGTTAAGAACCTAGTAGTTACTGATTCGTTCCTCAGTACTTGGGAGGAGTCTTCACTTTACTGTAAGGTACACAAAAGCATTAGGTAATGGTTAAATACCTAGTAGGTACTGATTCAGTCCTCAGTAGGCTTTTGGGAGGAGGCTTCACTTTACATCATCTCTCGAGACGGACGGATGCCGACGACGGACGACGAAGTGACAGACAAGTGTGTTAGGGATTTTGTCAATTACCCCAACCGGAACTGAGGAAATAAGATAGACACAATGAACCACACAAAACTATTTGCAAAGGTTGACAGACCAGACTCAGGACAGAGTACAGTCTGCCCCGATCGGCTGCCAGCACCGTTTATTTAAAGTAGGAGATAAGGTAGTGGGTGTGTTCAGAAGATGTGTGTGTGTGAGTGTGTGTGAGATACAGAATGAAATAGAGAAGCCATACAGGACATAGCATTTCTATGACATAATCCCTCCTGTTTATGGTATTTATACATAACATGCATGAAATATCATCCACTTTCATAACTTGTCACCATTTTCTATGAAAGCTTCATTAATCATGACTTCAGGGAAGGGGGAATGGATAAAACCAGGACAGGTGTTCGTCCTGAAAATCATACACACCGAGGCGATACAAGGAGAGCAAATCAATACACCAAAAATAAGCGTCAACAGCAGAATCAAAACAATCAACCTCGGCTCGGAACGTGAAATCAGTAGAAGCAATCACATGTTGGGGAATCACAGAATGTGATGCTGCAGCTGTGCTGTAGTCAGTGATCAATACCACAACACTAAGAACTTCATCCCAAGCATCAGTCCAGTAAAAACGTAGAGTAAAATCATCATTTACAGTTGGGATACCGGAATACCGGTCAAATCAGAAACATCAAAATCAATAGGAGTGGCAGGTGCATGAGTCAAAACAGCAAATTAGCAAACAAGTGAAACATTAAACATATAGATGATACATTGTACAACGCAGCATGAAAACATAGCAAGAAACCAAGAAAAATAATGACAGGAATCAAATATCGTAGCAATAAATTGTAACAATTATTGTAATAATGTGTACCAGGAACCAGACTTCATCCATTCCCAGAAGGGCGAATCCTCTCGGAACACTGAGCTCATCAGCTTACATTTGAGATAAGAGGTCGTTCATGTGTGTAAGGGTGGCGGTGATGTTGCCGGCTGTGTCAGGTAAAAAGGCGCAACATCTGAAACCAAGAGCGTGACCTATGACATGGCAAAGGCCCCCTTCCGAGGCCAACAGATGGTCCAGCGCGAGATGGTGTTGCATTAACATGTTCCTGGTTGCTACCATGAAAGGTGGAAAACCTGAAAAACCTTGGGACGTGAGTGCAGTCAAGTTTTCTAGCTGAATGTGCAGTCTATCTATGTGGTGTGAGGGAACCCGTGGGGTCAGTACCATTGATTCTTATCAAAATGTCATACAAAGATGAACACTGTGTCAGGGCATAAGTGTCTGTGCGCAACCAAGGATCATTTGAGACAGTGGAGTGTCGTGGATGAGCTAAGCCATACAGAATACAAAAAACATCAACTGAACTCAACGCTTCAGGCCATAGAAGTGATGACTCTTTGAGGGAGTGTGGTATCAGCGAGCAGACGTAGCATGACGTGTTGACTTGTGCTGCTCGGACGATGGCAGTGACCAATGCAAACCAGAAGTTCCCTCCCAGCAGTGGTGTGTCCAGACGAAGTCCCTCTGTCCCAGGAACCGTGAAACCAGGGTCCAGTTTGGGTGTGTGGGTCCTGATCCTCCATCCCGATCCGGAATTCCTCTTCCTCCTTGTCTTCCTGTGACGACCAGACGGGTCCGCGAGTGCTGGAGACGGTCCATAGATGTAGGTTCAACCTTAGTTCCATCTCCTGTGCCCCAGACAACAGCCGCTGATCCAATCCATCCGTCGAGTGCCGAGAGGCATATCGCTGTCACAAAAGCCACCGTTATCACCATGGCAAGGCATATTGTGTGCCTGTAGCAGTCTTCCATCTTCACCAGGTTTGAGACGCTCTGACTTGTTGTACAGGAGCCCCTTTGAAGCCTGGACTTCGTCGCCGCCCTAGAGGCGGTTAGGTGACTTCGATGAGCTTACAATGAGAAAGGCGGATCCAAGATGGCCTCTCAGCAACTTTCACAGTGGTGGGGGTAACGAGCAAGACTTGAAATGGACCGTCCCAACGTGGAGAACTCCAGTTGTCTCGTTTAAGCACTTTGATCAGGACCCAATTTCCTGGTTTCACGATCTGTGTGGGCGAGAAAGCACAAGAGGGTTCTGGCAGATTATTGCATTCTTTGACTTGTTTCCTCAGAAAACATTTTAACCATCCAGTCGGCCAAGGTATTTTGTCCGTCATCTAGTCATCACCTCATTAACAATAATGTGTTCCATTGTTTGACCATTGTCTGACCCGATAACAGAAGGAATTCCATAAGTAGAAAGAAAAAAAAAATTTCTGGCCATTTGGATAATGCATCTCACTCCATGCATCTGTGACAATTCAATGAAATCCATGTGTATGGTGTGAAATGGGTATTCTCATACAAATCAAACATTTCTGATAGTAGTCTTTAGCAAAAGAAGAAAAGTTTACAGTATGGAAAGACGTGTTTATCAACTATCACCCGTCAAGCAGGATCTCGTGTGTCAGGGTTTCAGAGCAGTAAAATGAAGTCTCCGGCAGAGGGAGCCCTTGAGCTGCAAGCTTTGCACTCCGGTCAGCAAAAGAGTTTCCCCTGGAGACATCAGGTGTTTCGGGAGCTGGATCGCTTCCAGCAGCCCCAACAGTTTTGAAGTGTGCATTAGCTGCTTGTCACGGGGTGTTCCCATGCTGCGATTCTGCCATAGTTCAAAGGTGTGCAACATGAGAAATTCATCAACTTAAGCATTTTAGATTCAGAGACCGATATCCCAAAACAAGAATCTTTCTGCACCAATTTTGTCTACCAGAAAATAATCCATTTGTATAAATAAATACATTTCTAAGAAAATTGTTTCCACGGTAGAGGAGGGAGCTGCATTGAGTCTGGACGACGTCCTTGGCACCAGCCGTTGTATAACTGCTCTGTACCAAGACGTCGAGGCAAAATAATAAACAGGCCTGAATAAAACAGCTGCTCAACCTTGGAGCAGCCTAAACTGTCTACATAGAATAAATATAAATTTGCAGAGACAAATAACCCTGAGATTTAACTATTGACCATTAAATGCTCTGATACAAGAAGAAACGTGACAGTGTGACTGAAACCTTTTTAAAGTGAAATCATGTAGGCCTTGGAATGTGTGCGTGTGTGTGTGCGTGCGTGTGTGCGAGCCAGTGGTCACTGACATTTGTGGTTTTATGACGTGGTGTGGTTAACTGGACATGTTCGAGGTCTTCTGGCTGTGGTTGGATGTTTTGGGACTGTTTGAAGGCCTCGTGAAAGATTTGTGGGGTTTACTCGGACGAATGCGATAAAGATTATAAAATTACAGTATCCATTGTTTCTATATTGCCCAGCTAAACAACTAACGTTTCCTTCCTTTACTCTGGAAGACTGTGTGAATTCTGCCACACAAGCTTCCCTTATTGTTGGAAAAAGTCCTTGAAAGTTTAATCTCGAAGATAAGGGGAATGTTTCCTTTTTCTCCCCTCTCATCCTCATTGTCCGCGGCCCAGACAAACACGGCTCTGTTTCATGTAGCTTTCCCAGCATATATCATACTGATTGTCATGTCAAATTAAAATCAGTATTCTGTAGACAACTTCAGCCATGAATGTTTTTACCCTTTAATCGACTTAATGTCATTCAAAACAAAACAAATAAAACATCTACCCACATAAGATATACTTAACAAAAACTCAACTTTGAATGAAAAGGAGCGGAATGAAGTAAACATCTTATAATTTCTGCCCCCTTTTCCAGAAAAAAAAATTATCTACACAGTTTCCATTTGTCAGACACATATACAGATGAATTTTTAAGTATTTCCTATTCTTATTTCCAGAACGATCATGACCATTGGCTTAATGTAACATTTTCATAAATACTTAGAACACTTAATTTTGTACATTTTCTGAATATATTATAAATGACAGTGATTTTTTAACTTCCCTTTTAAGGTTATTCCAAAAAATTTAACACCATTTACAGACATACTCCATTCCATAATTGTAGCTCTAATTCTAGGTTTTGTAACATATCAGTTTCTCTCAGCATATAATCACTAGTTCTCTTTACAAATATCCTCTGAACGTTTGTTGGCAGAGTACTTAAGTTGGCTTCATACATAGCTGTAAGATTTTCCAGTCTTTTAAATCATGAAATTTCAGTCATTTATATTTGATGAACAACAGGTTTGATGGATCTCTACAGCCACTATAGTTGATGATTCTCAAAGCTCTTTACTGCAAAATAAATAAGGGTTGTGTATAGCTTTTGTATGTTGCTCCCCAGATTTCTGCACAATAAGTCAAGTATGGGACACTCAGTGAATTGTACAATGCCAATAAACCATAATTAGTCAGTAAGAACTTGACTTTATGTAATGCTCCTAAGGATTTGGCAATTTTATCTTTTATGTAACTTATATGTGATTTCCAGGTCAAGTCTCTGTCAATAAACACTCCAAGAACTCTTGTTTCTTTTACCCTTGTGATTTCAGTCCCAGCTACTGCCAATGACACATCACTGTTGTGTATCTTTAAATAGTATGAAATGTGTTTTATTGAGATTCAGTGTCAATTTATTGAAGTCAAACCAGTTATTAAATCTTAATCTGTTCATTATTTACCACTTTCTTAATATCCAATCCCGAGTAAAACAGTGTTGTGTCATCTGCAACCAGAATGGTACCGAGTACTTTGGATACATTTACCAAGTTGTTAATAAACAAAATTTATATTTATGTAGTTACATTTAGAAAATGTACATGTTGTCTTTTGCTGTGGCCACATTCTCCACCACTACAACATATTTTCATTCTGTAATTTTATTATCACTTATAAATTTATTATAATTTTATTACCCATTAATTCTATCATCCATAAACCTGTTTATGCTGCATTCAAATATCTATCATCATTATCAGTACTCCATTAACATAAATCTGTCTAAAAACACCATTCATGCATCATACTTCTCTCCGTCTCACCTATATATTTTATTTTATTTATTATTTCATTTTTATCTACTAACAAAGTGCCTCCCTTGACTCCCAAGGCTGTAAGTTCGCCACTGTGAGAAACCCTCCTGCTGCTCGGTTTCTCTCTGTCTCTCTGCTGGAGAGAAACTCTGTACAGCCATGTGTGGCGACTGGTGATTTCTTAGGAATTTCAATGTTCAGAGGCGATAATTTAAAGTATCCAATATGCAGTTTCGAAAATAACAGGCAGACTGCAACATTTTCATTGCCCGGGCTCACCTCTCATCCACCGAAATATCCTAATTTTAACTGATTCCTAGGAGATCTCCACTTAATATTATTATCACAGTTTGAACTCACAGGTTATTATTTGAAATAAGTTTCTGATTAATTTTTTTTCAAGTGTACCAGACCTGTTTAGGCAACCATTAAAGACTATTAAACTCCAAGTCACGCATGGTAACCCTGAGAAGGAATTTCTGCATTGTTTGGATTATCAATGACCTTAGAGTTATGTGAAGGGGGTAGCCTGCAGTTCCTATCTAAATGTCCTTTTCTGATTGCAGTTCCAGCATGTCACTGCGCTCAGATTGTTACCCGATCGGTGACCATGACGGGACGCTCTATCTCTCCCCCATTCAGTAAACCCTTTACTCCTGATGTTTAGATCAAATCCATGCACAATAGGAACTTATAGTCTTTACTTTACTTGGCCTTAATTAGAAATGAAACCCAAATTCAAGGATGTATATTAGGAATTGTACTTCAGTTGTTTACAAATTAACAGACCTTTAACTTCAGCATGAGAGATTACATATAAATCTCAGCACCATCAGATGACCTCCAGCCATCATGGAACCACTCTGCTTATAATCTTTGATCGTTTTTATCCCAAATATGATGGAAGCCGACACAATGTGATGTCCTTCAGAGAAATCGACCTCTATCATTAGTCAAATAGATATTTCTAATCAAAGACTGCGATTAACCTTCTGTTATAGGCCAAATATGTATTTTATCATCCTAATTTTCAAATGAATTCCTAAAAACCCGGACAGTGTGACTCTTTAGATCAACTTGTTGAATTATCTGCGTCCTTGTCGTTCAAATTTAGGATTAGAACTACTGGTCTCCTGCAGTATTTTATATTACTTTATAATTACAAATTATATTTATATTATATATTACGTTAACCATTTAACTGTTCAAAGTCTAACTAATTTCCAAAACTCCTTTATGCTGCTATTTAGGATGTGTGATTGAATTGTCATCCAATTTTGCTCATCTCCAGGGTCATCTAATTTCTTTGTGCTAAAAAATGTTACATATATATATTCATGTAACTATTCATTACTAATCATTAATTCTTCGCTGTTTATTTATCTATTTAGTCCTTTATATTTCAATTTGATTCATTTTTAGGAGTTATCAACCTAATTTAGTAATCCTTTGTGTGCGTTTGTGCTGTTAATTATGCCAAAATAATGTTTTATTATTCACCGTTCATGAGTTTGCCACTGTAGTTATTCTGCTTTGCGTGAGGGACATTTAGTTTAATGTAGCTAGCACAAAATGTGAATTTGGGGCCAAATTAATAAATTGTTTTGCTTTTCATTGCTGCAGCTCAAGCAAATACACACGAACAGTCACGCCTCCAGACAGACACCACAGCAGCATTTAACACACAGGCCCTGAGCCCACACGGATCAGAACCAGAACCTCAGACACACCTCCAGCACACACACACTATTGCAGGACTCCTCACTTTGGTCCACGCCCACTCAGCAGCAGCAGCACACACTCAGGTTCCAAACTCACTCATGAAACGCAACAGGATTAGGCAAAGTTCCAGCAGGCACACCGCAAATCACACCAAGACCACCAATACCTGGTCATTCATCCACGTAGCCACACCTCAACAAAAAAACATCCACACACTCAAATCATGCACCAGGAAGTAGTTGGAAGTCCCCCCCCCAGCAGTGTGGGAACTCGTTCCACTACAACCAACCAATGAACAAACAAATAGACAGACAGACTAACAAATGGGTAACTGGAGCTAACCAAGAGTCCCTTGCGGCGGACTTAACCTGGAGCCCCTTACGGCGGACTCGACCTACAGCCCCTTGCGGCGGACTTAACCTGGAGCCCCTTACGGCGGACTCGACCTACTTAGAAACCTCACAGTCACCCCACCGGCAATTTTTTAACCTAGACACAGACAAGAAAGTCTCACCAAATCTCCCCAGCTCAGAAGCTTGTGTTCGCAGACCGGATCCGACACTGAACAGAAAACAGACAGGGCTTAAATACAGGAGGATCTGGGGAGCTGGGTGATTAGGAGAACGAGAGGCAGGTGGGACCAATTAACAGGAACTGAAGCAGGGGAGACGAGATACTGGTGTGCAAGGAGCTGGAGGACAGGAGGGCTGGAAGGCAGAGCCTGACACTTGACATGTCATTAATAAAAAGCGTAATTGAATGTATTGCAAAACCTTTTGCATACATTTGTAATCAATAATTTAAAACAGACATTTTCATGAAATGAAAATGGCCAAAGTAATAACAATTTTTAAGCCAGGTGATAAAAAAAAATTATCCAATTGCAGGCCAATCGCTTTGTTGTCCCAATTTTCTAAAATAATTGAAAAAATATTTGTAAGCAGATTGGAAAATTTCATTGAAAAATGTAACATACTTAGTGACCACCAGTATGAATTCAGAACAACAAGATCAATGGCAATGGCAACAATTAGCATGGTTGAGGAAATATCAAAAGCAATTGATAACAAAGCAAAAGCAATAGGAATCTACTTAGATCTTAAGAAGGCATTTGATAAAATAGATCACAATATCTTGCTAACAAAATTATGTAAATATGGCATAAGAGGAATAGCATATACCTAGTTAAAAGGTTATCTAACAGAAAGAATGCAATTTACACAAATCCATAACGTAAATTCAACTACAAGATTTCATTTTTTGTGGTTCTACACAGAGCAAATAGAGCTTGTTTTCACTTTTGCTGACATGTTTCAACATCTGCTGCCGCCTTTCTAAGAGCAACCACTGGCTGTTGGTGGCATCACTTCCGTTTATCTGTGTATAATGAAGAACCACAAAAAATTAAATCTGTGTATAATGACAAACTACAAAAAATGAAATCGGATAGAAAACACAGAATAAACATAACAAAGGAATTCAACTACAAAACAAATGTCTTGTAGCCTAGTGAACTAGACCAAATTCTTGCCTTGCAAAGTTTGGTCTAGGCACGCTTCATTGCAACCCTCGCAGCCCGATCCACTGCTGTGGCTGTCCAATCACAGCTTGCTATAGTTTTGGTTGGGCCAATCACAGCGCTCTATATTGTGGGCCAATCACAGAGCCGGAGTAGCCGAAAACGTCAGAGCTGCGGCTGTGAACACAAACAACATGGCGGCAGCGCAGGAACCAAGTTCATTTGAAACGGCTTTGTCATCAACATTGGATTATATATATTATATGCATCAGCAATAATTTGGGTATTGATGGAATGAAATCCTTTCCTATTGACGTATTTAAATTCGTTCTGTGATGGTGCTTTTATAGCAATGTGTGTGCAGTCTATTGCTCCTATTGTGTTAGGAAATCCAGCCATTGCATGAAATCCTTGTTTGACTGCTGCTTGTTGTGGGTTTCTCCATGGAAACTGGATGTATTGTGGGATCAGAGTAATTATGGCATCCAACATGTGCGGCATTATGAGGCTCAATGATGGTTGTGAGATGCCCGATCTGTCCGCTATCTCACGCTGGACGGTCCTGGTGGCAAGGAAGCCTAAAGTTGACAATTGAATATGGACCAGAATGGCATTGGTGCGATTTGTCTGTCGCTCCACAAAATGTCCCAAATCCTGGCATAGCTCCAGAACGATATCCCTCGGAAGGCGATATCTGCTTAGGAGCCACTCTGTATCCTCACCTAGCAGGTCAGTGCGCTCACGGAAGACGCGCTCCCTCCGTAGCGCACGTTGCTCTAAATCTTCCAATAAAGCAAGATCAGCCATTCTACAATGTTTGATTCCCGTTGGTCGCAGGTGTTTTTATAGGTTCTAACCCCAATTAAGCAACAAAGCTGTTTTTCCACCGACATAATTATTTATTGGGTAAATATGATTTGCGGATGAGAAACACGAGTGGATGACTGAGACCTTCAGAATTGCGGTTCCCACGTTCTGCCACTAGATGCTGTACAGATCTGTACGTAAGTTGATAAATGAGGCCTCTGGTCAGCTTCTGAAAACAGTTGGAAAAGCGAGCGCAACGCACTGATCCGATTCCAGTCAAAATTCTATTTTTTAAAAAAAAGAACCCTCCAGAACCTCCTCTGCTCCCCGATCATACACGCGTTGTCAAGTGTCTGGTGCTTCGATCTCGCTGTCAATAAAGTTTTTCTTTTTTGTCCGGGAAGAGCCCAGGGAATCCCCTCCCCAATCATACGCGTTGTCAAGTGTCCGGTGCTTCGATCTCGCTGTCAATAAAGTTTTTCTTTTTTGTCTGGGAAGAGCCCAGGGAATCCCCTCCCGATCTGAGGACGTAGTGTGACCAAAAATGTTTAATGAAGGGCGTTTCTGTATGTAAATGACGGTACACGGACACGAGCGCATTGGTACACACAGGTGGAATTTATCATCAGACAATTGCGGAGGAACATGCGTACGAGAGACCACCGCATGTTTCATAAATCAGACTTTTGACTGTTCGTACACACATTCTATATTTCATCCGTATAGCAGGGAATATTAGCCTAGTGAACTAGACCAAATTCTTGCTTTGCAGAGTTTGGTCTAGGCACGCTTCATTGGAATCCTCGCAGCCTGATCCGCTGCTGTGGCTGTCCAATCACAGCTCGCTATAGTTTTGGTTGGGCCAATCACAGCGCTCTATATTTTGGGCCAATCACAGAGCGGGAGTAGTCGATGATGTCAGCGCTGCGGCCGCGAACACCGCAAACACAAACAACATGGCGGCAACGCAGGAACCACGTTCGTTTGAAACGGCTTTGTCATCAACATTGGATTATTTAGACTCCAACATGCGTAAGTCTGTCCGGATATACTTAGCGGCTTCTTATTTTTGTCAAACAAAGTAGTGCAATGTCCCAGTACACCTGATATTCATGTTTTTCATACAAAAACGACAGAAATCATTGATGTTAGACGCCATTGCTGCCTCCCGCTTTTCCGTCGCTGTGATTACGTCACGTTGTTTGTTACTCTGATTGGTCCTAGCGCTATCCAATTGCGTGCTGACATTTTGAAAGACAACCGTAGATCCTGCCTCACGACTGAGGGCCGTCAATGGTTCGTGGCCAGACTATATATTCACATATATAGGATGGCTTGCCAGGCTAAGGGAATATAGGAACATTTCTACGAACGTTTGATAAATGAGGCCCCTGGTTTGATAATAACATTTCTTTGAATCTAAGTAAAACTAAACACATATTATTTGGAAAACAAAAGACAGAAAAATATCCCAAAACTTATAATAAATGATGTTGAAATTGAGAGAGTATGTGCAAATACATTTTTGGGTGTTATAATAGACCAAAGGTTGAGCTGGAGACCGCATATAGAAAATGTAAAAAAATTGTCTAAATCTATTGCAATATTAAATAAATCTAAACATATTTTAATTGAGAAATCATTATTTCTCTTATATAAAAGCTAGCAAAACCGCAAAGTGTGCCTTTAACTGCACTTCTAGGAAGCTTTTGCCAAGCCTGATTTTCTGCTGCTGAACAGGTGATTCAACCACTAAATCAAGTGTGTTGGAACAAGGAAACAACTAAAAAATACTGGACACTGGCCTTTCAAAGACCAGAATTGCCCACCCCTGGAGTAGCTGCTACTGGTTCTCTAGTTTACATGAAAGCAGCTCACTAATTTGAATGAATATTAGAACTTTTCACCAGATTATATGAATTATAAATGTTTTTACTACTCAATATGTATTTTAAATTAGGTTTTTAGTATTGCACATGGAAGAGTTTAATTCCATATAAGTTTATTCAGCTTAATGTCCCTGTGTACTGCTGATAAAGCTCGGGTAGATGTAGGCTTTAGAATTGTTGGACATTAGAGCCCCCTACAGGATGAAATTGTAACTATTCAGCTTCTGCAGATAAACCTATTGAACAGCTTTGTTGTTTAGGCCTGCTGACACTTTATGGAGGCTCCTGTGTGTAAATCCAGACAACCTGAATGATGATGATGGTGATGGTGATAGTAATGAAGATGAAAGTGATGATGACATGTTTGTAAGTGAATTTAATTAGATCCACAGAGGGTAAAATGCTGATAAAAATAATAATTCTAGTGATAAACAGCCATATTGCAACTTGGAGGTGATGGAGGTAAAATATACAAGAGATTTCTTATTTTCATTGATGGATTTTTTTTACTTTCTATTACAAAATTGACAAATATGGAATCTAGATTAAATGTAACTGATATACTTCTGGGTGGTTATGTAGAAGTAGAAAGATACCGATTTGTTTATTTCTTTATTATGCTCACAGCTTATCTTCTGATCCTTGCTTTTAACTGCTCGTTCATATGTCTCATTATTGTACACAGAAACCTTCATGAGCCCATGTATATTTTTATTGCTAGTCTGTTGATCAACTGTATTCTTTTCAGCACTAATATCTACCCAAAGCTTTTAATGGACTTTTTATCAGAAAAACCAGTCATCTCTTACAAAGCTTGTCTCTTTCAAGCTTTCACATTTTACACTTTAGCTTGTTCTGAGTTCTTACTGTTGGCAGCCATGGCTTATGACAGGTATGTGTCTATATGTAAACCTCTGCAATATCGCACCATCATGACAAAAACTACTGTGAATGTTTTGCTGTTTTTATCATGGTTTCTACCTGCTTGTCATGTTTTAGTGCTAATTTTACTGAGTTTTAATAACAAGCTGTGCTCCTATACTATAAAAGGTATCTTGTGCAATAATGCTGTTTACAGTCTGTACTGTGTGACACCTGTAACAACATCTGTTTTTGGTATAATTGCTCTGTTTAACATAGGCATTTTTCCTATGTTTTTTATAGTCTTTTCTTATGCAAAGATACTTGTAATAGCCTACCAGAACTGTGGTGAAGTCAGACAAAAAGCCACACAAACCTGTTTACCGCACCTCCTGGTTTTAATCAACTATTCTATCTTGTTTACGTATGACATTATTATAGTTAAGGTGGATTCAGATTTCCCCCAAATTGCACGACTTGTGATGACACTTCAAATAATTACATACAATCCTCTCTGTAATCCACTCATATACGGACTAAAAATGAAAGAACTCTCTAAACATCTCAAAGGGCTGTTCTGTCAAGCAAACACAAATAAATTATAATTATTGTGTTGATGTGAAAAAAATATATTTGTTTATTTGTGAAGGTATTCAGGATAAACCTACTTCCAATGCTAAAACATAACAGATAGCATGTGTTTTATTTTCAAAATAACATTTTATCCTGTTTAGAAACACTTATACTCAACATCTTTCCAGCATTGTAATAATATTATAAAATTGTATGTGCTCATTATTGCAGCACAGGAAGTCCTAAAGGCTTTATTTATTTATTTTGCAACAATGTTGAATTTTTTGTGTTTATGTAAAAATGAGGAGCCAATTAAACTGAAATAAAACATATTCTCAAAACTCAAAAATGTCTCATATCTAAACCTAAATTTTAAGATAATTTCTTTACTATGATAACGTTTGTTAAAAATAACCATGAAGTGGAACACCCACATGGAAGATTTCATTTTGCCTTTAGTGTTTTGATCAGTCTTAAATGGCACAAGCATTAAACACTAAAATTATTACGTGGAACTGTAGGGGCCTACAAAACTTTAAAACGGTCAAACACATCATAAATAAAATGCCAAGATATGGATTCTAAAATAATATTTCTGAGAGGCCTGTCATGGCCTATCTGGAGTTGGAGAAAACATTTATACTCCATGTGCTTGGGCCTGGGTGCAGTCTTGTACCACTCATAACATATGACTCCAGAACATTGACAGCTGCAGAAAAATATCATACTAGTGTGCTGGGCTGTGAACTCTAGGCTTGGCAGCCCCAAATGGGTTGCCTTTTGATGGAGGCTGGTGCCCTATCATCCTTTGGCTGGCTCCCCTTCTTCCTCATGTTTGAGTCTGTCTTCTGGTGTCCGTCCTTTGGTGACTATCAGCTGCTGGGGCATGCATGGGCCCCAGACTCTGGTCCTGGTGGGACCTAGGCTGTCACAAGGGAGCCCCTCCCTCATCACATACAAAACATTAAACAAAAAACAAAACAACACTCTTGGTGACAAATCCACATACAGACAAGGGTGGACTGGGACAATAATTCAGCCCTGGTATATCTCCATCTATCCGACCAGGTGTATTGGCGAAGGGGGGAGGGTTCAACACATTAAGATTTTCCAGCCCACATCTGGTTTTTAAACATCATCACAATTATTTTTCCCTCTCCTCTGTGAAGGATGTATTTGTTTTCGATTAATCAATCAATTCAACATGAAAAGGAAATGCAGTTTCAGTTATATTTACATATTATACATATGCTACAATACTAAGAGAGTTGAAATGAGGTTTAGACAATCACTCTGCTAAAAAAACAGAAACAGAATCAGAAAATTTTTTCATCATATACTGTAATTATTACACTGAAAAAACTGATTTTTTTGGAACGCTAAATATCACCCAATAAAATCATCTAAAATGTGACTAAATATATTAAAGACTGAAAAAAAGAAAAATTAGTTCATTCTAACCGGATTTCCTATTTTACTTAATTAAATGACTAGAACCCAATTGTAATGATATGAACTTTACCAAACATATTAGTTCAGAACAGCTAATGTTAGTGTTCCGAGACACGTGAACACAGGAGATGCAGGAAGATGTAAATTTATCTCCGCTGTTTATTGGACTTCTCTGAACCACTGTTAAGGGCAAAATGTCATTCTGTCTGGTGTTTTTTAGTTCTGCACAAATGTTACAAAAAAAGGAATTATCTTAAATTGTCTCGCACAAAGCTTCAGGTACGCAGATCCATAAGAATAATAGGAAAAATATGCTGCTGCAGAAACCAGAGACTGTGTCACAGACTTGTTGTCATCAAGAAGTTTACTTTATTTTGGCAAGTTAAGACAGGAAGCACGTACGTCGGTTAATATTGTCCCACAATGGTTTTTCTAACTGTGGTTGCGCACCACCTGGCTTCCACTAAAAGAAACTGATGATGCATTCAATGTGCCTCAAAAAACGAGGACATAACAGGTGAACTATGAAGTAATCGATGTAACAATGGTTTTTACCGATGAGAGACACTGAAGCTACCGGTGCAGTCGCATCGCTAACGTCATGAATGACCCACCGGTTCAGATCGGTGAATCTCTCCATCCCTAATGCATACAACTTCACTGAGCATGAATCAACTGGGTTCTCTCCTATTTTTTCTTCTCTTTGGTTGGGAACCAACTTTGCCTGTCGAGCTGATCTTTCCAAAGGGAGAGAAATAATTAAATGGTAAATGGCCTGTATTTATATAGAGCCTTCTTGGGTTCTACAACCTCCTAAGGTGCTTTGAGTGCCTTTGATTTGTCCTAGGAACTCGGAAATCCTGACTTCCAAGTAGGAAAAATCAACTGAAACGCCTCCAAAGTCGGACCTCCCAGTCAGAAAGTCGGAAGAATTTCAGAACCCCGACCTTGACATCCAAAATGGTAGCTTTCTGTATCGACAACAGTAAGTTTTGCTTGAAATGTGTTTATTTTACATGACACACTAAGAGTATGTTTAAAATCAATGTTACATGTAGCACATGCAAAGTGTCATTTGTATGTCGAATGTACAGCTTAAAATTATGTTATTAATAGGAATCTATAAACAATGACTACTGTTTTTGAGGGCTTCGCCATATTAGAATCTCGACTTCTCCAACTATGGTAACCAGAATGTAATGTGACGTCATTGCCAGTTCCGACTTCTGAGGTAAATTGAACGCACCATTTGAAATCAATCAGTCATCCACCCATTCAAACACACATTCACACGCTGGTGGTGATGAGCTACATTGTATCCACAACTGCCCTGGAGCACACTGACGGAAGCCGACCGCCACCAGCAGGCAAGGTGGGTTAAGTGTCTTGCCCAAGGACAACATATATATATATACACTGCTCACAAAAATGAAAGGAACACTTTAAAGAAACACATTAGATACATCAGATCTCAATATGAAGTTGGATATCTATACAAATTTATTTAACATATATAAAGAGGATTAACCCCTTGAGATGATACATCTCGTTTTCAAGGGGGTCCTCTATAACATCAACACAGCAGTGTACAAGACAGCGGATCAGAGAAAATAAACATTACAATTACAATTACAAACAGCGTTGCATCACTCACACACACACACAAACAAAATGGCCCACAATACTCAAACCCACCCACCCAACACAAACCCCACCACAAACATGCTATAAAGACCTTAAACATTAGTAATGTTTAAGGTTAACAATTAGACAATTAGTAACACTGGCAAATATTCCGAAAATGTTCAATCAGAGCTCTTCGGAATATTGTAAATGAAGATATAGAGCGAAGCGGTAAAGGGAGATTATTCCAATCATTCGGAGCCTTAAAACAAAAAGCATGTTTCCCAACCTCTCTTTTCATTCTAGGAACTCTAAAAAAGATCTGAGCATCATGTCTCAGACAATGAAGCGAGTTGTAACGTACTAAATGTGACTTTAAATACTCTGGATAGTTGAAATAAATACTTTTAAAAATAAACTGTATCCAGTGAAACTGTCTCCTAACTGAAGGTGTAAACCAGGACAACTGTCCATACATATCACAACGACAGGGCAATGTCTTAGGAACAAAAGATGCCAAGTCTTTTAATGGAAATAAAAGTTTTCAGCCTACAGAGGGCTCAATTGTGTAGACACCCTAAAATCAGAGTGAAATGAAGATGTGGCAGGCTAGTCCATTATTTCAAAAACTTAATTTCTGCAACTCAAAATGCTTTTCAGTATCTTGTGTGGCCCCCACGAGCTTGTGTGCATGCTTGACAACGTCGAGGCATGCTCCTAATGAGACAACGGATGGTGTCTTGTGACATTTCTTTACAGACACTTTGGCTTCATTTGGCCTCCAGCAACATGTGAATGTTCCTATTCATGATCGCTCTCACACAAAAATTCGGGACATTAGGGATAGTTTGTCACCTTCAGGATTGTCCTATTTTGTAGAGACATCTGATCCTCCCACATTTTCCAACTTTGCTCCTATATCACATAAGGATTTGGAGAATTTGATTAATTCTATAAAACCAACAGGCTCTCCTGATGACGTCCTTCCCCCGAAGTTGCTGTGTGACATCTTCTCTACTGTGGGTTCTGTTATTTTGAACATTTTTAACTCCAGTCTAACCACGGGACTATTTCCATTGTTATTTAAAAAAGCGGTTGTGCAGCTGATTTTAAAGAAGCCTGGATTAGACCATACCAATTACGCTAACTTCCGCCCCATCTCTAAGGTGCCTTTCTTATCTAAGGTCATTGAGAAGATTGTCCACATGCAAATATCAGCTCATATCGAGAAAAATTCTCTCTTTGATGTGTTTCAGTCCAGCTTTAGGCCGCTCCACAGCACTGAATCAGCTCTACTGCGTGTGATGAATGATATCCTGGTGGCTTCTGATTCTGGGTCCGCTGTTCTGCTCCTTTTATTAGATCTTTCCTCTGCCTTCGACACTGTTGACCATCTCATTTTGTTGGATAGGCTAGAGGCATGGGTAGGTATCAGTGGCACTGCTTTGGAGTGGTTCTGCTCTTACTTATCTGACAGAACTTTCAGGGTCCAAATTAATGACTATTCATCTCCGTGTCTCTCACTCCCTTGGGGTGTGCCGCAGGGTTCTGTTCTCTGGCCTCTTCTATTTTCAATATATATCCTTCCCTTGGGCAAAATCCTGGAGAAATACGGCCTTGGTTACCATATCTATCAGTGGCGGCTCGTCCATAGGGGGCGCTAGGGCGCCGCCCCACCAGTCTCACAGGAAAAGGAAGAAGAAGAGAGGAATCACAAAATGTATTTAAAAAAACATAAAATTTAAACTAAACGATCTATACACCATATGGACTGTAAGTGCTGTGTGTAATCTGCATTTAATTGTAGTTTAATAATGTTCATACTTTTAACACGGCCGAAACGTCGACGTACTTCCTGTCACGTGTCCTCTCGCGGTCGCAGCAATCTTTACCATTGACTTAATATGGTCTAACTGGCGCATGCGCGCTGGATCCCCATTGACAAGGAATAGGAGAGCTTTTGGGCGCATATGGTTGCGATCACAAACGGGGGAGTCTGCTCAGATCAGGAGGAGGATGCTCATTGGTCAGCTCACCCAGCCCAGACAGAACCGGAAAATTCTCCACAGGCTAGTTCACCGTCCTTTGTTGTTGTGGGGCCGCTGCTAACGTCGACTATGGAGAAAACTAGTAGTTTCATCTTTTTATCATTGGATTCTACGAACCAAGTGGATTTTTTTACTATAAGATGGATTATTTTGACCAGCAAGGTAAGACAGAATTTAGCTTTTGACTTCATGAAAATAGCTTTGTTTTGCTTTTCATTTAGCAGTCATTAGGTGGGGTTTAGGTAGAAAACGTGGATTCTATCGTTTAAAAGAGCCTCTTCCCATTTAGTGTGTGTGAGGTTTGCATATATTGGTGAATATGAAGCATGTTTTTGGAACAACTTTGTTCAATTCAATTCAGTTTATTTATATAGCGCCAAATCACGACGAGAGTCATCTCAAGGCACTTCACAAAGTAAACATTCCAATACAGTTCAGTTCATTAAGCCAATCAGTAAAAAAGTTTCCTATATAAGGAACCCAGCAGATTGCATCAAGACACTGACTGTGTGTTGATACAATCCTCATACTAAGCAAGCATGTAGCGACAGTGGGAAGGAAAACTCCCTTTTAACAGAAAGAAACCTCCAGAGGATCCTGGCTCACTGGGGATTGAGAGGACAGAGCAGGCACATGCACACCCCACACCCACACCCACACACACACACACACACACACACACACACACCATATAGATCAAGTAGTGTTTCTATGGCTACACTGTGATTTCTTAGTAGAAGTTCTATTTAGTAAGAGAAACTTTATTGTCTTTATCTGAGTGAATCTATAATTAATTCAATAGGTGAACTAATAGTAGCACATTCTATGTTAAAGAAAGACTTTGTTGCTAACTTAGCAACAAAGTCCATCGATTTCAAGTTGTGTGACGCATAAGAATGGTAATTTGGCGTTCCCTAGTGGTGATATGTGGTTAGCGCATCTGAAAAACTGACCTGCAAAATTAAGAAAAAAAAACGATCGTTTATATAGCGCCTCTCAAGATAAAAACCATTCACAAGAACTAACATAAAATTTTTTTTTTTTTTAAAAAATGCGCCCCACCCAAAAAAAAAAATTCACCAGCCGCCACTGATATCTATGCAGATAACTGTCAGATCTACCTGACCATGATTGACTCGAATGCCCTCTCACTCCTTGACAAATGCTTAGCTGAGGTGAGAGGTTGGCTGGCTGACAACTTTCTGAAGCTAAATGAGCTTAAGACTGAAGTTATTCTCCTGGACCCCCATAGTCATACTCACTCTTCTCCTGTCCCTTTTGTTCTCACCGTCAGCCCCAAACAGTGTGTGACTAGTCTTGGGGTCAAATTTGATTCAGGTCTCTCGATGGTTCCTCAGATTAATGCTGTGGTTAAGTCTTGTTTTTTCCAACTGCGCCGTTTAGTTTGTCTAAAACCGATCTTGAAGCGGCCGCACTTGGAATCTGTGATTCACGCTTTTATTACTTCACGCTTGGATTATGCCAACTCTATGCTCTTTGGTGTCCCTGGTTCAGCTTTGAATCGACTACAGGTAGTTCAGAACGCTGCAGCCAGGTTTTTGACTAATACTAACAGACGCACTCACATTACTCCTGTTTTGGCACGTCTGCACTGGTTACCAGTAAATTTTCGTATTAAATTCAAGATCCTGACCTTTGTTTTTAAGATTTTGAACAGTTCTGCCCCAGCATATCTTTCTAAGTTACTTAAACCCTACGTGCCAACCCGGGCTTTGAGGTCAGCTGACCGTCTGTTGCTTTGTGCCCCACCAATGAGATATAAATCACGGGGTGAGCGGGCTTTTATGTCCGCTGCCCCCACTTTCTGGAATGCACTCCCCCTCTCAGTCAGGCAGACTCCCTCACTCTCTCGTTTTAAATCAGCTTTAAAGACATACTTTTATGACATGGCTTTTTCCCATTGTTGATGTCTTGTAGTTTTACTGTGTTGTGTTTTTATTGTTGCTCCTTTTGTTTTCACTTACTGTGTTTTTAATTTTGTACTTGTACAGCACTTTGGTCAGCTGCCATGCTGTGTTTTGAAATGTGCTTTAGAAATAAAATGGAATGGCATTTCCTCCCAGATCTGTGTGAGGGCATCCCTGAGCTCTTGTACAGTCTGAGGAGCAACCTGTTGCCGCCTAATGGACCGAAACATAATGTCCCACAGATGTTCTATTGGGTTTAAGTCAGGGGATCGTGAAGGCCATTCAATTGTTTCAATTCCTTCATCCTCCAGGTACTGCCTGCATACTCTTGCCACATGAGGCCGGGCATTGTCGTGCATTGGATCTCCTCCATCCTCCATGGGTCTTTGGGAGTAGGTCTGTGGCTCCTCACACTCACTATTGGACATTCCTATAGAGAAACCTTACATACACAAGAGCGTGTACGCACACAGGTGCTCACATTATCTTCTTCTAATTACCTTTTGAGTGATGGTGCTGCTGTGACAAGTGAATTTCCCCACTGTGGGATCAATAAAGTCTATTCTATTCTATTCTATTCTATTCTATTCTATTCTATGGTGCTCTCACAAGTATGGGCTTGGGTGTTTCTAACACATAACCTAAGGCTGTGGTTGGCACTATATGCACTATGATTTATTACCGTGTGAGGGCGATGGTGGCAGAGGAGTTAAGTGGCCGCCTTGCAATCAGAAGGTCGCAGGTTCGCTACCCGCTCAGTCTGTTGCTGTCGTTGTGTCCTTGGGCAAGACACTTAACCTGCCTTGCCTGCTGGTGGTGGTTGGAGGGACCGGTGGCGCCAGTGTACGGCAGGCCCCGCCTCCGTCAGTGCGCACCAGCGCAGCTGTAGCTACAATGTGTGTGAATGGGTGGATGACTGCTTGTGTTGTGAAGCGCCTTGGGGGTTGTAGAACATGTAGAAGGCACTATACAAATACAGGCCATTTACCATTTCATAAAAAATTGTTACTGTTATACATCCTCATGTCGTTGGCGCAGTGATGTTTTGGTTCTGTTGTATTATGTGTGTCCCCTTCTCTCTCTCTCTCTCTCTCTCTCTCTCTCTCTCTCTCTCTCTCTCTCTCTCTCTCTCTCTCTCTTTCTTTCTGCAGGTCTAGAAGCGGATTCTTGTACATCATCCTATATTGTTTATTTTTGTGAACCTTTTCCCCCCACCTCTTCCTTCTTTCTCCCCCCTTTCTCCTTCATTTCCGTTTCTGTGTCCGCTGGGATCTAAAACAAACAAAATAATTTTTTTAAAGGTTTTGATATCAGGTGGGGCATTATAGCTGAATCTATAACGCTTCACCAGTGAGAAAGTAAAAAAAAACAACTTAAAATACACCAGCAAAAATGTCATTAAAAAAATAATTCAACTGCAGAATTTTATCTTCAAAAATTCAATAACAGAATGTCAACATAAAAATTTCATCTTGCAGTTGAATCTTTGATGCAAAATTTTTGCAGCTTAAATTTCTGAATGGAAATCAATGTAAATAGTACTCATTATGTATACATTTCTGCATCCTGTTCATAAATTGTTTTCTGCTATCAGTAACACTGTAATTTCTACTTTACCAGTGGACTAATGTTTGGCATTATTGTAAAATATTGACTTTGTTCAGAGCTTATGTGGTCAACCTCCTTTGCTGTCTCTGTCTTCTATCAGCTTTCATGTGATGGGCAGTGGCGGCTAAGTTGCTAAGTTAGCAACAAAGTTGTTCCAAAAACATGCTTCATATTCACCAATATATGCAAACCTCACACACACTAAACAGGAAGAGGCTCTTTTAAACAATAGAATCCACGTTTTCTACCTCAACACCACCCAGTGACTGCTAAATGAAAAGCAAAACAAAGCTATTTTCATGAAGTCAAAAGCTAAATTCTGTCTTACCTTGCTGGTCAAAATAATCCATCTTATAGTAAAAAAATCCACTTGGTTCGTACAATCCAATGATACAAAGATGAAACTACTAGTTTTCTCCATAGTCAACGTTAGCAGCAGCCCCACAACAACAAAGGACGGTGAACTAGCCTGTGGAGAAATTTCCGGGTCTGTCTGGGATGGCTGAGCTGACCAATCAGCATCCTCCTCCTCATCTGAGCAGACTCCCCCCCGTTTGCTTGCGATCGCAACCATATGCGCCCAAAAGCTCTCCTATTCCTTGTCGTTGGGGATCCAGCGCGCATGCGCCAGTTAGCCCGTATTAAGTCAATGGTAAAGATTGCTGCGACCGCGAGAGGACACGTGACAGGAAGTACGTCGACGTTTTGGCCATGTTAAAAGTATTAACTTTATTAAACTACAATTAAATGCAGATTACACTTACAGCCCATAAGGTGTATAGATCGTTTAGTTTAAATTTTATGTTTTTTTAAATACATTTTGTGATTCCTCTCTTCTTCTTCCTCTTCCTGTGAGACTGGTGGGGCGGCGCCCTAGCGCCCCCTATGGACGAGCCGCCACTGGTGATGGGGCTGTTTCCCCAGACTGGAAATCTATAGGGATGAATCTCTGCTCAACTTGGACTAAAATAAATGTACAGCCATGGTCTTTATCAAGCCAGCTGAGAGCAGGTAAACTTGGTTCTTTTGGATGTATTAATAGGAGTTACTCACAGTTTGATGTAGTTTTCCAGAACCGTGATGTTTGCTTTCCTTATTTGCTTAATTTGATGAAACCCTCGAGTGGAATTTATGCAGATTAAAGAACTCTGATCCATCTCAGTTTACATATTCTAGGTTTGTAGTTTAGCTGTGAGTGATTGTGTGTGCGACGTAATCGGAACATAAATGGATGTTGAACTGAATATAACCTATGTGGTTCTTGCAGGACATGTGGAAGTGAGCAAATACAGATTTTTGTTTTTTGGGATTATTCTTACAGTATATCTTCTCATAATATGCTCCAATTCTACTATTGTGTATCTCATTTGGATTCATCAGAACCTCCACGAGCCCATGTACATTTTCATTGCTGCTCTGTTAGTCAACTCTGTTCTGTGGAGCACTGTCATCTACCCAAAACTTTTGATTGACTTTATATCAGAAAAGCAAACAATTTCATATTCAGCCTGCCTCCTGCAGTTTCATTTGTTTTATTCTTTAGGAGGCTCTGATTTCTTATTGCTGGCAGCCATGGCTTATGACAGGTATGTGTCCATATGCAAACCTCTGCAGTATCACACTATTATGAAAAACACTACTGTCAGAATTCTCCTTGTGCTAGCTTGGGTTCTGCCAGCCTCTCAGGTTGCAGTGGCAGCTGGACTGAGTGCTGATAAAAAACTCTGCAGCTTCACTCTGAAAGGCATCTTTTGCAATAACACAGTTTACAAACTGCATTGTATTGTCTCAAGAGCACAAACCATACTTGATATAGTGGTTCTGCTGAATGTTGCACTTTTCCCATTGCTCTTCATTTTCTTCACTTACTCCATGATACTTAGAGTATTGAATAGAAGCAGCAGAGAGGTAAGAAAAAAGGCAGCACAGACCTGTTTACCCCACTTAGCTGTCCTCATCAACTTTTCTTTTTTGTGTGTTTTTGATGTCCTTACAATCCATCTGGAATCAGATTTTCCAAATATGTTGCGATTAATTATGACTTTACAGTTAATAATGTACCAGCCCCTCTTTAATCCAATCATCTATGGACTGAAAATGAAAGGAATTTATAAACACCTCAAAGAGTTGGTACTTTCAGCAAAGAAAAAAGATTTTCAATGTAATTTAAACTCAAATTAGGACTCTGTTTATTAATGTAAGCTTTATATCGGAATATAAATAATAAAAACATTAATGGTTGAATTTGAACTGTGCTATATTTTCTCACATTGTAGTTTCACACAGCTGAACTCAAAGATCTGAAACATTTTCTAAATTCACAAAAGACCCATTACTCTCAAATATTGTTCACAAATCTGTGTCAGTGAGCAGTTTTCCTTTGCTGAGAAAATCTGTCCCACCTCAGGTGTGACATATCAAGGAGCTGATTAGATGGCATGAATTTTGCACAGGTGTGCCTTAAACTGGCTGCAATAAAAGGCCACTCTGAAGAGTGCAGTTTGATCACACAGCAGAATGTTACAACTTTTGAGGGAGCGTGCAGTTAGCATGCTGCCTGCAGAATGTCTACAAGAGCTGTTGAACATCAATTGAATGTACATTTCTCTACCATAAGCCGTCTTCAAAGGAATGTTCATTTCATGTGATGCTTTATGATCTTTGGCTGACAAGAGAGTGCGTGCAGAGGGTTTTGATACAAAGGTTATACATTTTTTATATATATGATTAAATAATGATTAAAAATATATTCCTCACTTTGCTTTAAAATTGATTAACCACATATAATTTGGTGTTCGTCACCACTGCCTTTATTCTAAGAATATTGTTGAGGCGTGTGGTTTTGGTGCCTACAGTGACACGTTTATGCTACCCCACATGATCCAAATCCATCCTGTAGGAGTATCTGGTTGTCGGTCTCGTCAAACCGCCGCACTTCTGCAGTTCCCTGGGTCTTCCACTGAGTATGCACTCACAACAGAACACCACTGGTGTGAGAGGTTCTCTGCTCAATATTGTCAGAGAAGGAGAAACAGCCGGCTGCCTCCACTTCAACTTTAGGACAAACTTCCTCAAACAGTACCTGTCAATAGATATGCCATTTTGTGGAGGATTCAGATTTACTTCAATTTTGAAAGCATAACTGAAAAAGGAAAAGTTCTCATTTTGAGGTGCAGAAGCCCTTTATAAGTAATGAGGATTTCTGGTCAAATGGTTTCTAAGACATCTGAGCACCTAAGCAAGCTTAAGGCCCCAGAGTCCTCCATGACTGCCTGCTGAGTGTCTGCAAAGTTTCTGCATCCAAGATCTAAATATCAAAGAGATAATCATAAAAACACACTTAATTTATGAAGAAAAGTACACTCTAGCACTGACGTGCGATTTTGGAAAGCAGTTTGTTAATTTCTATGGAGACAAACTTGCTTATCATAGGTGTGTTTCAACTGCATGAACCAATATCTCACACTATTATTAATTCCAGACTGTGTGTGATCAATAGTAGTTTTATTAGATGTACACTAAAAAAGTATATCTATTCACCTTTGAAGCTTCTTGAGGTCAAAATCGTCAACCTCATACGGCTAATGGGGTGTTGCGCGACAAGCAGTAGAACAATACAAGCGACATGAGAAGAAGCATGGCCTTTTGCCTCTATGGGCAAGAGCCACGCTGACCATTTTCCCAAGAAGCTTATAATCACCATTTTCCACTCCTGCAAAAACACAATTCACTAATGCAGATCAATTAACATAGGGACAACCACACGTTTATGTAAGTTTATCTTATTGCTTACCACGGGCAACCAAAGCCAGTTTCTTAGAATCATGTGGGCCTCTGAAATATTGGCTGTTTCTGACTGAGACAACCAACAGACGAAGAAACTCTCTGGTTGGCCCACCGTCATCAACAGCTCCCTCTCCATTCCCGTTGGAGTCCACAAATGTTCCCCTGAGGTGGTGCATTGGTGAAAATCTCAGCCTCAGGCAGGGGCGGGGTTAGGCCCGGCTACTTGGGCTCAAGCCCCGGATGTTTTCTGAAAAGCCCCAAACCTAAATTTAACGGGTAAAAAAAGTCACATGCAGTACCAAAGTCCACCAGAGAGGGCGCACTTGCCTCGTCTGCATCAGGTCTGCATACAGCCTGCTGGGGTCTCCCTTGAAGAAGAATCGCTAAGCAGCAGGCAATCATGCTGCAGCTAAAACACAGGGTGGTGTTTGGAAGTTTTATTTTGGGACTAAAAGAACCACAAAGGAATGAAAACTGTGATGATTCAGGTTTGTGCATCTCAGTTACTTAATGAAAATCATGAAATTGCTTAAATTGTGGTTCAACAGTAATATTTAAAAGACCAGCATGATGGAATCCATAAACTAATATTTTGTTGAGCAACACTTTGAGGCGACCACAGCAGCCAAATTATTTATGTGACCAAATCAGACTTCTGCACCTGTTGACAGGTGTTTTGACCCACTGCTCAATAGTAAAGTGTTCTAACTCTTCTGGGACAGTTTTGTTTGTTTTTTAAATTATTCTTCTCAACCACAATTCAAAAGCAATGTTTTATTTCAAGACTCAAGATCAGTTTCTTTCCCCCAAGTGATCACCACTCTGAATGCAAGTTTATCCTATGAATTATTCCATTTTCTTACTCATGTAAACATTAGGACCCACATTTTTGCATTGTTGTTGTGCCAGCAGCATATTCTGTTGTTGTACAATGATAATAAAGCTTTCCAATTCTTATTATTTTGCTTAATTATAATTTAGCAATTTTTAATTTGTTATATTTTGAGTTTCTAATTATTTCTGACTATTGTGAATTATGCCTTTTCATAGGATATGAATAAATTTGAGGATTACTATATAAACATGGCTCAAATCTTAATGTAAAATCCAAGAGGGGATTTTTTTTTATTGTACTGGAAAGAAGTTAACAATATATTCATTATATCAGTTCATAAATGTAATGTAGTGCTTCTTGTCTGCGTTAAAGTGGTCAAAAATGTGAACGTCACTCATCTGGGCTAAGCCCCAAATCTTTTTCAATCCTAAATCCGCCCCTGGCCTCAGGAATGGCCTGAATGCTGACGTCATTTGTCCTAGGAAGAATTACATTTGTGATATCTGAAATGTTCATTGTGGATAGAAAGAATGTTATTATGGATATCTGGAATGTTCATTTCTACTAGGAACAATATAATTATAGACATCTGGATACATATCCAGTCTGCTTAATAAATGTTAAAACGGCTACCTTAAATTCTTAAGGATTTTGAGAAATCTCAAACTTAATTCCTACTAGTGCAGTTGTTATTATGGCTATCCATAATTATAATTTCTACTAGTAACAAATACTTGTTGATCTCTTCATTTGCAATTTTGACTAATAAGAATACAATTAGTACTAGGATAAATTATATTATTGCTATATAAAATAGGAATTAATGAGTTGAATAAATGTTAAAACGGCTTGCCATAGTCCACCTGATCTGCATTACCTTCTCAGGAGCACTTCAAGTGCTGCAGATGCCTGTTAATCACTCATTCATTTGAGTCAGGTGTGTGACAGCAGGGAAACACTGGTGTTTGAAAGGGCAACATGGAAAACATGCAGGACAGTGGGCCCTGAGGACCAGGGTTGGGGAACACTGGTCTTGAGCATTACGTGGGAATTTCTGGCCTAGCTTTAAATTGGTTTCAGTCCTATCTCTCAAATCAAATCAAACTTTTATTTATGAAGCGCTTTTCATGCAACAAGTGCAACACAAAGCACTACAATTAAAAACAACCACACAATACTCAATACTTTCATATTAAAGGTAGTAAGTCCCCTTGTTCCAAGTCTCCTGAAGAGACAGCTCCTATGTGCTAGGTATTTTCTACATTGGAGAAGGTATGAGTCACATTTTCCTGTCGGGTGTTTTCCTATTCTAGCAAGACCGCTATGAAGGCCAAAGTGTCCTATTCTTTACCTAGTAATAACCACAGAGTCTTTTCTATTCCAATTAGCCTTTCGCCGGCCCCGCCCCCAGAACGGCTATTGTCCAATCACACATCATAGCAACCGTTACTATCCGACAGCTCCAAACAAAATGATGAAGCTAAGCCTAATTTACTACTAAGCATTAGCCTCGATAGTAGTCGTGTCTCCTTCGTTTCCCTTAAGAACCTCCTCATCGAGCTCAACCAGCAAGCCAGCAAGCATGAGTGCTCCCCCCGCCCGCGGCTGGGTGGAGGTCCGCCTCCCAGACTATCCAAGACCCTTTTAGATAAGACACACCGTGCCGGCAAATCAGCGTAATATTACCTCAACCGTGTGTCTTATAAACGCACATTAAGCCTTGGCGCAACAGCGGGTGGTGTCATGATCACGTGATGAATCAATGCCGAGCTCCGGCCGGGAACTATATTGAAAATAAAAGTAAACACGGGCATAAAAAGTTACATTTTATAAACTCAGCTGAGATGATCAACTGAGCGATGCATAGCGCTGGGAGCTTTTCTCCGTTAGAGCTGCCTGCAGCTCAAATCATCTGACAGCTCATAGGGACACCGCATCGCCGCCACCGCCACCAAAGCAAATTCACCAGACGACGTAGTCACCTGGGAGATACCCTGACCAGACGGTTCGTGCTTCGGGGCCAAAGCTACTGTCCCGATAACCCAAGAGGTCAATGACCGACAGCCTGTCCAAACCGACCTCTCAGTGACCCCTGGATCAAACGGGACCTCTCACACAAGGTGAAGTAGACTCAAGCTTTGTTTATGCTTGACGCATCCGCGAGGTCTGCAAGGCTCCGTGCGGCAAAATTACGTGTCCTCCGCGCAGCCCAAAGTTTCCGCACCGCGCACCTAGGAAATTTTCTAACTACGCGCGGAAAAACATGGTGGCCTGCAAGAACTCGTACTGGCGGAGGTTCGTAAATACAAACATCTCTATGATTCAGGCCATAAAGATCACCGTGATCAAAATATTGTTAATAATTTGTGGAGTAAAATTGCTGTCACACTCGGAAAAGACAATGAAGCAGTAAAAAAGTGTAAAACATCAGTGATTTCTACTTCTATTATGGTGTAGTGTTTTAATGCATGCCGTAGAGCCTTGGTGTAGTGTTTTATTGCCCTGCACTCTGGGAGAATATTGGCTCACAGCGAAGACCGCAGAAGGTAGGAAGGAACTATAAACGCTGCAGAGTCCGACGCACGTTCCATCCGCGCGTCTCATTTCCGTGCGGAATGTACATGCGTCAAGCATAAACCAAGCTTTAGGGCCGTGATATACTTGTTGTTTAGCAACGCGTACGTGTTTAAAATGGCTGCCACGCGTAGCTTGCGTTCATTTGAAGCGTTGTTTGTGCGCGTCCCCCAAAATTAACGCAATGCGACACGACGCGCCCGAATGCTGCAATATACGGTATAGGTGGAGTTGACAAAACGAGCGAGGCACACTCACCATGGTGACTCCATCTCTGGATTAGAGGTCTTTCACACCATCTACGATACCGCTGCTGTCCTTTTTTCTGCCGTAATCTCAAAATTAACCAGTTTTGAGCTCTTTTATTGATGCCATGTTTATTTTGGTTGTACCGGCTCTCTATCCGGTCTGAGTACTCTTGTTTGCCCCCTAGTGGAACACTCCGGTACTACAACCAGTGCAGCGCTGTATAGCAGCAAGTATATGAACAAAGACGCAGCCTGCTGCCTGCGCCAACGCGAGGTTAAACAGCAAGTATATTCCAGCCCTTACTGCTCGCTAGTGTAAAATGGTCTTTACTAATTTGATAACTTATTGAACCATCCAAATTTGATTTAACACAGACATCATAGGATCTAAGACACTTACTGATTAGGCAACCTCCTCTAGCTTGCATTACATCACCTCATTAATTGTCTCAATATCTTGTTTAACCATCATTCATAGTAAGTTGTCCTTTGTCATCATTGATTGAGAAATAGTATTACATTTATTTTTATAACTATTTTCTTGACTCTGTCTGAATTATTCTGAAGTGTGCGGATTACTTTCAGTAAAAAGAATCTAAAGAAATGTTAAATTAACATTTAAAAATCATTGAGATTAATAATTCATATTTATATGGAATATTACATCTTCATTGATCCCTCTTTAAATATGTGGCACTAGCCCATGCTACATTTAATAACACTAAGTTATTCCTTTCCATGAAGTCCTATCATAACACCATTTTTATCATTTTTGAGACCTCCCCAAAGGACATTATGGGCGCTAAAATCTCCCACCCAAATAATTTTTTTGATAACATCCATGAGTTCCTGGAGTGCATCCTCTCCCATACAAGTGTTGGGATTGTATAGATTAGTCCATATGTCAGTGATTACACATTCAAGGTTTGTTTCTACCTCTCTTCTCCTATATTGAATCCCAATTTTAACAAATGTAGCACATCCCCCTCCGGACCTACTCTCCCTATCTTTCCTCTCACACTCATAGCCATAGATTTTAAAGTCCAAGTGAGGTTTTAACCATGTTTCTTGAATGCAAACTATTTCTGGTTTCATTATGAAGCTATCCAAAGTTCTCTTAAGTTCTAGTCCGTCAGCTGTCAAACTTCTAGCATTCCACTGTAGGATAGAGAACGTCATGATTTAGGGGATCTATTCAAATTAGGTCACGGCTCCCCTCACCTCTCTCGCATCTGATGGTTTCCTTCTCAGCTGTGTGTGGCAGTACTTCTAGGTCCTCTGTGGTTCCTGAAGCTCCGTCCCCTTGCAAGCTTGTAGCCTCCCAAATGTCTTTAGGATTCACCACCTCCACTCAGCCAGCCAACGCCCCACCTCCCAACTTCACACCATTCATCAGCCACCCCCCCCCCCCCCCCCCCCCCCCCCCTCCCCCCGGACCAGGTGAGGAGATAATTGAGGCGGCTTAAGAGCAGAAAATCAGCAGGTCCTGACGGAATCAGCCCCAGACTGCTCAAAGACTGTGCTGAGCAGCTGTGTGAAGTGGTCACACACATGTTCAACCTGAACCTCCTGTGTGGTTCCAGTCCCCAAAACATCACATCCCAGGGATCCAGACCACTGCAGACCAATCGCCTTGACCTCCCACCTGATGAAGACTATGGAGAGACTCATCCTCACCTATCTACGTTCGGTGGTGACCCCAGAAATAGACCCACTTCAATTTGCATATAAACCAAACATGGGGGTGGAGGACGCCCTCATCTACCTGCAGCACCGGGCTCTGAATCACCTCGAGATGCAAAAAAGCACTGTGAGGATCATGTTCTTCGACTTCTCCAGTGCCTTCAACACCATCCAGCCGTGTCTACTGCAGCAGAAGATGAGGGGTGCAGGAGCGGACAAACATCTAACCGCATGGATCATCAACTACCTCACCAACAGGCCACAGTACGTGAGGCTGCACAACTGTACATCTGAGGTGGTTGTGTGCAGTAATGGAGCCCCGCAGGGTACAGTGCTCTCACCCTTTCTCTTCACCTTCTACACCTCGGACTTCACCTACAACACCAGCAGCTGTCACCTCCAGAAGTTCTCTGATGACTTGGCCATCGTCGGCTGTGTGTCTGAGGGGGATGACCAGGAGTACAGGTCAGGCATCATGGACTTTGTGGACTGGTGTGAGCGTAACCACCTTCGCTTGAACACCAGTAAAACAAAGGAAATGGTGATTGACTTCCAGAGAAACACTCCTCCTCACTCACCAGTAAACCTCCAGGAAGCAGACATTGAGGTGGTGGACACCTTTAAGTACCTGGGTGTTCACCTCAACAGCAAACTGAACTGGTCCCACAACACAGATGCTCTGTATAAGAAGGGCCAAAGCCGCCTCCATCTCATGAGGAGGCTGAGGTCCTTCGGAGTTAACTCCCAGCTGCTAAAATCCTTTTATCACTCTGTTGTTGGCTCTGTTATTCATTCTGCTGTGGTTTGTTGGGGTGTAGGCAGCTCTGACCGAGAAAGAGACTGAACAAGCTAGCTACCAAAGCTAGCTCGGTTCTGGGCTGCCCACTGGATTCTGTTGAGGAAACGTGTGAAAGGAGGATGTTGGGGAAGATGACCTCCATCTTAAGAAACCCCTCCCATCCACTGCACTCCACTGTGGAGGTCATGGACAGCTCCTCCAGAGGTAGACTGAGACATCCCAGATGTAAAACTGAGCGTTACCGTAGATCTTTCATCCCCTCTGCTGTAAGAGTGTATAACTCCTCAGTTTAAGTTGCACTGGTATCATCCTGGTACGCAATAACACCAATGCAATATTCAGTATGTGTTCTATACTTGTGCAATACCGGATTCACATTGTTGTCTGTGTCTCTTACAGTATGCTGCATAGTGTTGGTACCAAGTCTGTTTTTATCTTTTATTTGTGTTTTTTTTTTAGTGATCTAAGATTACAATAGTAGATTACTGCCTATGTGTATATACATGTACCCTTGTTTTTATCTTTCTTCTAATTACCCTTTGAGTGATGGTGCTGCTGTAACAAGTGAATTTCCCCACTGTGGGATCAATAAAGTCTATTATATTCTATTCTATTGGAGTGGAGCCACGTGTATTTAAGCCCATGCGCTTTGCTGCAGTGACGGTTCCCCCCTTCAGGTGATTTAATAGATCATTTTCAGTGACATCATTCGGGATATTGTAAATCACTCCTTTAGTCCCAGTTTCAGAGTGGTTGGGAAATATCGTAACTGCTAGGTCCAAGAATTTTCTGAGTTTTTGCGCCTTTGTGTGCTGTGCTTCCGAGCGACAAATTGCAGGAGCGCTCCTCCACTCAGAAAGGAAGCATCAGTGATATCACCTATTTTGTCTTTCAGTTCTTTTGAAAGTTTAAGGGGGGTTGTAGTGGAGAGGCTATGTCCATCTTTTATTTTAATCAGAACTGAGAATTTGATATTTTTGTCAGGGTCAGTTCTTTTAGGGTTAACCTGAGTCTCTCCTATTTCTCTCTCATGAGTGATGTCATCCTTATCTTTCCTATCCTTTTTGGCGTTGCCCCTATTTTCTGTCTGCCATTCTTCTCCAGCTACCCCCTCTATTTTATTTCCCTGCGCTGGCATTGTTTGGGTTCTAGGCAGTAGAGGAACCTGTGTGCTGTGTTCTGATCTGTACTAATTTATATTCTGTGCTGTCCTTCAAAGCTACTCAGACCGAATTCAACTACAGTAAGTGAAAGTTTAAGCTAGAGTTAGACACAATGTTATAGATGTGTTTACGATATATTGTGTGAATTCAAACGAAGGTAAGATTTGAAAGTATTACTATCAGATGATCTGTTTCGAACCGGATAAATAAAGGCTCTAACCTGATCTTCGATAGATTTTGTTCTATATCCGAAATCGCGACGGTCCAAAACAACTCCTCGGAGCCCAGTCAATCGCTGCTCAAAGTACCCCCCCCCAGATCAGCATCCAAGATCGCTTATATCTCCCTTCGGCCCGAGAGAGAAAGGGGCGGACTCTGGCAATGTTTTTCAGGTGATAAAAACCTATTTTTGTAGTGTTCTTAATGTGGGGGATAAAAGTTAGCTCAGAGTCAAAAATCACGCCCAGGTTCTTCACTTGAGAAGATGGATTTAAAATTAGTGACTGTAGCTGTAGTGACTGTGTAGCCCGATGATGCTGCCAAGTGGGAGCATATATAGATTAAAAAGCACTGGGCCTAAAATCGAACCCTGGGGCACACCACATGTAATTTCATGGGCCTTAGAACAGCAGGAATCTAAACTTACCATAAAAGTCCTGTCTGTGAGATAGGAAGTAAACCATTTATGGACAACACCAGAGAGGCAGATGTGTTTTAACTGGCTCAAACAGAATGGTACGTGTATGGATGGGTGGTTTATCTTCTGATTTTGGGGTGAAGATTGACAATGCCTTTTGCTTTAGAGGTCACATAAATGGAGTTGTGGCATCTTCCTTCTATCATCTAAGATGCTTGGCTAAGGTTAAACCAGTCTTGTCTACATACGACCTTGAAACCATTGTGCATGTGTTCATAACCTTGTGCCTAGACTACAGTAATTCTGTCCTATTCAGAGTGAGTCAGAGAGCCTTTGCTCGTCTGCAGCTTGTCCAGAATGCTGCTGGGAGATTCTTGGATGGCAGGCAAAAGTTTGATCATGCTACACACCAATATTGGCAGCTCTACATTGGCTAGCTGTCTCTTTTAGGACACATTTTAAAGTTCTTTTATTGGTTTTTAAATCGTTGAATGGTTTGGCTCCAGCATACATGGCTGACGTGCTGGAGTTGTATGTTCCCTCTCGGGCGCTCTGTTCTGAAGGCCTGTCATTGCTCTCAGTCCCCAGGTCACGGCTGAAGACGAGGGGGGACAGAGCGTTTTCAGTGGCAACTCCAAGACTCTGGAATGAGCTCCCATTACATATTTGGTAGTCCTCTTCTGTAGCAGTTTTTAAACTGAAGCTGAAGACCCATTTTTATGATCTGGCTTTTAACTCTGTGTGGTGACTGATAGTGTTGCTATTTTATTCTCATCTCTTGTTTTATTTGCTTGAATTGTTCTATTGATTCATATTAGATTTTATGTGTTGTTTTTACTTGTGTCTGAAGCACTTTGGTGGCATGTTTGTGTCTGTAAAGTACTATACAAATAAAATTTGACTCAATACATTTCAGTTGTCAAAATCTTAAATTGAGGGTTTCACTTGAAATTGAGGCAGAATCATATCTGGAAAAGCATTGGAGAAGTCTATTTTGCACTAAACAATTCTGTAATCTGTCAAAATTAAACTTAAGGGACTCCTGTGTTGCAGCTGTGTTAGGCTTGGAACAATGGAGAATAGTATCGTCAGCATATTGATGCACAGAAAAAAGGAACAGCACAGAGGTAGGTCACTGATAAAAATTGAGAACAGTAACAGCCACAGAGATGACCACTGAGGAACAACTCTTACAATTCCCAATTGTGATCCTTCAAAAAAAATAAAGGCTTGGATGACCAAAAAAAAGTAATCAAATCAAGTAGAGAAGCCAATTAAATAAACTTTCTACAGGATGAGATAATGATCAACCAGATCAAAAGCTTTGAAGTCCAAGAAAATGGCATTGAACAAATATAGTAAACAACACAATTTCACAGATAGTGGCGTTGCATGTTTCCGCACCTCCACAGACAGAAGTATAAACTAGGCTTTTCTCATGCAACCTTCATCTATTCCTAAACAACAAAATACTACTGAACCCATTTTTATCGGCTGAATATGTGAGATTTTTGCCAACAGCAAAGAGATCTCATTTTTATGTGTTTTTATTTTTTATGTTCACAAGTACATGTCAAATATTCTCTGATGGTCTACAAAAAGGTAGTTTAATCATATTAGTATAACTCCAGTTTTACTTGGCCTATTAACAAAATTTAAAAATGGGTGTGTAGTTTATAACCTGCATTTTAAACATAATGCCAAGTTCCGTGTGTCATGTCTCCCCGGTCCCTTGTCTTTATTTTTAATTATTCCAGTAGTTTAGCCTTATGTTTTATAGTCCACCCCAAGTGTTCAGTTTATTTTTTACGTCATTATTACTCCTCCCATACTCGTTCATTTCCAGTGTTTATCATGTTCGGTTTGTCCGTGGTTTTGTTCTTCCATTGTCTTTGTGTTTTTTCCCTCAGTGCCCCGTTTACACCTGCAACAGATCAGAATTCATCACACCTGTTCCCTGTTTCCTCATCACTGCCCAGTCTATATATATACTCTGCCCAGTTCTCTACTCTCCATTGGTTCTGTCTAGTCTAAAATAATAGTCCTGCTCCTACTTTGGCAGATGTTCTCCTGTCACCTAGGAACTGCTACTGCACTAAAACAAAGCTGCAGAAGTGAAGCTCGCACATGTTTTAAACTTTTTCCTTGGTTTGTTACTGTTTGAAGAGCTACAGCAGATGTACTGCTGGTGCTGGCATTTTGTATGTCAGGCTGAGACGCAATGATACGCTGGTATAGTATTATTTGCCTTTTTTTAAAGGAACATGGGGCAGGATCTTTAAAAAATCTGTAAAAAATTAAACATGTATGTTCATTTTTTCAAAGCTAATGGGTGATGAAGCGTTATAAACCTAAAAGAATGAGGCCACCCATGTATCGTTCCATTTTCTTGAACAGGCTGTTTGCTGCAAAATGCGCTGCAGTTCGGTCACGAATTTCCCACGCTGCCCTACGGATGTGGCGTCAATTGACACTGCTTGCGCGTTCATGACAGCTTCAAAACAGAAAGAAAATGTGTTCGACACTGCAGATCGGTAGGTGGAGCTAATGCACCGTAAGTTGCTTGCCAACCGCCAAACTCCAAAAGAAGAACTGTGGGAATGGATTCTACTGCAACCAGCAAACGACCAAGCGTGGCACAAAGGAAGTTTATTCAGCGGCATCTCGTGAGTCAAAAACCAAATATGGTAAAAGACAGGCAGGGACCCGAATCTATATCGGATACGTGATTGACGAATGGAGGCTGCTTCAACTATATCTGGGACTCAAAAAGGATGCTGCCATGGCTCATTTCCTAGTGAGCAGGTAAGAAACATTATAGGTTGTGTTTAGAGATGATATGACAATGATCTGACCTCACCGATGACTCAGAGAGAGCTAGCGTGCAGTAGCATTAGCTGTGATCATGCTACAGTAGTAGCATTAGCTGTGATCAGGGCTGCAGCGTGGATTGCTTCGCCGCAATATTGTCCGTGAGAGCGGCGGGGAGTTGCCTTTTCAGCGTGAGATATTGGAGGTGTGGCGTGAGAGCGTGTGAAGAGGGTCAGGTAATGGTATTTCATCTCGATACCTTATGGCAGTCAGAGCACCATTTCCTAGGCAGTAGAGGTCTGTGCATCCCTCCATGGATATGCCTCCCCAGACCATCACTGACCCACCACCAAACCTGTCATATTGAACGACGTTGCAGGCAGCATAACGTTCTCCTTGTCTTCTCCAGACTCTTTCACGTCTATCACAGGTGCTCAGGGTGAACCTGCTCTCGTCTGTAAAAAGTACAGGGCGCCAGTGGCGGACTTGTCAATTCTGGTGTTCTTGAGCAAATGCCAGTCGAGCTCTACGGTGCTGGGCAGTGAGCACAGGGCCCACTACAGGACGTCGGGCCCTCAGGCCATCTTCATGAAGTCTGTTCCTGATTGTTTGGGTAGAGACATTCACACCAGTGGCCCTCTGGAGGTCATTCTGTAGGGCACGAGCAGTGCTCAGCCTGTTCCGCCTTGCACAAAGGAGCAGGTATCGGTCCTGCTGATGGGTTGTGGACCTTCTACGGCCCTGTCCAGCTCTCCGAGAATAACCGCCAGTCTCCTGAAATCTCCTCCATGTTCTGGAGATTGTGCTGGGAGACACATTAAACCTTCTTGCTGCAGCACGTGTGAATGTGCCATCCTGGAGAAGTTGGACAACCTGTGCAACTTCTGTAGGGTTAAGGAATCGCCTCATGCTGCCAGTAGAGATAATTACTCAAGCCAAAACTAGCACGAGTGGAAAACCAGCCAAAAAAGATCAAGAGGGAGAAACTTGAAATGACCTCCACATGTTAAACCAGTCCTGTTTTGAGGGTTTTGTAATTGTTGCCACTTTAGTGCACCTGTCGTTAAGTCCATGAACACCAATACAGCTGAAAGTGATTAACAATGCCCTCAGCTGCTTAATCAACCAGAAAATTATCAGACAGGTTTAATTGATTTCATGCCAGGCCCAATAAAAAAGTGTTCCTTTAATTTTTGTGAGCAGTGTATATAGTACAAACAAATTTGTTTGTGACCATCAGGGCCGCTTCATCGACACCTATGTGAGCTGGCCTGGGTCGGTGCTTGACTCCAGAGTGCTCTGCCACAGCTCACTGTCCAGGCAGTCTGTCTATCCTCCTACAGGGCACTTCATCCTCGACAATGGTGGGTACCCATGCTTCCAATGTCCACGCCCTTCAAATGGCAACATCAAGGTGTGGCAGCACAGCGCTTCAACAGCCATCATTCCAGGGTACGCTCCATTATAGTGCGTGCATTTGGAATGATGAAGGCAAGGTTCAAGGCCATCTTCCTGCAAGCGCTGGAGGTCCACCACACCTTTGTTCCTCACGTAAGAGATATGTACCGCACCGTTATATGTATAATTTGTTTGTTTCCCCTATTGCAGGTCGTTACAGCATGTGCAGTTCTGCACAACATCTGCCCAAGTGTTGGCGGCATTGTTGCCCTGGAGGACAAACTCCTGGAAGATGTAGCTGAGGATGAGGGGGAGGCAGGCCTGGAGGCGGTCAGTGGTGCTCCCTGGTGGGATCAACTATCTGCTGAGGTATCTGCCCTGGAGGAGGCTCCAATGGATCATGACTGCTGTTAACAGGTAAGAAAGTATATGGGACTTTTTTTCCCCAGAAAGGCATTTGCACTGCAGTATTAACAGAGAATATTTGTGTTCTATTTGAATTTCTGTTGGTATGTCTCAGTGATGTGGCAGCCGTCAGTTGAGCCAGCCCTGCAAAATCTGCTGGAAGGACGATGCAGTGGACAGTGAGGAGAGACCCGAAGCGCTTTGCAGACCAGCTGGATGTTTCGCTTGCCAACCAGTTGCAGCACTCCATCCATGATGCTGATTTTCCATCATAGATTCAGCAGTACAAGAGACAACCAGTTATTTATTTTGTTTTAAATAAGTTGTCCAGGAAGACACTCGTGCTAATCTTACATGCTGAACAATGTATGTATGTTGGTTCTTGTTAATAATTTTTTTCCCATAGTTGTCCTTTCATTTCAGATTTTCTAGTAAAGGTCTGTGTGCATTTGTTAAAAAAACTGTAAAGACAAATGCAAAGATTTAACTGAAGGAATGTCATTTATTTATTTACCACAGAAATATTTTTCACATGTAATAAATTCAGTGGAAAATATAAACAAAATGAGACTTCTTTTCAAGTAAATCAAGTAAATTAAAAAAACCTATCAAACCTTTCCCTGCTCTTGTCTCTCTGCTGCCTCATGTCCTCCCTGATGAGGTCCAGGAGCTCATCCTCCCTGTCCCCTCGCCTCTTTCTCTCTCCTCCAGCTGCCTGACTAGACTGACCGCTGGCCTGGCTTTCCTCTGGCCCATCCACTGCTGTACTTGGCCCTGGTGTGTCCTCAGGGATAGAGATGGTAAGGACAGGAGGCTGGGTGGAAGGCCTCTGTCCTAAGACAAAGTCAAAGTCAGACTTTGACTACAAACACTGCAAAGCAGCTAGGGGAACACATGTTGAGAAGACTGCGTGATCACATACATCACTTGGAGTCTGTGCGTGTTTTGACACTACCAACACTGCTGGAACCCAGATTCAAAAACTTGCCTTTGTGAGCCCTGATCAGGCTCAGAGGGGAAAATGATCACCAGTTCACAGGGGTGAAGAACTCGACCGTTGATGCGTGGAGGTAGAAGAATCCAACATTGTGCTTGTACATTGTTATTGACCCTGATAATGTACATAACCTGTGCAAAGAAGTGTATTCCCCATGTGTTCTGCTGTTCAAACTATGGTGTTACTGTAGGGTAGTTTTCACGAGTTCCCTCTTCATCATTTTTATTTGTATGTTACTAGGAAAATTTTGGAGCAGATGGGCCTGCAAGGGAAGGCCACCCCCTTGCAGCCAGATAATAAAGGCTTGTGTTTCTGAGCTGTGGGTCAACACAACACATGCAAGGACAATAAAACATCTTCCCATCTGGATTCACCTGATCTGCAGCAGGGAGACCTTGAGTCCAAGCACATAATATCTCGCTGTCGTATGATTCATCCAGCTCTTCGTGTCTCTGCTGTGATGTCAGACCTGCCGTCACTCACCCTGACACTGACTGTGGTCTCTGACTTATATCTGTCTTCTCACAACAAAATGATGTTCACAGCTGTTCTGATCAAACTCTGCAGCTCTGCTTTGACTTGGAAGTACTTTATCATGCTGACAAGCTCCTTTAGTTTTCCATCATTAACATCATGTCATTGTTTTGTTCTGCTTATATAGAAATTTGTTGTTTTTGAAGCATTCAGGCAGGTGATGGTAGTGATGACTCAGACTCCTGCTGTGGGTGAACCAGAGTCGGTCTGCAACAATCAGCTGCAGTCACAAAAAGGGCAGTCAATACTGGCGGATATACAGTAATAGTCCTGCAGCTGCCTGGGAAAACTATAAAACTAATAGTTTGCATGGACCTAACTCCTCCTCACCAGTATGAAACTGGTTTCAGTCTGAAGAAGCTTCCAGCTGACAAGAAGGATGCCCAGGCTGCATCTCTGACAATGGAGTGGATTTCTGAGTCAGTGCTGCAGGCAAATAAAAAATCTGCACAGAAACCCCATAGAGAGTTTTAATAGCAATTAGTACCCTGCAGGGGGCGCTCCATACCTAGATATTTTATCTGTTTTCACTAACATTGTTTCCTGAGTTATGTTTTGTTTCAGCTTTTCCCTTCAGGGGTCGACACAGCGACTCATCTGTACTACTCATAGTTTTCCAAAACTACAAAGTTTTCTGTTGAGAAACAAGAAAAAAACAGTTAATGAAACCAGGAATAAAAGGACAAATTTACTACTGAGATTCATCAAACAGAAATGTACCTTCCATGTGACCTAATTATGGGATTTTATCTTTTATTTCTCAATTTATTTTCATTTAACAGATGGTGTTTACATGATTCCTCCGCTAACAAAGAGAACAACCTCTAAAATGTTGATGTCTGTTTTTGTAAAGAGGTTTAAAATTCTCAATGATGTTTTTATTTATTTATTTTTTAACACAACTGTTAGGTTGGTCAGTAGCTGCAGGAGGGAGATTGTTATTCAACAAAAGCAAAAAGATGATATTCACACATCATTTTTAAGAAGATTACAGGGATTTCCTGCATGAGGTTTAGGAGATGAGGTGTGAAAGTATATCGATTTTCAAATGTACTAAAAAAGTAAAAGTAAAAGGGCAACATGGAAAACATGCAGGACAGTGTGCCCTGAGGACCAGGGTGGGGAAACAGTGGTTTAGAGAACATTAAATAGGCTAACAGGTGGTTTCCCTTTCTGAACATGAATATTAGTGATTAAAGGCTGAATATGGAACACGAACACCAAAGCAACATCTAGTGTGTGGAGGTTGTTGTTGCAACAAGGTTTCCAGCCATCAGGATGCCAGGTTTGCTGCCGATACATGAAGTGAGCAGCCAGCTCCATGTCCAGTGACGACCTAAACTCACTCTGGTTTTAGATCTTTTATGGTCGCTCCTCTTCTGAGAAGGATAACGACATCTTCTGGGCTCAGAAGCAGCTGCTTGATTTGCAGAGTCCGCCATTTTCCACAGCTCCAGCCTCACTGTGCCAAGAGGACTGTTTACCATATTTGGAAACCTGCAATGGTGCCCTCTAGTGGCTGGTAGATGTAAACATAAACCCAGTGTCCTGCCTGTCAAAATAAATTTTTGATTATTCTTTAATTAAAATATAGCTTTTAAAGGAAACACTGTAGCTTCTGCACACCTCTAAATGCCCTGTGGAGGTGTTCTATTTTTAAAAAATATAACTTTATTAAATTGTTCCATATTCAACCTTTAACTTCAGAGGAAGCTGATTTTCAATGTTTTTTTTAATCCATTCTGGCTGAATAAGGAGCCTAAGTCTCCTACCCTTCCGGGCCTCCCCTTAACAAAAAATAATGAAATGAATAAAAGTTATTTTCTATTCACTTTGCCTTACAACCTGAATCACACACATGTTGTACTTCAATTTAAATGATAAATAATTATGTCACGTAATTTGAGATTTATTAGCTTGTAAAAATTCGTAATAAATCAGACGTTGCATATATGACATCACAGCAGAATCTCCTCCCCCAGTGTAGCTGCTACTTACCACATGACCAGAGTTATCGTGGTTTTCTCCATGTGTAATGCTCCTTCTGTCGTCATGGAAGAAGGATGCGAAGCTCGCTAAACTAATCTCCTCTTCTTCGTGTCTGGTTTGATGACGTCAATTTGGTGAGACAGGCAGCTGGAATTCCTACGTGTTTTCAGAAAAACCTAAAGTAACTTTTACCGCCTGTTGAAAATTAGCGCTTTCTTGGCATCAAAATTTGTCTTTAAACTTCACGGACATCATATGGGAATCTATGTCACATATCAAACGAGATCAGAAGATAACTTTTATCGACTCATAGACTCCCATTCATCTAATTTTTTAGGGCAGTGGGGGACCTGTGGACCAGAAGTAGATGGGCGTGGCTTAGGCTCCCTATCAGTCCAGCTGTACTGAACAGTGTTTCACGTGCTGCTGAGGAAGGTATGGATGTGTTCAGTTTCACTGTGTGACATTTGCCATCCAGTTGCTTTGTGGTTTCCTGAATATTGCCCTTCATGAACCCAAAAAAGTCCAGATCATCAGACAAACCGGAAATGTTAGTTTCACCACAACTGGGCTGTATCCTCTTCCAAGCAGCCCTGAGAGTCACTCGTATTTGCAACTTCTGACTCAGACTCCCTCATGTTGGTAGTCACGGTGGTCATAGCTTGTCTCTCCTGCATATTGTTTGGCACATTCTACAGCTACACGGTGGCACTTTTTCTGGTGTCTTTTCTTTATGGTCATACCTGCTGTATATGATGCTGCCTCTTGCAGCTGGGTTTGGTTATTGCACATTTACGGTGGAAACTACAGTAAATAAAAACTTATGTAAAATTAAAACACAAATAAAAAAACTTGTAACTCAAACTTTTTGAAAAATGTAGTGGAGTTGGAACTACAGATAATTGCTTTAAAATGTAGTAGAGTAAAAGTTAAAAGTATGCCTCAAAAGTATGCACCAGGCCAGAACAATAAAGTCAGAACAGAGTGGATCAGGAGCAACATCAACAAATTGGGTCCAAGTCCAGGAACGTCCCCAGTCTCCACCAGCTAAATGTGTGTGTGAATGACTGTGTTGTAAAGCACCTTGGGGGGGATGTAGAACTCTAGAAGGTGCTATATCAAATACATTTACCATTTTACCTTAAAGGGAGACTAGGCAGTTTTGGCTTGCTTTTAGCACCCTCTAGCGTCCGTTAGCGAAAGCAAAAGTGAAACTTATCTCCTCACTGTGCATTCCTCTTTTAAACACCTTAATCCAGTGGTGGTACTCACTCCTGGTCCTGGAGGGCTGGTATCCAGCATGTTTTAGTTTTAACTCAACACACCTGATTTCAATCTGCAGGTGATTAACAGGCTTCTGAAGACCTTAATGAGCTGCTGCACAAGTGATTCAACCACTGAATTAGGTGTGTTGGAGCAGAGAAACAAGGAAATGCTGGATACCGGCTCTCCAGGACCAGGAGTGAGTACCACTGCCTTCAGGGGCGTAGCACCAAATTCTGGGCCCTAGGTACAAGCCATCTAGGTGGGCCCCCATGCTCACTTGTCTATCTCTTGTGCACATTTTTTGTCATGCTGTAAGACAAGTTAATAAACGTGATCTTAGTTTAACCTCTATATTGAGCAAATACAAATGCCAGCATAATAAAAGTGAAATCTCAGTGCTATCTGGAGAGAATGAGGGCCCTGCTGCTGCATCTAAAGGGTTCATGATGTTAAGCTTTGCTAATACTGATATATATATTGTTGCAATAATGAAAGGTTAAATACATATGAAATTAAATAAACCAGGTTCTGTCTGTGAATGTAATGTACTCTAAATTTTATAATCCCTGCATTATCAATAAAATCATAAGATTGTCTGTTTTCAATATCAAATATAAAGAAATGAAATATGATTCAACTGGAGAGGCAAAAGTGGCACAATTCAATAAATAAAGCCCAAAATAGTGTGCTTAAATAATTATTTAAATATAAAATTAATGGATTGTGTGTCAATAAAAATATTTAATTTTAAAAATCATGTATAATTATTTCATGATTTCATTTATTGTTTCATCGTCTTCATCAATATTTTTTTTCTGTCAACCTCACCCATCAAAGTCAGTGGGTGGAGCTAATTCTGATAACAAACATGGCAGCTCGCTCCCTTTATGAAAGATTTCAAGTTGGTGAGATATTTTAAACCTAACAGATAAAACAGAAGTTGCTGACCCAGAATCTGTGGTAAAACAGTAGTGCTTCATCAATACAGGGTGTTATGTAGAAATGTGTAACACCATCAAAACTGTGTCCCCACTTCTCTAAATCATACTACAGTTACAGCCGTCAGCGTGTTCTCCCTAATAAAGCATAAAAATATCAACTTACAATAATAAAAATCTCTTCCAGTGAACACAGGAGAAACTTTAATAGTGATATTGAGCCACCAATATGCATTTACCTGCTACAGTGTACTTAAAAACAAGATATTCTTTTTAGTAATTTTCTTAAAACACTACACCTTCAACTACAGAAAAAAATGTTTTTTTAATGTCCACTAGGCAGCACATCTGTACATAACACCCCATATTGTCCAAGCACATGCAGGAGAACTTCTACAGGTATTCTGTAGTCAGTCTCTCTATCAGTGAGGAAATTCCTCCTGAAAATCCTCTTGTACTGTTTTACCACTGATTCTGAGTCAGCAACTGTTTTACTTGTTAGGCTTAAAATAGCTCTGACCAGGTCAGTAAAAACCCTCTAACACAGGACTCCCTTGAAAATGAGGTTTTTAATCTCAATGGGACCTTCCTGGTTAAATAAAGAATAAATAAAAAATATAAGCTGCCATGTTCATTATCAACCTGAGCCTTGCTCACTGATTTTGATGGGCAAGGTTGACAGATAAAACAAAATCATAATAAACAAACATGAAATAATGAAATAAATTATGAAATATCTATAAATTAATTTTAATGAATTAAATCTTTTTATGGTTCATGTAATTAAATATTTAAAATATTTAATGATACATTTATAAAATTAATTAATGCTTTAGCTATTTATTGAATTGTGTCACTTTTGGCTCTCCATACCTTGCAACAAGAGCTCATGTAATAATTAGACTATACCTTTTTCCAGCTTTCATTATGGGCCATCATTTATGGCCTAATGTCAGTTACCTCCACTGTGGGCAGCTTTACCTTATAGAGTTAAAGTAGCTCATCTGGGATTAACAAGACAGTTTTTGAGCTCTGTTGCATTCAGGTTTTCGTATAGCATGATGACACTGGCAGCTTCACATTCCTGAGATTAGAAGGAATCCATCAATACCAAGTTTGTCCTGATCCATGAATGGGAAGGAGCTGAAATATCCACACAGAGAGAACCTGTTGTTACTGCGAGGTCCGCGAATTTATTGGCGGCCGCCGCTGTAATAATTCTAATAAATTATTAGCAAAGTAGTTCACCTGTTGGAAAGAAAGCAGTCAACAGCTGTCGCCCCTTTTCTTGCCTTCTTTCCTTTTCTTCTCTCAGTTTTTTTTTCTGATGGCCTGATTGGTGCTTTTTGGGCAACATGATAATGCCTCGAGTCAAGCCTACTCTGGTCTGTCTGGGCTTGCCGCTTGCAGCCTGTCGCCGCTTTTGAGTGGAATAAACCATTTTATGTCTCCTGGGGGGGGGGCTCCTACTTTGGGGAAAACGAACACTGACATAAAGTCTGGTTCGATTTTCCCATATTTAGTTGGAAACAACAATATAATGAAACAAATTGACACAAAGGGAATCGTGGGAAACATGGGCCCCTCTCCCCTCTTGGGCCCTGGGTAGTCAGGTCCACTTTTCCCCCCAGTACGACGCCCCTGACTGCCATAATCTAATTGCTGAAATGTCTTCTCAGTCTTCATTAGTGTCTACAGGAGCGGTTCATCACTAAATCAAACAAATCAGCTGTGTTCACGATCTAAAACATGAAAGAAATGGTCTGAGAACAGATTGCATCACTAGGTATGTCAGGTAAATTTTTTTGTCCCAAAAGACCGGACCGGCACTCTGAAGTTGCAAGGGGAATATTCTGGCCACAGGGGGCGATAGGGGCTGGGTGGCCTTTCATTAATCCTGTAAAGGGTCATTTTAGCACATACTGGCTCAAGAAAATGATTTAAAAATATGAAAAAGTTGCAAAGTATCCCTTTAATCTCCAAGCACTGAGGATAAATAATAGGCTGCCATCATCTGGAGAGAAAGCTGGCAGACAGCATGAGAGTGAACAACAAATGTCTAGATAAACAAGGACCAACACTGTTTATTTGGACTTTCTGCATAAAATTAATGTAATTTTCATTAAAACTCTTGAAATTTCTGAAATGAAAATTTAATCTATGAAAAATGCTTGATCCCCCTGGCTTTAATTCTTGTAGAGGTATGTCATAACCATCAAACAACGCTTTTGAGGTTCACTTTAAAGTGAGTGAAGGTAAGCCAAAATGTTCTCACTTTGTAGAAATGCCCCCCCCCCCCCCCCCCCCCCCCCCCCCCCCCCCCCCCCCCGCCCCCACACACACACACACCTCCGCCTAAACCCAAACTCAGACTGATCCTCATGAATACACACAGTCGAGTGGTTTAAGCTTCCTAGCGTCTCTCCTGCTACACACCATGTTCTCTCCTCCTCACGCCAACGCTCTCCCTGATGTAACATGCTGTTTCAGTTACAGACACGTTTACTCGTGTAAACCAGACTTCAGCATTTATCTTGATACCTTACGCCATCATCAGATGTTTCTCTGTGTGTACTCAACACCCCCATCCCCTCCTCCCCAGGAATCTCGTGGGATTTCTGCCACACATTCTTGAGTGAACACTTCATTGTTGCAGTTATTCAGAGGTCCATGGCCAAATAAAGACGAAACGCTTTCTGCTCACTCGCTGAGTTGTGGCGGTTCACTGACGAGACTGCTTGTGGATTTATAGACAAAGAAAAAGATTTGGGCGTAGCTCCATGTGAGCCAGAAACATCACCAAACATCCTTACTAGTACAAGACAACACTAAGACTCATATTTGGCAGTTCTGTCATAATCTGCAAGCAACTTGGACGTTTTTTTTTCTGCTTAAAGACTTGTAAGACTGAACAGGAGTGGCTTGATTTATTATACTTTTGTGATCAGCTTGCCTTAACTTACCTCTCAATAGCCTGGATTTGTTGTATTTGGTCATCAAGGGTTTGTTCATGACCATTTTTAAAAACATGAAAAATTCAATTTAATCAGAGTTTGATGTCTGGAATTGGCACATCCTTTTATAATATGTGTGGAGAAAATTGGGACGAGTGCTTGCTTTCACCTAGCCTGGCAAGCCATCCTATATATGTGTATACTCTGCAAAGCAAGAATTTGGTCTAGTTCACTAGGCTAGCTTTCACCTGGAACTCAACATAATATTAGAGTTCCTGAATTAGGTTTTTATACGGACCTTGTTGAGTTCAGCTGCCCTGATTTAAAGCTCAATTTTGGTTTAGTTTGACTGTCTCAACTACAACGGTCAACTAGGAAGTATGGAAAGTGGGTCCTTTTAGAATCAGGAACGGGTGTGGAAATTTGGGAACACAGGAAATAAGTTCTTATTTAGATTAAAAAAAAGAAATTCATCAAGAGCTGGAACTCTATTCCAAAACTGTTATAGTTTGTGTTCTTCTACACCCTTCTGATCATTTCTGATTGACTCTGGCAGCCATGAAAACAGGAATTCCTCTTTGCTACATCTTAAGAGATATGTGCTCCTCTTGTCTGATGCTGCTGAACGAACTTCCTCTTGTCTATCAAGTCTCATGCGTTAAGTTTCAATAGAGCAAGACAAGGAACAGGAAGTAAAAAAATGAAATTCAAAATTAAAATCAACAACCCATAATTGTACGGACTAGAGATATGTTAGAACAATTGTATTAAACCTAAATCATTCCAATAGCACTGACATATATTAGATAATAGCTGTTACTGTAAGTAGAGGTGAATGCTGACAGGATGTTTGGAACAAGCACAATGGTAGATTTATCTGACTCATATTGTGCCCTTGATCACATATTTGATCAGGTGCACAAGAAATGCCTGAAAGCCTGCTTGTGTTAAAATTGTAAACTTCCTATTCATTCTGATGCAAATAAAAACACAATCAATCAATCAATCAATCAGCATGCAAGCTCAGGAAACTATAATTTCTATCCATAGTAGAAAGTAATTAGGTATCTTGGAAAGAACAGTTATTTGTTTTCACAGAGAACTACCTTTTGTAAAGAATATGTATAATAAGGTGTAAGATAAAGGGCCAATATTGTGTTATGTTTTAAAGGTGAAATATTATGACTTTTTTCTTCTGTTTGAATATTTCTGTGGTCTATACAAAACATGTTCATAACATCTTTTAAATAAAATCCCTCTCACATATAAAGAGATCTCAGCAGGTTTATTCTTGACAGTTTCACTTAAGAAAACAAGCTGGCCACGCCCACCCATCTCCCTCTCCGGCTGCTATAAGCTGAGAAGCTCTGATATCTGGGAGTGGCTCAGAGAAGAGCCGCTGCTCTACTCCAGGTGAGAGAAGATTCTATGATAATTTCTCTGAATGTGACATCACAAGTAAGGACTTTTTGAATCGGCTTGTCCTTAACAAATAATTCCTAAAACAAACACTGGCATAAAGGCAGTAGAGACCCAAGACCTTCCCCTACCGCCTTGCATTTTGGAAATGTGCCTCTTCTCGGTTTATAGCCGTCAGATCTCGGGATGGGAGGGTGGTGCCAGCACCAGCTTGTTAGATTTAAAGTGACAGAGCTGTGAAGTGCTGCTATAGGCTTAGACTGCTGGAGGACATACTGACCACTTTCCACACTCTGCTACTCTCTTCTACCACCACTCTCTAACTGCATTATTTCCTGTTATTCCAGCTGTTAACTTTATTTTCTCTCTAAGTGTTTTTCTCCCCAGAAGAAGCTACACTGGCGTTCTGCTGAGCTGTGGTTGCCTCATGGAGGGGGCCATCGGCTGGCACACTGCTGCCAACCACCTAACATTCTCCCTTTCCTGATATTACATCTTACTTTCTTTAACATAGAATGTGCTACTATTAGTTCACCTATTGAATTAATTATAGATTCACTCAGATAAAGACAATAAAGTTTCTCTTACTCTTACTAAATAGAACTTCTACTAAGAAATCACAGTGTAGCCATAGAAACACTACTTGATATATGTGGTGTGTGTGTGTGTGTGTGTGTGTGTGTGTGGGTGCGGGGTGTGCCTGTGCCTGCTCTGTCTTCTCAACCCCCAGTGAGCCGTAGCGGATGGCTGCTCATACTGAGCCAGGATCCTCTGGAGGTTTCTTCCTGTTAAAAGGGAGTTTTCCTTCCCACTGTCGCTAAATGCTTGCTTAGTATGAGGATTGTACCAACACAATGACACTAGTCAGTGTCTTGATGCAATCTGCTGGGTCCCTTATATAGGAAACTTTTTTACTGATTGGCTTATGAACTGAACTGTATTGGAATGTTTACTTTGTGAAGTGCCTTGAGACGACTCTTGTCGTGATCTGGCGCTATATAAATAAACTGAATTGAATTGAATTGAATTGAATTGAAGTGGCTCATTCTGGAAGGTACTGAAAAGGTCAAGAATAAAACTGCTGAAATTGCTTTGTGTGAGACTGATTTTGCGCAAATAACTTGTTTTGTATAGGCCACAGACAGATTCTAACTTAGAAAAGTTGAAAGTCCCCTTTAAAACAACACCACAGGACCTACCTAGATTTTGCCTTTGTTTTGAAAGGGTGTGAACGGATGTGCTTTGATTAACATCCGCCTGTACGCTAACTTGACTTTAGTCGACTCGGAACAAGCCTCCCTGACACACTTACACAGATTCATAACACTCACACGGTCGCGGCCTCTACCCGGGTTTGTTTAGTAATTCCTTCAGTGATTTTGATTGCATTTATCGGTTGAAACAGACTGAGGACCCACCGGAAAGAACCGAACTGTGTTCGTGTTCGCTCGGTGTGAGTACGGGATCCAGGAACCAAGAATGTGTTTCATTTAACGCCTACAGAGACGAGATCTCCTGTCCTGTTAGGAGGACTGGTTCTGAGCCGGTTGGTGGTTTGAAGCCACGGGACGACAGGCTAACTAACTGGATCTTCTTCCTGCTCGGTGAATTCTCCGGTAGCAGCCATGGCAGGAAGAGGACGGCTAGCTCTCAGGCTGCTGGTTCTGGTGTGTTTGCTCTTCCATCGCTGTGGTTCCTTCAACCTGGATGTGGACAACCCCTTCGTGTTCACCGGACCCGAGAGAAGCTACTTTGGCTTCTCGGTGGATTTCTTCAAGTCCTCAACTAACTTAAAGTAAGACTTGATCCCATCTGACAGTTTGTTTAAATAAATATGAATATAGCTAAATGGGGTTGGTGATGACAAAGCTGCGTTATTCTTTTAAATTCATAGTTTCAAGGAAAACAAATAGATAAACAGTCTCGCAGGAAAATTAACTTTTCCTTTCCTACACACACACACACACACACACACACACACACACACACACACACACACACACACTAGTTAAATTATTTTAAACAACTATTTTACTAGTGTAAAGAAGTCCCATGAGCTCCACCAGCTGTATTTAACCTAATCGTGTCGTCTTCTGCTGGATTTCAGCACACCTGTGTGAAACAAATGACCCGTTCTGCTTATATCAGCTGGTTTTAGGAAGTAGAGAAAAGTTGTGTGGCTCGTAAAGCAGATCGAAGGACGTCCCTGAGCTCAGACTAGCACCTTCAACAACCCAGGATCACACTAGCTCACAGCGAACTAAAAGAAAATGATTTATAGACAGTTTTATTCTCAAAGATGTGTGTTTTATTGGTCAAAGATGAGCTTTAGTGACCCTATAAAGGCCAGGAAACATCTGGATAGGTCCTCCTTTACCAGGTCATTGGATGTGCTAGACCCTATCATACTGGGAGAGAGTGGTCTCGTTCTTTCGTAACACAATATTACCAGTGTTGTTTTTGTTACAGGAAGCTTGTATTCTTTTAATAAACCACCATACACGCACAAAACAACCCAGGTTTTGTTACTTTAGTTTGTAATGATGGATTTTATCACAGTATGCATAAGAATGTGCATAAATGAGGCAGAATTGTTCTGCTATTTAAAAATGATGTACCCTAAAGCAGAGGTAGACAGCGCCCTTATAGGGCTGGTATCCAGCATGTTTTAGTTGTTTCCCTGCTCCAACGCACTTGATTCACTTGTTTAGCAGATCATCAAGCTCGGCAGAAGCCTGTTAATGACCTGCTAATTATAATCAGGTGTGTTGAAGCAGGGAAACAACTAAAACATGCTGGATACCGACGCTCGGAAGGGAGTTGTCTACCCTTGCCCTTAAGGAAAGAACATCGTCTGCCATTTTTTATGCAAGGATTTTAAACCAAGTTATTCTTTTGGTTAATTAATGAGAATAACCTCATGCACCATCTCTACTACTGCTTTATCTCATGGGATCTGTGAGTACTCTGTACGTGTGTTGTGTATGTCAGCTGCTATATCTGAGAAAACATGATACTTACCTTTTTCATCCTTCAAGTATTCTGTTTTTAATGAAATCTGTGATGTTTGCTTTCAAGTTTGGGCTGCATGGTGAAAACCTGCAAAAATATTATTATTATTGAGTATTGCAATAAAAATATTATTCTAAGTAAGCTGTTGTTTCTGCTCTGTCATCACAACACTCACCACATTCATCTAAGTCATGTGTGGCCTTCAAGGCCAGTGGGGAGCTATTGGATTAGGCTCATATATGATTGGCATGCAGAGCAGAAATGCTTGGGCTGTAACAGCTAGTTGTTTATGACAGTTCCAGCTAGGAACAGGCACTTCAATTCTATTTGATTTGATGATGCTTTTACTAGAAGACCACTGAACTAAGTCATTAGAAGGTCATTCGTAACATGGAGAACAGTTAAAACATAAGTGAAAGAAAGCCACCCCAGAAATGTAATTATCATAAAGACCAACTTTAGCCAAAGCTCCTTATTAATGGGATGAATGATTTTGGTGAGTACAGTTTACTTACCAAACAGAAAGTATCCTCTCTGCTGGAGAAAAACTGCTGGAATGCTAATTCTGCTGTTTCATCTGATGGATCTGTGTGGAGGGTGAGGTTGTGTTCTGGCAGTAAAGGTGAAGCTCACCCATGGTTGTAGTTTCATTCTTGTATTCTTTACCAAATAGAACCTCAACAGCAGAAACAGAAGCACTTGGAGTTTTTGTAAGAGGTGCTTTGCAGTGAAAAACACGCTCGCCTTGGAAAGCTCTTTGGTAGTTGTAGAAAAAACATGGCACATCACCACCCCCTAATGGCTGTCAGCAGCATATTTCTACCTGTGGAACAAAGGCAGAAACGCATTAAAACCAGTTGCATTAATTGGGCATTGTACCGGTCTGTCATGGTGAAGAGAGAGCTGAGCTGGAAGATGAGGTTTATGACTCAATTTACCGGTCTAACACTCACCTATGGTCACGAGCTTCGGGTAGTGACTGAACACATGAGATTACAGATACAAGCGGCTGAAATTAGTTTTCTCTGCAGGGTGGCTGGGCTGAGATAGGGTCAGAAGCTCGGTCATCCGCTCAGAGTAGATCCGCTGCTCCTCCACTTTGAGAGGAGCCAGTTGAGGTGACTCGGGCATCTGGTTAGGATGCCTCCCTGGTGAGGTTTTCCAGGCACGTCCAACCAGGAGGAGACCTAAAGGAAGACCCAGGACACGCTGGAGGGACTATGTTTCTCGACTGGCCAGGGAACACCTTGGGATTCCCCAGAGGAGCTGGCCCAAGTGGCTGGGGAGAGGGACGTCTGGGCCTCCCTCCTTAGGCTGCTGCCCCCACGACCCGACTCCGGATAAGCGGAAGAGAATGGATGGATGAATGTTTACGGTGTTTCATAATAATTCCTACACAATAAAAAGCAACCTATAGAAACTACCCAATAAGATTGAGGTAACAATTTGCACTCAGTCTCTGCTTAGGCTGCTGCCCCCGCGACCCATCTCTGAATAAACTAATGAAAATGGATAGATGCATTAAGTATTTAAATTCATTAGGACCAGACTTTGTGCAAACCCTGGAAATGGGCAAAATGCCAGGACTTGACATGAAAACAAAGGCCAGTCTGCAGCAGAATGGTAGAGTTTTGACTGTTTGATTTGTTGTTTTCATCAGATTTCCATCACTAGTCACCCTAAACCCCTGACTGAACAGCCACACAAATCAATAAAACTGCCTCCGTCCCTGTGAGTGAGTGACCTACAAATAAAGCCAGCATTCAATTGATATTTTAGTGGTGTATCTAGTATTATAATGGTCCACCTAACAGCTGCCTCAAATGACTCTTTCAAAAAGACAATTCTGCTGAGAACAAAGGCTTTCTGTACTAAACACAGATACAGATGGAACTGGTCCTCTGCAACATCACAGACAGCCCAACCCAGGTTTATATTCCCAGGCCACCCTTGTTTTAGTGAAGGCCAATAAGTAAAATCTCTAGAGGAAAAAGCATAACGATACACTATTTCTGTGTGTTAGGACCTGAATGAACAGTTATTTCATTATTCTGTCCATTGATTAAATAAATAAATGACTGACTGTCTCCATTTATTTAAAGTAGGTTATGTTTTCCAGATGGTGAGTATAAAGTCCCAAGTACATGTGACCTAAATTGTTATTTTTGTGTAGTATTAGGTTTACTTCTGCTTTTTGTGTCTGCACATGAAGCCGCTGAAAACCCCACAGACTCCCAGACTGGTGAAAAAAGCAGAAGAACAAATGAAAATGCTGCTATTACCTCAGCTGGTTTAGTTTTATGTGTCTGTACAGTACAGTGTGTGTGTGTGTGTGTAAAATACATCATGCACTGGACAGAATGTAATGAAGCACAAACACATACAGCTGATTTACTTTCTTATTTTGAATTCAACCCAATGCAAGATGGCCACCACAACTATTCAATTCAGTTTATTTATATAGCGCTAAATCATGACAAGAGGCGCTTCACAAAGTAAACATTCCAATTCAGTTCTTAAAGAAAACATAACAGCTGAATTATCAGGAGATAATGCAGTTGGAGAGTAGTCACTACTCAGTAGTGGTAGAAGAGAGTAGCAGAGTGTGGAAAGTGGTCAGTATGTCCTCCAGCAGTCTAAGCCTATAGCAGCATAACTACAGAGATAACTCAGGATAACCTAGCCTTTTAGATGGAGGCATGTGGGAGGCAGGGCCAGGGAGAAAAGTCTTTACTGACTGTAGTCTCCTCTGTACACTCCACCTCCCTCTGCTCCCCACTCATCCAAAGCTGGGCTAGCATCACTCAGAATTAACCATAAGCCCTATCAAATAAAGTTTTAAGCCTAGTTTTAGATTTTAGATGGGCAAACACATAAATGGCTTCAAGTCCTGTGAGATTTACTGATAACTGAGCTGGTTTGTTGTGAATGTAGTGGAGAGTCATCCATAACACATGAAAAGAGTAAACTTCATGCATCTCTGTTGCTAGGGTGATTTATCGTGTTCTCCCTATAAGTTCTTGGTTCTACAGCTACATAATGGCTTCCTTTCCTCTCTTCAGCTCAGACATTCTCATTGGAGCACCTCGAGCCAACATGACGTCCTCCAGCACCGTGGTGGAGAGAGGAGCTGTGTTCACTTGTCCTTGGAGGAGTTCCTCCAGCTGTCAGCAAGTGCAGTTTGACACCTCAGGTACTGGGACCTCCTGGTTGTGTTTCACTGGATGTCATGGTGGTTTGACTCAGCTCTTCTGTGGTGGTTACTTTTGTGTACTGCTGCCCAGCTGCTTCCCAGAATTCACCAGCTGATCCTCAACAACTCCTGCTGCTTCAGGAATTGTTGGGTTTGCATTATTTGTTTAATGTGCTCAAATACAGCTACAGGAAACTGAGCAGCGAATGAGGATGACATGATAAATGTGTCACGTAACAAGCTACAATCATGTTCATGCTGCATCATTTCCTGAAAGCTGTGTGTGTGTGTGTGTGTGTGTGTGTGTGTGTGTGTGTGTGTGTGTGTGTGTGTGTGTGTGTGTGTGTGTGAAAAAGCTCTACTTTTCTTTACAGCTCCTGGCAACTATTTGCATTGGGACAAAAAACAAACAGAAATCACTCGAGACAGAATAACCTCACACCACTGTTTATCATAGTTTTAATCAACAAAGCTAATTTCCAATTCCTGACCACAGTTAAGCCTTTTGGTCACATAGAATACAGAAAAGATGGCTAGCAAAAAGAAATTACCCTCAAGGGACAGAATAAAATAAACAATGTTAACTTGTTTAAAGAGGAGATAGGGATGCAGGTTGTTGGGGATTCCACCTTAACTCCTCATACAGATTTGAATGAGAATCCAACATTCCTGAGAAGAAAACTGATTTTATCTCTGACTTGTCTTAGTTTTGGACGTTCTTTTGGAGATTCAAGATGGAACTCTTTGAGGAAAACAAGCGAACTTGTTATTTTATTGTTATTGTTGAGGAGACGACGAGCGTTCAGCTGAGCTCTGCTGTAGTTTCATGTCAGGACACATCAGGAATGTGTTATAAAGGAATGTGTGCTCATCTTTGTAGGCACAAGTTTGTTAGTCTGATTATTAATATTACTAACTTTTATTCATAGCTGTAAACGTTCACTCAAACTCTTTAAAAAACACAGGGGGTTTTAACTTTTATTGTTATAGAGAACTGTTTTTATTATTTCTGTGGATCTAAAGCTTTAGTGAGAAGCCAGATGAACTGATTTTGTAGCTCTCCTCTTTTTTTAAAATTAACTTAATAGTAATTTTAAGCTCATTATTAAGAACAGGGGTTCTCATAACGCTGCCTGAAGGCCATCTACGGCTCTTGGAGGGATTCCTGGATGGTGGATTTTTCTGCCTGCTAGCTGTTGGTGCAGAAAGATTCTTAGAAAAAGTATGAGTTTTGAATTAACCAGACTTTTTTTTATTTGTATTTACTGGTAAACCAAACCGTAAACCAAACCACAAACCCTCACCAACTTTTACTAAAAAGCAGACTTGTATGACTGAAGAGAGACTGACCCATGATAATGGCGTTAAAATAAAAGGCTATACCAACGGTTAGTTTTTTCACCAACTTGTAATTAAACTAATTACTTTTTCCATCATTACAACGCCGTTTCTGTTACTGATAAGGAAAAGCAGCGCTAAACAATTGGACATAAATTTTATTATGTTCATTGTTTAAGTCCATTCAGTCATTTATATTGTAATTTATAGTAAAAGTAAACTCTATTAACAGAGGATCTAAATTTTATATATATTCATATATATATAAATATTTTTTTTCTCTCTCCTTATCTCACCTACAACCTGCCCAAAGTAACTTCTGCCCAAAACTGTGAAATTTAATTAAAGGTCAACTTTACTGACATTTTTAATACATCTGCAGTGGTCTCTAGTAGGAATGAATGCCTTGTAAGTCGTACTCTGGGGAAAAAAGCTCTGGTGCTCCTGTTTGAGGACGTAAAAGTCAGCTGGAGGAGAGAGTAGCTTCAGACAACAGGATCTGGAGTCCTATTTCCTGATATTTGGACATCTCTCCTCTGATTGGCTAACAGCAACACGATTCTACCACTGACTCTGTTTGCTCTGCAACGTCGATGTTTTATCTCCACAAATAACACAAGCCTGGAGGAGTTCTGCTGTGTGGTTGGAGTTGCTAACGCTAACGGTTAGCTTCTACTAGTCGAGACGTTCTCTGCTGTTTCCTGGATGCTAAACCAACAACAGCCTTCCCCGTCGTGAGTCAAGATGGGTGAGTCCATGAATGTTAAGTGACAGTGTGATGTAGATCTGTCAGGATTTTCTTATCCTAGAGTTTCACCGTCTATTTTCTATCAGAAGCTAATGCAGGAGATAGGTGGAGGAGACTATTTTCATGTTCAGCCTGCATGAAAAACTCAGAGTGACCCATTAGAATCAGAAATAAAAGTTTTTTTCAGTGAAGTTGACCTTTAATTTATTTTTCCACCTGTGAAACAACTTTTACGTGAGTCACCTGCGGGTACCCACCCCATTGCAGGACTCTGGTATATGCACAGTTTGCTTTTTAAATACGTCCTGTGATTTTTGGTGTAAAGAGACGTTTGAAAATGTTCCAAAATCTGACAAAGACTTCAGGGTCAATACAGAAAATCGTATTTCTTTGCAGTTACTTTGACTAATATCACTTGAACACATTTCCCTACCTAATGCCTCAAAGCAGAACAACGTGGATTTATTCACTTCCTGTTTTCTCTTGTGTGTTATTATTTTATGGTGATATTGCTTCAGAATTATATCTGCTGGTTTTGTTCCAATTAGAAGACCCAATTTGGGTGGGGCAGAATATTAACAGAACCAACCCTCTGAATGCAATTCAGGTCATTGCATCACCACTACTGCAGCTGCCTTTCAAAACATCTGAAATGGATTCCGAGTAAAACCAATCATGCCACACAGAGAAGAACACATTTAACTGGTTTATTTTTGTCATATTGGGTGTGAAAGGTTTTACCACACTAAAGAGTTGACTCAACTAATGCACAAGCTGTCACAGCATTTCAAAACACATCTTGTCTCCAAATAAAAGCCATCAGACCCTGAATGTTTCTAAACCAACACATTCAGTGTCACAGAACATAACAGCAGAACTCTCTGGATGAAACCAGAAGAACTTCCATTTGTCAAAACACAAGGAAGAATCCTCCAAATTCTGAGAAACCAGAAGTGGTTTTCCATTAACCAGCATGCATTGGCTAACTGTAACATGTTCTGTCACGTTATAACTTTAGTTGTTCTCTAAGAGCAACTGCAGTTATGTAGCCATCGCCATCAGCTGCTCTGATTACACTCAGAAAAACACGTTTTCTTTCCCCAGAGGGACAAAAAAATGTAATTTACTTCAGATCAGCAATAATAGAAGATGTGATATCATTGCATCTATTCAAACTGTTAGGAATTTATGATTTACAGCGGGGAAAATATGTATTTGACACGTCAGCATTTTTATCAGTAAGGGTTTTTCTAAGTGAGCTGTCAATGTCAACTCAAGTATTTAATTCATGCAAAGACTTCTAAACATTTAAGTCCATGTGTAATAAAGTGAAAAGACAGGGTAATAGTATGAAGATAACATGGTGCAAAATGACATCGAAAGCCAGGAGATCACCTGAGGTCAAAGTCCAGCTGCTTGTAGAAGGGTGTTATACAAACAACGAACAAAAGTACCAGACCACAAGCTGTGGATCTGTCTGGCATTCATTTATAGTCTGGATCTTACCAGTATATCCTGAGTGGTGAGTGCTTGTTTTTCTCTCTTTCAACAAGGCTGTTGCTAGCTGAAGCTAACAGCTCAGGCTGGTGCTAACAGAGGCCCAGCTTACTGTGGCTCTGCGGTAGCGTTGCTGCAACCATCATTTAAATACTGCTGATGCTGAAGTGGGTTGGAACTTGTAGATGTAGCAGGAGTGGTTACCATGTGACGTGTTGTCACAGCCGTGCTCGCAACAGTTTTTCTCTCCTTTGTTACATTTCTAACAGCTTTGACTTTTTGGTATTCTACATTTGACCACCCAATCTGTCTTTATTCAGCAACAACAAGGAAAATGTTTCTTGTTATGTTCTTCCTGTGTTTATTTTCAATCTCCATTGGTTTTTCTTGCTTTAAACACAGTATCACGTAAATTAAGGTAAAAAAAAAAACATTGCGATACTGTGTTTAAAGCAAGAAAAACCAATGGAGAAGGAAAATGTTGCTTTACATGCAGCTGCCCCTATAAGTCCAGAATTTAAAACCAATTTCTACCTTCCAATAATAAGTAAAAAAAAAAACATTAGTGAAGTTTCTAAAGGCAGATGAGGCAAAAGTAAACATTATCTGTTCCAGTACTACTGTTCTGGACCACCAGCCCATTGTTCTGATCGAGAACAAGCTGTTGATGACTATTTCAAACAGTTTGACTCTAAAGGAAATTATTTTCTCACCAAACATATTTGAAACAGATTTTAACCAAGACGTCGAAAGAAAAAATGAGCCATCAGTTTCACTAATGACACTAATGTTTAAGATTTCTGATGTTTTTCTGACATTCTGGTGGCCAAACATCACCGATAAACTCTGCTTACCGAATCAAAAGTTCCTTTTACCAAAAATTGAACAGGGTAGGATCTCATACACAATGTTATTCTTCATTTCTTAGTCATTTTATATTATTTTAAAACATAGATAACAAAATGTAGTTAATTCGACATCTCTTAAAGAATCATCAGAGCGTTGGTTTAGTGTTCCACGAGTTCAGCTTTCATCAGAAAAAATTGTGGAAGCAGAGAAACCATTAAAAAATAAACATAAACCAAAGAGCTGAACCCGGAGAGATGTCTGTGTTTGTGTGATGGTGCCTATTGTGTGTAGCTGAGTCTAGTTGGTATTCTGTGGGAAACTTCGGCAAACTAAAGTAGGCAGCACCAAACTCACCACCCTGTCGCCCTGCCCCCCTCAGACACACACTACAGCTCAGGGTTACACACTTCCCTAGGCTTCTCCAGCTTTTGAATTAAAACCTTCGATTTGTGTCATTTCTGCTGTTTTATGTTAGGTCTCAATAACACGTGGTCTGACAAAGAAGATGGGGAATGTTTCCTGGTCCAAGCTGATGGATGGTAAAGGGAATTTATATTTTGTGCCTTATGGCATGAATTTTAATCTCTAAAGCGACAACACACTGATGATGTTAAAAATAAAACGTTTTTATCGAATGGTTTGAGGCCATTGGAGCATCAAGATTATCAAAGTCACGTCATACACCAAAAATCAGAATCAAAAAGATTTTATTTATCCCCTATAGGGGCAATAAAAAAAGTCTTTCAGATTCTGATTCTTGGTGTATGACATGACCAAGTCAGTGTTGATTTAAAAGTGGAATATAGAACATGAACACCAAAGCGACATCTAGTGTGTGGAGGTTGTAGTTGCAACAAGGTTCCCAGCCATCAGGATACCAGGTTCACTGCCGATACGTGAAGTGAGCAGCCAGCACCATGTCCAGTGACGACCTAAACTCACTCTGGTTTTAGATCTTTTATGGTCGCTCCTCTTCTGAGAAGGATAACGACATCTTCTGGGCTCAGAAGCAGCTGCTGGACTTGCAGAGTCCACCATTTTCCACAGTGGCAGCCTCGCTGTGCCAAGAGGACTGTTTACCATATTTGGAAACCTGCAATGGTGCCCTCTAGTGGCTGGTAGAAGTAAACATAAACCCAGTGTCGTGCCCGTCAAAATAAATATTTGATTATTTTTAAATTCAAATATAGCTTTTAAAGGAAATACTGTAGCTTCATTCTGCACACCTCTAAACGCCCTGTGGAGGGATTATTTTATTTTAATTTTATTCAACCTATAAACATTATTGGCCACCACTGAGAGGACCTTGGAAATGGAAGGTCGCAGCTCAGCCACCTGATATGAAACGTCTGAACCTCGGTGAAATGTTGCCACTGAAACTCCATCTAGTCTGTTTTTAATGCAAAATATTGACAAAGTTTGGACTCCTGCCATCAACGCTGCAGCTGTTACTTTACCGTTCCTACCTGTAGTGCAGTTTTACTACCCGAGAGGGTTTATTGCATAACTCAAGATGGGATTGCTCCCCAAAAGAAGCATCAGCCTTAAACCTAAGGTGTGAGTACTAATAATTAAAAGCTTTAGCCTCCTTTGTGTGTTTTATTCTAAGGACAAAACATGAGCTGACACACACACTCTTGATTTGCTAAAGTTAACTTCCAGATATTTCACAATTTAAAAGATGAGATAGCAGCGTGTTTTGCTAGTTGAGACATTCAGGTGGTGTAAAGCTTTAATAATCTGCCATTATCCTGAATATTAGCTAAACAGATTTATGGGCTTTTGTGAGGCTTGTTGCAACACATGTGGAACAGTTGCCTCCACGCGGGTCTGCTCCAGTACTGTTATGCCCATAAAAGGTCAATTTGTCTCACACAGCCTTGTTAAGTGTAGGTTCTGCAGCAGGATGTTTATAATCCAGCTTGCAGCCTTATGTTACAGGAACATGGCTCAGCAAGTATCTGCAGGAACCCAAACATGCTCCCTGATGGTCCTCCCTCTGACTACTGTTAGTGGCTGTCCTAGTTATACCGTGTGTGTGTGTGTGTGTGTGTGTGTGTGTGTGTGTGTGTGTGTGTGTGTGTGTTTTCTCCTACAAAAGAAGCCTTTGTTGTTAATTTGACCAGTGTGATTGCTGCCAAAGCTGGACCGGAATGACCGAATTAACTGGAATGTTTCTGTGTGTTCGGGCCGTTTGTGAGCGTGGCATGACTCTGACTCACTGCCAGTCTTTTCCTTTCTGACCAGTTCACCATTATGCACCACATGCTTTTGTTCTGGCTAGTTTTTTATATAACCCTTAGATGTGTGACCTGTCTAGCCACGGTGACTGACTATATCTATTTTTATACATTTAAAAATGTATTTTTCTTCAAATTTGGGTAACGTGTAGCTTAGAGACATAAATAAACGATGCAAGGAAACATAGGATTGTGCTCTATGGTTATAATTTCTTTGTCTAAGCAGTTTTCAGATGCAGTAAATGATCTTTTATATATGATAAATGCTGGGTGTATTTTATTTATTCAGACTAGGTATGGACTCTTTGAACAAAATAGTATTTGAATTTTAGGGTAGTTATTTAAACTGCCCTAAAGTCCTGCAGCGAAAAGTAACCTAGAATGGAAACGTTTTTGGAGGGCACATATCTGCTAATTCGGCTAGTTAAGTAGTCTAGAAATAAGACAACAGGCAGCAGTAGCAAAAACTTTTGCTCTGCTGGTCTATCTAGCCACGCTTCATTGTAGCCTCAGCAGGTCTACCGTTGATCCGAACACATTTAGGTTGGGCCAATCACAGTGTTCTATTTTTTGTAGAGAAACCTTGGGCGGGCTTAGCACCAGAGCTACGACAAAGAAAAATTACAAAGATGGCGTTGGCTCAGGAACAGCGCTCGTTTGAAACGACTTTGGCATCAACTTTGGATGATTTAGACTTGAACTTTTCTGTAGTCCTTTTTATAAGACACACCATTCCGGCAAATCAGTGTAATATTACGGCAATGGTGTGTCTTATGAATGCGCCATGGCGGCATGACGTTGCGGAAATTTTGCGGCATTCGTGCCGCCACGCTTGGTAGTATTACCGCAACGCTGGACTTGTGAATGCACATTACGTCTTGGCGCAACAGAGTGTGGCGCATGATCATGTGATGAATTTATGCCAAGCTTCTGCCAGAAACTATATTGAAAATGAAAGTAAACACGGGCATAAGTTTTGACTTTTGTAAACAGAACCAGCTGAGATGATAAACTGGAGCAATGCAGAGCTCTGGGAGCTTCTCTCCGTTAGAGATTGGAGCTCAGATCATCTGACAGCTCACGGGGACTGTGGAGGACAGACACCTTTAGGATCTGCTTGTCAAAAAAACTTAACGAGCCCGGCTTCAATCACAATAAAAAGCAAGTTATGTCCAAGATACACGGAAGTCCACGACAGCACAGAGACCGCCCCCATACCCCCTTTATACCACCATCACGTAATCTTTTATTAAAAGGACACAATTGTGCGACATTACCGCATGGTCTGAGCTTTTATAAACGACCAAATGCTCCCAGATGCCGCCTCAGCATTGTGGCAAATTGGTGGCATTGTTTTATAAAAGAGGCTTTTGAGACATGAGCAAATAGAGGTACTTAAGTCTTTTATTTTGATAACGGATGTATTTGCTTCTTCTTCGAACTGGTTCTAATCGTGCTGAAGCACCCAGCGGTAGGAGCCTGCATCTGCATGTCAACGGCTCCGTCGAGCTGATACCAGTAACTTCCAGAAGTGACAAGAAGCAGTCTTCTGATAATATCATTGCCACAAAGTAAGACGCGTAACACCATCAAACACAACAGTACAAAACAAATCGGCTGTGCTGCAGTGTTGTCCATTCCTTCGGCCATTGTGCATATCCTGTTTTAACATTGTCTGCTTCACTCCCGCCAGCATTTGTTTACTATTTGTGTTGCTATAAACTAACCAGAAGAATGCCGACATGAAAGAGCACATGTCGCCACCTACTGTACCGGAGTGGAAAGAACTTCATTTGAGAGATCGGTTTTCTAATGTACTTTAAACTAGGATAAAGGCTCCCAGTTTGTTACTTTAGATCGACTTAGATGCACATGTAAACGCACTGAGTGTCCCTTTACATCATCATCCTGACAGAAAAATCAGCTAAACTTAAATCATTTATACCACCTGGACTTGTGATAATAACTTAACACCATAAAAACATGTTAGCCTGAGGTTGGTTAGCGTGTTAAGCTGCAAATCATATACATCATCATAGAGCTTTAGAGTCTTTCTAGGCTCTTCTGTCAACATGAACTCATTCCATTCACTGAGGAGTTGGATAATCCATGGACAAACGGCAAAGGGATGCAGTCTGTTGTCATGGCTACAGGGCCATTTAGATGATAACTAGCTGGCAGCAGACCTTTTGCATCATTACTTGCTGATTCACCACCATTGTCTGAGATTAGGAATGAAATATCTAATCCATTTCCAAACAGGAAACTAATCCTTTTCTGTTTTGACCAACAGTGTCTGATTTCATCCAAACAGCTCTGAGAATCAGAGGGTTTTCAAATTCAGCTCCATGTCCAAGTTTCCAACTCATCTGAAAATCCCAAACATTTCCTCCCAATCAGGCTGACTCCTTATGCTGCCTTCTATTTACATTTCAGACTTCTCTCATGTTATTTACTCAAATGACTCAGAGCTAAGAGGCGTTTTATTGTGTGATTCTTGAACTCAGCATAGTTTTAGTCTTCAGGTTGCAGACTGAGGGCTGGACAGAGCTAAGAAATCTTCTGTTAATGTTACTAGTGCTGCAGGTATAACTTCATAGAGACACCAGGCTTGTTGATCATTTCTTGAGCCTAAATACATTTATCTGAGCTTTGAAAACTGCGTTGATAAAAACAAAATAAATGAATTTGGTTAGTTTGGCTGGAATCAGGGGGATGGTGGCAGTGTTTCTTCCCTGATTCTGTCCTTAAAGCTAAATGTCAGTAGTGGTTCTCATTGGCAGGTTTAGAGATATGTCATGCTCTAAGGTAAACTATCTGTTTATTTAATCAGTATGTTTCATCAAGTAGCACCTTACTCTACTAATTCATGAGTATTAGCACTATTTGTTTGCAGTTTGACATATTCTACATTCTAAAAGCACTTACTAGAAACATTTTTTCCAACTAGTGGCACTTTTCCCAAACTAAATAGACTTGAAGTCTAACTAGTTAGCCAAATTGCTTCACCGATGGTCCAAAATTCTAAACTAGTCAGCTTTTTTAGTCACTATTGGACCTGAGGACCGAAAAAGCAGACAGTTGTTATGTACAAAAAAACTAGTAATCATCAGAAACCCTTGCATGTTAACTAGTCAACTGAAATTATACCTACTAGTCAACAAGTAAGATTTAAAATTTTCACTAGTAGCTTTTTATCCATCCATCCATCTATCCATTTTCATCCGCTTATCCAGAGTCGGGTCGCGGGGGCAGCAGCTTAAGGAGGGAGGCCCAGACTTCCCTCTCCCCAGCCACTTGGGCCAGCTCCTCCGGGGGAATCCCAAGGCGTTCCCTGGCCAGCCGAGAGGTATAGTCCTAGGGGTGCACCGATCGATCGGCCAACCGATTTATTGGCCTTGATCTCAGGTTTTTCTCAAGATCAGTGATTGGTGATCAGCCAAAAACTGCAATCAGTGCACCCCTAGTTAATGTTAAATAAAATCATTGCTATAGAATAATTTTTTTGGACAAGTGTGTCAAAACAGGTACAAAAGTTTTGTTTTCAAAATTAGAAAAACGAAAGTCTAAAGGAACAAATGTGATTTTGTAGTTCAAACAGCAATGCTAAATATGTTCATTTATATTTGAGAACATTACCTCATGTCCATTTGAAACTGGTGTTGTTTCATGAGTATTCATATTGGTTTTCTCAATAAAAGGAAATTGAAACATTGACGTAATCTGCTTTTAGTTGAGATAAAATTGGTATCGGCAAAAATCGGTATCGGCAAGTCAGGTTTTTCTCAAGATCGGTGATCGTTGATCAGCCAAAAAGTGCAATCGGTGCACCCTTATATAGTCCCTCCAGCATGTCCTGGGTCTTCCTTTGGGTCTCCTCCCAGTTGGACGTGCCCGGAAAACCTCACCAGGGAGGCGTCCAGGAGGCATCCTAACCAGATGCCTGAGCCACCTCAACTGGCTACTCTCAATGTGGAGGAGCAGCGGGTCTACACCGAGCCCCTCCCTGATGACTGAGCTTCTCACCCTATCTCTAAGGGAGAGCCCAGACACCCTGCGGAGAAAACTCATTTCGGCCGCTTTTATCCGCGATCTCATTCTTTCGGTCACTACCCAAAGCTCGTGACCATAGGTGAAGGTAGGAACGTAGATTGACCGGTAAATTGAGAGCTTCGCCTTTTCGGCTCAGCTGTCTTTTCACCACGACAGACCGGTACAACGCCCCCATCACTGCAGACGCAGCACCAATCGGCCTGTGGATCTCACGCTCCACCCTTCCCTCACTCGTGAACAAGACCCCAAGATACTTGAACTCCTCCACTTGGGGCAGGACCTCGCCCCTGACCTGGAGAAGGCATTCTACCCTTTTCCGACTCAAGACCATGGTCTCGGATTTAGAGGAGTTGATTCTCATCCCAGCTGCTTCACACTCAGCTGCGAACTGCTCCAGCGAAAGCCGGTGATCATGTTCTGATGAAGCCAACAGGACCACATCATCTGCAAAAAGCAGAGACCTGATCCTTAGGCCACCAAAACGGATCCCCTCACCACCTTGACTGCACCTAGAAATCCTGATCATAAAAGTTATGAATAGAATCGGTGACAAAGGGCAGCCTTGGCGGAGTCCAACTCTCACCGGAAACGAGCCCGACTTACTGCCGGCAATGCGGACCAAGCTCTGACACTGGTCGTACAGGGACCTAACAGCCCGTATCAAGGGACCTGGTACCCCATACTCCCAGAGTACCCCCCACAGGGCCTCCCGAGGGACACAGTCGAACGCCTTCTCCAAATCCACAAAACACATGTAGATTGGTTGGGCGAACTCCCACGCACCCTCCAGGACCCCCCCAAGGGTATAGAGCTGGTCCAGTGTTCCACGGCCAGGACGAAAACCACATTGCTCCTCCTGGATCCGAGGTTCGACCATCCGACGGACCCTCCTCTCCAGAACCCTTTTTAAATAGGGGGACCACCACCCCGGTCTGCCAGTCCAGTGGAACTGCCCCCGATGTCCACGCGATATTGCAGAGCCGCGTCAACCAACACAGCCCCACAACATCCAGAGCCCTAAGGAAATCCGGGCGAATCTCATCCAACCCCGGAGCCTTTCCACTGAGGAGTTTTTTGACCACCTCAGTGACCTCGGCTCCAGAGATTGGAGACCCCAACCCAAAGTCCCCAGACTCTGCTTCCACCCTGGAAGACGTGCTGGTGGGAATGAGGAGGTCTTCGAAGTACTCGGTCCACCGATTCACAACGTCCCGAGTCGAGGTCAGCAGCACACCCTCCCCACTGTAAACAGTGTTGGTAGTGCACTGCTTTCCCCTCCTGAGGTGCCGGATGGTGGACCAGAATCTCTTCGAAGCCGAACGGAAGTCTTGTTCCATGGTCTCACTGAACTCCTCCCATGCCCGGGTTTTTGCCTCCACGACCACCCGAGCCGCATTCCGCTTGGACTGCCGGTACCTATCTAGTCTAAATGAAGCTCTGTTAGTATTATGTTAAGAGTTTCTAGCTTTAGTTGTCCATTGTCTATTTTTTGTATGTTCTGTTTTGTAATGTCTTATTTGTTTGTAAAGAGCTTTGAGTTGCCTTCGGGTAGGAAATGCGCTATATAAATAAAACTGCCTTGCCTTGCCTATCAGCTGCCTCTGGAGTCCCACAGGCCAAAAAGACCTGATAGGACTCTTTCTTCAGCTTGACAGCATCCCTAACCACTGGTGTCCACCAGCGGGTTCGGGGGTTGCCACCACGACAGGCACCGACCACCCTGCGTAGTAGCTTTTTAAATCTTATTAATTACTTCAACATAAAACTTGTGTGCTTATGACATTGACTTTTTTCCTTGGGTTGTAAGAATTCACTAGTTAACTCGTACAACTAGATGCTTATTACCTAGTCCACTAGTCAGAAAAATGTTGACCGATTAGTGACTGATTAGTCCAACCAGTGTGATGTAGTAGCAGCCTAGTAAACCAAACTGTTGCTGATTCTGTCTGACGTGTATTTTTGTCCCATTGTGGTTCAGGGATTTGAAACCAAAGGTTTAATTTTTTAATAATTTTTTCTGTCTTTTCTCAGATAACCGTAAAAACAGTGGTGGGGTTCAGATGGAGTTCAAGTCCAAACAGTGGTTCGGTGCCTCTGTTCGATCAAATGGAGACAATATCTTGGTAAGAAAAAACACATTTCTCCTTGTTTACTTAGTGATGATCGTAAACGGCGAGGAGCAAACGTGATGCTGGTTGTCATGGTTTATTATTTCACTGATGTAAAAGGAATGCTTTATTTTTTTCTATAAATATTAAAGAGCATTACTGTATTTCTAACTTTTGAACTTGTTTGTGGATGTTTTATTCTAAGCAGAACAGTGTAGGTACATAACACTCTGATTGTCAGAAATGCTTCATTCACTGCATTCATGGGCTTGTGTTTCCAGGCCTGTGCGCCGCTTTACCAGTGGTCCACCTTTGGAATGTCTGAGCGAGAGCCGGTGGGAACGTGTTACCTGAAGAAAGGAAGTACCGTGGTGGAGTACTCCCCCTGCAGAACCAGTGGGTTCTTCTCTGGGTTTAAGTAGCGTCCTGTCATCCAGCTTTAAGGACATAACTGTTGTTGATGTAGTAAATAAACTTTATGATGGCTTTAAGGTAACAGAATAATATTTTTAGACAATGGCCAGTTTTTGTCTTTAGTTTAGTTTATTAGGAGTGCTTTAACTAAGTCACTGTTTTTAGATAATAACTTACACATATCCAGGATCACAGCTGTTATCTGGTGAACACGGTTAACATTCACTTCAGAAATACGAAGTCTTCCTTTATTTGTTTAGGTTTTTTTTTAGACTGCTGCCAATTGTTATTGTAATTAATCTGTCAGCTAATGTATCAGTTATTCAGTAATGTTGTTCCTCAGAAAATTAAAATCAGTCATTTTTTATTTTAGTTTATTTTACCTTTAAAAATCAACTGTGGAGTTTGTTGTTTACCAGGGGTGTGATTCACTTGGATTCCGATTCTCCGGGGTGAAGATTTGATTCAGAATCGATTCTCGATTCAAATCGATTCTCGATTCAAATCGATTCACAATCAGTACCCTTAGTAACAGAGTGTCAATTCCAGGATTAACTAATTTCTTCTGTAAGTTAGAAATGTGCCAGGTGTTTGATGTAGTGAGCCGTGAATGTGATGGAGTGGGTTGCTCTGGAAGTCACTCGCTAGAATGATCCTGTACGGAAGCCCCTGACTGACAAACAGTACGAGCAGCAAATAAGCAATGAAATGTTTGGAAAATGCCTTCTCACGTAACAAAACTTGGGAATTTTGGATCAATTCAGAATCTTTAAAAAGAATCTCGATTCAGACGTGAACTTTGTTGTTAAAAACAATAAAGGAAAATTCATAAAATCATTTTGATGCAGACTACCATAGTCAGTAGTCTGAGAGCAACTGTTCTCTGATGCTCCGCTGGATCTATTGTTTTTGTTCTGACAGTGTAATTATTCTGTTTGTCTGGTCTCACTGTGCTGTTTACTTTTGCTTTCCAGATGCTAATTCACCAGAAGGTCAGGGCTTCTGCCAGGCCGGCTTCAGTGCAGACTTTCTAAAGGTAGACCAACAGAACTAGAGATAAAACGTGTCACAAATAAACCTCCTAATCCCCCTGAAATGCTCAGATGTTTGCTGTACATTAGCTAAACATCGTAAAAGGTCTAAAACAAATAACATTCAAAAAAAATGTTTGCATTTGCTGATATTTATGTTTATATATACCGGTACTGTCAGCACTGTGTGTGTGTGTATATTTATATGTACATACGTGTGTGTGTGTGTTTTCTTAATATATTGTGGTGTTTATTTTATTGTTTAATGATTGTTTAAAACAAACTGTTGTGACACGACTAGAACTCACTGATACGTGATCAGATCTCATTATTTGTTTAAGAAGTAGGGCCATTATTTCTTGACACAACTGGTAATAGTTGTTTATCCTGATTTTCTAGGACAGATCAGAAAAATCATTTACAATCAGAATTGTCTTTGTGTGGTTTTAGAAAAGCAACCGAGTGGTGGTGGGAGGACCCGGGAGCTTTTACTGGCAGGGTAAGTGTTTACAGCCTTGGAGAAGGGGTGGTGACTCAAACGGAAAGAAGTGCAGCTCTGACTCAGTCTGCTTCATTTTCTCTTTATTTTTCTACTTTATCATGGAGCTTGTAAGGTCTAGGACCTTGAAGTGTTGGACTCTGATAACTTGTGTTAGCAAACGGCACCTCTGCCTCCCACAGGTTTCCATAGACCTTAAAGACCAAGTTCACTTATATTTTGAACACATTTGCAGTGGTCTCTAGTATAAATAAATACGTTGTACGTTCATCTTTGTGGGGGAAAAATACTGACGCTCCTGTTTCAGGAAGTAGAAGTTAGTCAGAGCAGAGAGGGGCTGAAGATGGCCTGATTTGATATTTGGACATCTCTCCTCTGATTGGCTAACAGCAACACGACTCTACCACTGACTCTGTTTGCTCTGCAACTTTTGATGTTTTATCTCCACAAATAACACAAACCTGGAGGAGTTCTGCTGTGTGGTGGAGTTGCTAATGCTAACAGTTAGCTTCTACTAGCCGAGACGTTCTCTGCTGTTTCGTGGATGCTAAACCAACAACAGCCTTCCCCATCGTGAGTCATGATGGGTGAGTCCATGAATGTTAAGTGACGGCGTGACATAGATCTGTCAGGATTTTTCTGACCCGAGCGTTTCCCCATCTATTTTCAGTGGCTAATGCAGGAAATAGGGGTAGAAGACTACTTTCATGTTTAGCCTGCATGTTAAACTCGGAGTGACTGATCATATTTCAACAAGTCAAAAACAGTTTCTCAGTGAACTTGGTCTTTAAATAGCTGAATGACAGGTTATAGCATTAATCTCACACAAAGTGTTGATGCCTAACACTCGTCCTTACAAAAATAAACAATAGATACAATGAAATAAATTAGTAGCATGCAGCGCTGACATCATGCAGGCATCTGGTATTGACACCACACCTTCTGCTGCTCAGGTAGCTTTATTTTTCTTTTAAAATGAGTTTTCCTTTTCAAGTTACTGGAGGATGGATGTTATAACTGAAAAAATCAAACCAGTTTCTCCCTTCAATCGTGACTCCTGACCCATCACACTTAGACCATTTAGGAGGGATTAACCTCGAGGCTTCAAACTGTTGGCCTCAACTAGCAGAGAGGTTTAATACATAGTCTAAAGCTTATTTTGAAGCATCTTCAGTTTTTAAATGAGGCTTCTGTGTTTCAGGATTAATATGAATTCACTGATATCTTGGAAAAATGTGAACCCATGAACTCAAACTTGGTGTTAGCCTTCAAAATGCCCAAAATATCCCTTTAGGGGACAATCGTTCAGACAGTAAACATGCAGGTCTGGACCTGTAGCCTAGAATGTGACTCAGGGCCTTATGTCAGTGAACCGCACTACGCATCAGCGCCACCTTAAGAGTTTAATGAACAGGTGAGTTTCAGGTGGTGTGTGTGTGTGCGCGCGTGTGCGCAGGGCTCTAATCTGTGTTTGTCTGGCCGTCTGACATTTGAAGGTGTGACACCAAGCTCGCCTTGAGTCAGTCTCACACACACACACACACACACACACACACACACACACACACACACACACACATGCTTTCTCTATGAGCCGAGGCTCCTCCTTGGCTGTGTTCACCTAATTATTGTTTCCTGTTGAGTCAACACTCACAATTATACAGCTTCACACACACACACACGCACACACACGCACACACGCGCACACACACAGCTCTGTTTCTGATTAGATGGCTGTTAGCACCATGTCTCTGTGGCTCTCTAACTTTTGTGTTGTTTTTTTTCTAAAGCCAAAATTGTGCCTGTAAACAGTCTGTAAACGTCTGGACATTTGTTTCTGTTAACTCAGAATCTTTTACTTGTTTCTTGTTGCTTTAAATCTTCTTTTTCTCCTTTATTCCTAAATGATCCTCTTTTACTTATCGTCCCTTTTCTCTTCCTGTTTTTTATTGTTCTCCTCCCTCCTCAGGTCAGCTGATTTCCGATGATGTTTCTGAGATTTTTACTCGTGCCAGTGCTAATTTTATCGTGCCATACCAGAACACCCTGGCCACCAAATCGGCTGGAGCCCAGTATGACGACAGCTACCTCGGTGATCCCACACTCTCTTACCCTTCATTAAGATGTTATTTTTCAGATTTTTCTCTCTTTGTGCCCTGAAATTAGAGTTTTATATAAGCTCACAAAATCTGACATCCAGGTGTGCAACGGAAATGTTTGATTTTATTGCAGGACAGTAGATGACACAAGTTGAGCATTAGTGGTCCACATAGCTCAGAATGGATGAATTAAGAAATTCAGATAAAAAAAATGTTAACCTCCATTTGTTTTATAAGTTTTATGTTCTATAAGCATAAATCTAAAGTTTTTTCTTAGAGCACCATCTAGAGGTGAAAACATTTATTGTACCTTTAGCCCCTCCCCTTACTTACGGTAAGCAACGCCTCTCATCTGTGAACCAGTGGCGGCTGGTGAAAAAATTCTTGGAGGGGCTAAATGTGACATATTTCCCGTCTTAGTCCATAATAAGTATTAAAATGAACAGTTGAAAAATGACTACAATTCCTAAAACAACCATTCATTTTCTTCCTCCAAATAAGCAGTTTTACAGAACGTAATTTTTCAGATTTACAGATAAAGTTGACTATAATTGTAAAACACAAGCCTGAGTGAGCCTATAAGAGCAACTGCAGTCAATAATCCTGTGTCTGCTCAACTCTCATCTGATCATAGCTGTGCACCTCAACGTGCAATACACATTTAGCCAGTAGATGGCAGTAACACGACAGAAATTGAATTAGATATGCTGTTTTAAACAATTAAGATGAATTATAAATAAATATAACAACTAATAATTAATCCCATAAAATGAGAACAGATAAACACAATTTACAGCACCAGTGAGTAAATGAGGAAGTGACAGAGTGAAAATGAGATCTAGCATGCTAGCTGGTTGTTTTCTGTAAGCTGGGGCGCTGTCGGCTAGCGCCCTAGAGGCATTCAATTCACGAATGCTGATTGGCTCAAAATTCTCCAGTTCTCCCTAGCAACCACATGTGATTGGCTGTTTAGCTGCAGTTCAGGGGCGCTTGTCCCAGCGCTCCAGGAGTGAAATTAGAGAGTCCGGGGTTTAGGAAATTCACTGTTAAATGAGAGACAGCTGGTGAAAATGATGTGTAAATAATTCAGATTGCATGTAGGCACATTCAGTTAAGCAAATCAGACATACTTATAGTAAATATATGAATATATATTATGGTTTTATTTACTTTTTAGATTTTTCTCTCCCTTCAATCAGGGAGGGCAGCGCTACTGTGAACGCACATCTCTAGTCCGCCAACGGAGCTAAAACACATTGTTATAGAATTATTAAAGATTTGCTTGTCCATAAGAAATGTTGCCAACTCTGCATCAGTCTAGGTACTTCCAAAACGCTCACAGATGCTCTGTGAAGGACATCTGTACCTGCGCAGATGTCTAATGCTATTAGTTAATGATGAATGGCACTCAATTCAAATAGCACGGAACTCTACGGGACGGGCTTAGCAAAAACAACTGACATGTTGCCTACATTATATCACAGTACAGGGTAAGACTGTCACTTTCATGGATTAAAAAAAAGCCAAACATAATTTCTGAAAAGGGGAAAACTCCACATTTACTGCTTTAATTAAAAAACAGAATTAATTGATTTGTTGGTAAATAAAGCCAAGTTTCAGTTAGTGAATAAATTATTTTAAATCTCTAATTCTGAAAGAAACACAAAAATAAATGCGTAGAAAATAAAACGGAGCCTGACGTCAGACATTAGTTATGATTTTAAACGTTAAAGTTTGAAAAAGACTGAAAGGCTTGTGGAGAAATGCTTTTTAGATCTGAGGTTTAACTTGGTTGAAGGGTTTTCTGCAGATAAGATCATTGGACTTCATGTTTCCATAGGTAAAGTTTAGTCCTGGTCTTTTTGTGCTCTTATATGTGAGTCATTCTGACTCCGCTGTAATATGTAAACACAGCTGAAGGGATGTTTCAGCCTGGATCTGCCTGTTTGCTGATGTTTATGTGGGGTTTCATGTCTCTGACAGGATACTCTGTGACAGTTGGAGACTTCAACAATGATGGAAAGGAAGGTAAGAACAGGTGTATCCTCTGATTTATAAAGATGGATGATGAGTCTCCATCTACTTCCTTTGTAATAATATCACCAGGGCTGCCATGTTGTTGTTGGAGCCAGAGTTGGTGCTTTCCTCTGAGGGTGGGACCTAAGCCTTTACTGCAGCCAACCACCAGGGGGCACTCATTTAGTTCCTGTAAGTAGTGGAAATACTGGTTCTGATTCATTGTGTGTCTCTTTTCTGACATGCACAGATTTTGTGACTGGAGTACCCAGAGGACAGCAGGCGTTGGGTTATGTAAGCATTCACACTCGTCACCACGGTGCTTCCTCTAGACGGAGATAGAGGTAGAGGTGAAGTTAAGGCGATGATTTTGTGTGTTTAAGGTGAACATCTTCAATGGGCTAAACATGGCGTCCATGATCAACTTCACCGGCTCTCAGGTGAGCTGAAGGACCCCGTACACACGCCACGTGTTCTTAGGAGAACTCAGCCTATAAAGCAACAAGGGCTGGAGGTCTCAGATGATCGCTTTTAAATTTAAAATCAACTTTTTTGCTCAGTTGTTTTGTAAACAGCTTAAACGTTGCCACAGTTCTTTTGTTATTTTAATTGCCCTGAAGAAATGTGAGTAGCCATTTTACTGCATCCAGAGGAGTGTGTGGGAGAGGAGGAACAGAGGCTGTCATCAGCAGAGATAATGACAGAGTTCCTCTTCACTTTCTGTCCATCCTAAACACCTCCCCCTCTGAACCCAACATCGTCTTTTATCAGCTTTCCTTTGAAGGTCCCGGTTCCATCTTTTCCTGTCTTTCTGCTCTAAATCACTGGCACTAAAGTGGATTTTCACAGCTGCTGAAATTTGGGGCTTCCTGTTGGAATTTGTTGAATTCTGCCACTGGATGTGAAAAATAAATGTTTAAACAGGACCTTGTGTGCACAGCCTCTAGTCTAATGAGTCTTCTCTCCTGTTTAACTTGTAGATGGCTGCCTACTTTGGACATTCAGTGGCCGTCTCTGATGTTAATAATGATGGGTGAGTGACTGCTTTTCTCTTGCTGCCTTTATGAGGAGTCCACTAACAGCTCTGTCGTTTCCTGGATGGGCTTTAAAACCTTCTGCCACCTTCAGCTTCAGCAGCGTCTAAGTAGAACCAGAGAGGTTCTGTGAATGTGACACCATGGGGGGGGGGGGGGGGGGGGGGGGGGGGGGGGGGCATGGAGTAGGATGAGCGCCTCAGGAGCGACGGATCTGTCAGCCCAAACCTTCCCTACACAGATGGGTGTGAAGGGTGCTGCTTTGTCCTGCTGCCAAATGCACACCAAATGATCGTTTTTATTCAGTGTTGCATTGTGGGTACAAGGATTAAAACAGCAGCTTAAAACACACTAAAGCAACTAAATGAATGCAACATTATTCTGGAAACATGTTTCTTCACTTTCATGTTAAAGAGTTAAGTTGTCTTATCCATCCACACATATTCTATCTGGTTGTTCGATGACTAAGAAACGTTTAAGACAGATTTCATGTGACTAAACGATTCTTCTGACCAGACCTAGTGAGAGTCTGGGTTCTGATCAGATTCAACTTCAAATAAAACAAACTCGTTTCTGACTGGAGGACTGACTTGTTGATGTGTTTTAGTCTGGTGGACCTGTTGGTCGGTGCTCCTCTCTTCATGGACAGAGGTTCTGATGGGAAACTCAGGGAGGTGGGACAGGTAGGACCAACATAAACACAGCTCTTACCATTATCTACATATAGAGGTGTTTAGTTATCTAGTCCTGCTGTGCACATGCAGCAGGGTATGGTCATGGTAGCACCAGGGGTCACCATGCTGATTCATTTGCGTGTTTCCGTTTCCCTCCAGGTGGTTGTATATCTCAGTCGAGGGGGCTTCTCCTTTCAACTGCCCCAGTTTCTGACTGGCTCAGAGGTTTATGCCAGATATGGTTCTGCCATCGCTGCGCTGGGAGACCTGGACAAAGACGGATACAACGGTAAACCTCATCACTGGACAGATTCACATTTGTCTTCCTTTTGACCTGAAGCTTGTCTCCACATGACCGGGCCGGCCGAACGGCCGTTTTCCACAACCTTCTGAGTACCTGATCAGGGGTAGGTAATCGGAATGGCCCGATAAAAGACCCGGTGAAGACGCTGGTCGGGAACGCTGCCGATTGGTTGTAACTCAGTCAGAAATGATGTCAACTCAGGAGGAAATAGGAACGGCATATATGTGGCGGGAACCGTTATTACGAGTTGTTAGAGAGACGAGCAATGGAAGCCATCGCTGCATATAGCAACATAGCAAACATAAACGTGCCGACTATTGTTGCTTCCTCCATTGTGTTGATTTTTGTTTACTGCTTTTTGCGTGTTTTGCGCTGATCAATGACGTAACTCACTGTGCAGCGGTCTCGATGTGCTGACGTTTCATCAAATTCCTTACAGGGCCAAATATATATGGAGACAGGACAGCTTAAGAAGACCGGGTCTTCGGATCTCCCGGTCAATATCATGCTCACAGTTTTACCCTGAAGTTCCGATAAAGGAAACTCACCTATAGAGAAGTCTAACCCACACCACCTGCTGCTGTGGGTTAGACTGGTTAGACTGGTGCTGCAGTAGTCCAACATGCTTGACTCCCCTGTTTCTGTCCAGATGTGGCCATCTCTGCTCCTTATGGAGGTCCTGACCACAACGGTTTGGTCTACATCTATAATGGCCGCCCTAAGGGACCTGACTCATCACCCTCTCAGGTAAACATTCTAATTGTAGTCCTGTTAGCTAAAACCTTTGTCACTGTTGGCAAATAAGAGAAACAATGAAAATGTTGATTTTACATTAGTTTCAGTTAGAATCTGATTCTGGGAACATTTTTCTGCTAAACTAAACAATGAAAGGGTTTCAAACGAGCTGTTGACATGTCACACTGGCATTATTAACATTTAAAGTTACCTAAAAGTACAGGTAACCCGTAGAAAACCACAAAAACTTAATATTCAGGACTAAACTCAAATCAGCTTGATCTGTTCTGGTGTTTAGGTCCTCCAGGGCAAATGGGCGTCCAGCTACATGCCTGCCAGCTTTGGATACTCTATGACAGGAAATACTGATGTAGACCAGAATGGATATCCAGGTACACGCACGCACACACACACACACACACACACACACACACGTGTACAGGCACAGTAAAGCATTTAGATGGTGGGAAAACAGAAGCTGATCTCTCTGTGTCTCCTGCAGATTTAATAGTTGGGGTGTTTGGAGCAGACAAAGCTGTTTTATACAGGTAATCAGATCTAAATCTGGTTTTATGTGTTTGAGTGTGTCCTCCCCTACTGTGTGCGTGCGTGCGTGTGTGCGTGTGTGTGTGTGATATTTCTAACAGAGGCTGAGATGTTTAATGAGCGAGGCCACCTCTGATATCAAAGACCTACTGTTGTTTGTTCAGTTTTCTCCTACAGTCTTTATAGATGTTATTAGGACCCCCGTGGTGTCTGCCCACATTAACCCTGTGTGTGTGTGTGTGTGTGTGTGTGTGTGTGTGTGTGTGTGTGTGTGTGTGTGTGTGCTCGCGCGCATCTCAGAGCTCGTCCCGTCATCAGTGTGAACGCCACATTGGATATAACTCCACAGATCATCAACCCAGAGGAAAAGACTTGTAAAAAAGACCTTTCTGGTACCAGCGACATGGTGTCATGGTGAGTGGAAACAATCACATTCAGTTTGTTAATGCTGACATTTGTAAGAATAACGTGTAGATGTGTAATGGTACACACACACACACACACACACACACACACACGGTTCAATAAAACAGGAAAAAGGAACAAAGGCTAAAGGCAAAATTTGTTTTTCTTGAGTCGGGAACCTTGACTCTTGTCTGGCCACGACTCGTAGACAGCTCAGTCGTGGGGCGGAATCTACAGTTGTTTTTCAAACTGTCTCCACATGCTATTGTAAGGCTCTAGGAGAGCAGCAAATGTGACATATTCTTCACTATGAAAATCAGTCAATGGGGCAGTCCACCATGCATCATCAAAGAAGCAGCAAATACATCCTTTTTCTAACTAAAGGACTTAAGTTCTTCCAACTGCTCATGTCTCAAAGAAAGCCCAAGTCTAAAACGTCCAAAGCCGTTTCAAACGAGCCGTTCCTGAGCCAACCCCATCTTTGTAGTTTTTCTCCGTTGCAGCTCTGATGCTAAAGGCTACTTCACACTGAAAGCATCAGCAGCGTGGAATGGCAGCGGAACGTCGCCGCTTCAAATAGAATCCATTATAGTCTATGGGGGGGTCACAAACCAGCCGCGACGCGGCAATTTCCAGACGCGTCCCAGAAGCAGCACACCACGCCGCTAAAGATAGGATCGAGTTCTATTTTTGCCGCGTGCCGCTTCTGGGATGCGTCAATTTCTGCAGTTAACATAGGGCTAGACAGGAAATCACACTCAGTTTCAGTGTAAAATGCCCGGTAATTTTCAAAATAAAAGTCTGTAACAGCAATGCGATTTCATATCTATGTGGATTACGTCTATACGTGTGACCTCACGGCTTATTTACTTGCCGCATCGTTCGAAAAAGCGGTGTGTTTGTCATGGCTTTAATCCTGGCAGTGGTGAGTAAAAACATTATATATGACATCAAACAGCGACATCAAACGTGATTTCCTTCTTTTTGGTTTAATGGCGGACGGCATAAACAAACCGTGACCTTTGAAGTCTCGAGGGATCTTGTGATCTCGCGAGTCAAGCGAGGAGCGCGGCGGTGAATTCGCTTCGCTGCTGACTCTCCCGGTGTGCACTGGAGTGCCGCAATTGTCGCGAGTAAACCGTTCTGCGCCGCTGTTGCTTTCAGTGTGAAGTAGGCGTAAGCCCGCCAAACATCTCTCTACAAATATAGAACGCTGTGATTGGTCTGACCTAAAACTGTTCAGGCCAATGGTAGACCGACCTGTGGAGCTAAATCTGTTTGCGACTGTCTAGATTTCTAGGCTATTTTGAGTCACCAGAGCGCACAAGTTTTCCACTTTTCCACACTGTTGATGTGAAGCTCCCGTGTGCCATCATAACAAACTGTTCATGCTTGTTTTTCTGTAAAAGGATTCTGACTTTGTTTCTTTACTTGTTATGCTGGATGGCACTTAACAAACAACGTTATAAAGAGTGGACCTGTGTTGATTAGTGATGACGGCATGAATACGTGCCGTTACACCGCTAGTCTGTCATCTGTAGCTGGAGGGAAATGGTTTTATTACCACTATTAAAAATCACTTTGGTGCACGTTTTGTTCCCTGAACCTCTGCTGGCTGTAGCTTCGTGTTCATGACAGAACGGATCATGTTCTGGCTCCTTTCTCTGGTGTTTTGCAGTTTTAAGGTGAAGTACTGTATAGCTGCGGCAGGTGCAGGTGCTCCAGGGAACCTGAGTGAGTAAAGCTCCAGCAGCTACCTGCCAGGTCCAACTCTGGCTTTCATACCTTCTCATTTTCCTTCTCTGACGTTATTCACTCTGATCCTCAGATTTCCGTGTGGACATCACGTTGGACCGTCTGAAGCAGGCGGCGACGAAACGAGCCCTCTTCTTGTTCAGTCAGACCTTTCAGTACTCTAAGAACATGACGGTGACGAACAACAAACGCCTGATCTGTGAGGAGCAGGAGGTCTTCCTGAAGGTGAGGTCTTGAAACTCTAATAAATTCTAATTCCTGTAGGGACAGATTTCTGTTTATTTCACTAAAACAAGTGTTTTTGAGAGTAAACTGAAGGTCTGAGGCCTGATGCGTCTGATTTGGTCTCATCCAGGATGAGTTTCGGGATAAGATCACGCCCATCTCTGTGGCGATGGAGTACAGTCTGGACTACCAGCTGGCTGCTGATTCGACGGGACTCCAGCCGATCGTGGATGTGTCAGTGCCGACCAACGTCACCAAACAGGTTCGTTCAGGCTCCTCTTCAGTGATTCTGCCTCTAGGGTCTTCTGGTGGTCCTGGTGCTCTCTGCTTGGAGCTTGTAGATTACACTGGGCTGATTAGTTGTGTGTTTTTTTTTTTTTTTTTTTGATGTCTCTTTATTCCGTTTTTCTGACGTGTTTCTGTTTCCCCCCTTCAGGCTCACATCCTCCTGGACTGTGGAGATGATAACATCTGTAAACCCGACCTCCGGTTGTCTGTTAAGAGGTAGGAAACCCTAACCCTTCCAGCCTTCAGCTGTTGACCTGAATCCTAAAATAACCTAAACGATGCTGTCCAAACGGAAAGAATCAGCATCAGATTTGAATTTATTTATAAAAGTAGTTTTATCTGTTGGTAATTTTGTCTGATTCGTGTTTCTGTTCTCTGATTGGCTGCAGCGACCGAGACCAGATCTACTTTGGAGATGACAACGCTCTGACGCTGGAGGTCAGCGCTGAGAACCAGGGCGAGGGAGCCTACGAGGCTGAACTCCACGTGTTTCCTCCCCAACAGGCCGACTTCACCGGAGTCGTTCGCAGTCAGGTAACCCTTTAACATCCTGCTCTGATCTCCGTCCAGATTTAAACTCTGGTTCTGCTCCTCACAGACGCTCTCCAGACTCTCCTGTGCTTACAAGAAGGAGAACCAGACCAAGATGGTGGTCTGTGACCTGGGAAACCCCATGAAGGGAGGAACTAAGGTGTGTGAACACGGGATCATCTTGGGGTTAATTAATGCATCAGGGTGGAGCTGAATCCTTTTCTGTGTTCTTTCGTGGGTCAGGTCCTGGCTGAGCTGAGGTTCAGCGTGCACCAGCTGTCTGAGGAGGACACGGCGGTCCGATTTGACCTGCAGATAGTCAGGTATGTGAAAGCATTACAGCACCACCTGCTGGCAGCTGAGGTGTAGAGAAAAGCTGCCTGTACAGACAAGCCCATGCTAGTTCAGTTGCTTCCAAGTTGCAGAGGTTATTATTTACACTTTCAGCACAATTGTAAATATTTTCCGTTAAAGACAAAGAACTGAGTGAGTTTAGTTTTCGGCTGTATCGTCATAACGGATAAGTCATCCTTTAAACCTCAGCTGGTCTCTTTATTTTGTTTGTCTGTGGCTGAGGGTGAAGGAGGCAACTCTCACATTCCTGAGTGTTGCTGTGTGTGTGTGTGTGTGTGTGGGGGGGGGGGTGCTGAGGTATGTTAATGAGAGGCTTCAGCAGCTTCAGTTACTCCTCCTTAGCTTCCTCACACTTCTTACTGCATGTCAGATTCACTGGATTTTAAAAGCCTAGGATCCACTTTTCAAAAGGTTTATTTATTTATTTTAACCAATAATCTTTGGCAGGATTTATTACTATGATGGTTTACTGGTCTGTCACCAGTGGATCGCTCCATGTTACAGAGATGTATTCCTGTTAATGTATTTTTATCTGTTTTATTTCTTTATTGTTGTTAAATAAAACGTTACTAGACGATGTTTGTTACTGTTCTCACTAACAGGTATGCAGCAGCGCCACCTTCTGGCTGCACCTGGTTTTGTCTAGATTCATATTCTAGTTTGTGTTTTTGTTATTGTTGCATGACGGTGATTTTGTGTTTCAGCTCAAACCAGTTTAATAACACCAGTCCTCGAGTGTCCAGCATCACCAATCTGGAAGTCCTGGCCAAAGTCTCCATCAGAGGGTAAAGCACACGCCTTTAGGATCAAATCATTCAATGTTCAGAATGAACAAGTTTAGAATTTACTTTTGGAATAAACCCCATTAAAGATGGACATTAGCAGAGCTCGTTACAAATCAGCCAGTTTTACAGATAGTCAGCTAAAGTGTGTGTGTGTGTGTGTGTGTGTGTGTGTGTGTGTGTGTGTGTGTGTGTGTGTGTGTGTGTGCGCGCACATGCGTGTGTGTCCGTGTGTGTTCAGATCGTCATCTCCCAGTCAGGTGCTGCTTCCCATTGCAAACTGGAAACCTAAAGACCCTCCAGAGGTTGGAGATGACATCGGGCCACAAATCGTACATGTCTTTGAGGTGGGAACACACACACACGCACGCACACACACACACACACACACACACACACACACACACACACACACACACACACACACACACACACCAGGTTTATTCGTCTATGAATAAACATATTTATATTAGACATGACAATTTTTTCTCTACCAGCATTTGCAGAATTTATTTTCAAAAATTTGTTTTTAGAGCTAAAATTATTTTTCAGGATGCAGTGAAAACATTTGTCTAAAAGTACCTTTTTAATCCCAAGTAGTACATTTCACATGATTTCACAGTAATTCTCATTTTACTTTAGGGGTGTGTATTGGCAAGAATTTAGCGATATATATCACAATACGGGGCGATGATACGATGTATTGTGATACTAAAAACCCAGATGATATTTGTAATTTTGTATTTTTAAGACTGAATTTAATTGGAAAACTCAGGCCAGATGTTTCATTCGGTGTTATTTGGAAATCTGGTTGTTCTGTCAGAATGACGGCAGTAAAAGCTGCTGCCACCTAGCAGTTGGAGTGTGAATTGCACCACACAAATACGGTAAATGTTTGCATTTAATTCTCAATAGAAAATCAATACACTGCTTTTAAACACCGATTCAGTATCATAACATGAAATATTTTGGTGTACACTTTACTTTAAGGTAGTTTTGTTGTTTTAGGTTCCAGTATGTTTTCTACTGATGAGTTTCAGTTTGTTACAGAATAAAATCTTAATTTTTTTTTTCAGATTTGAATTATTTTAGTCTAAAATCAGTTTTAGTTATTTTTTGTGACACTTTTGGTAAACAGTCAATGACAGAATAAAACAAAGCTTAATGAGTTAGTCGTGATCAGGTAGATGGATGATAACTGAACTCTGTTCCCTCAGCTCCTGAACAATGGGCCCAGTACGTTCAGTAAAGCATCTCTGAATGTCATGTGGCCGTACCGCCTGAAGAACGGCTCTCTGCTCTACATCACCAGCTTTGACACTGAGGGGCCCATCAACTGCACCACAGACGTGGAGATCAACCCGCTCAACGTCTCTGTGAGTCTCTGTAGCAGCTAACCCCACGTTCACCAGGATAAAACAGAATAACTGACTGTGTGTGTGTGTGGCAGAACCCTGTGACATCACAGAACACCAGCATCGTTCCACCCAGAGAGCGGGAGACAGAGGGACGGAACCAAAACCATGTACGCAAAAGAGACCTGGAGCCCAGAGACTTACAGAGTGATCTGCAGACACTGGTATGCACACACATGCACACGCACACGCACACACACTCACACGCACACACACACACACACACACACTATTTAGAGGACACAAGTAAAATAAGTAAGTAAATTTTATTTGTATAGCACTTATCACAGAAAAATAATCACAAAGTGCTTCACAAAGATCAACAAAACAAATGAGCAAGCTTTTTATGTCTTTAAACTGAAATCCTTATTTGGACACAAAACAAACCAATCAGATGGTAGAAATCAGAAACACTCAGATGTGCCATCATTATTGAAGTTCTCCGAACTCCATAATCCATGTGACAAAAACACTAGGGATGCTCCGATCTGATCACGTGATTTTCATAATATCGGAATCGTGTGAAAAAGATCGGATTTAACCTTATAAAACAACAAATGTGACTTTTTAAATTCATCCTGAGATAGAGATTTTCAACCAAAACAACAATGGCCAACAAGCTCCTCTACATCAATATTCTTTGTTTCTTGGATGAAAACATCACACAATTTACGGCAGGCAGGGATTCAGACACCATAACATGCAGCTGTTAGCTAGTAGGCTAACGCAGAGCTAAAATATTTGTTTGTTGGTGGTATTTTAAACCGGACAGCAAAGGCTGTGTACATACTGGGCATTCAACATGCTGGAGAAGACAGCTGCATTATAAGCAGCCGCTATAACAAACTACTTTCTCCTTTGGCTTTTTTCCGTTCAGGCGTCGTCACAGCGAATCATCGGTCTGCATGAAGTCCCAGTTCACAGCGTTTACATAAAACAACGGAGCCAGCCAACAGTGAAAGATACGTTAATAAACACAGAGAAAATGCCGACAGACAGCAAAACGTTGTGGTTTCTCATTCTGCGGCACATGAGCTGACCACGCTGGTAGCTTCAGATTAAAGTTCACCTGCCGGCTGTAGATTCACATGCCAGCATCGTCACGGGAACGTGCGTCACTCAATAGAGCTGCATAATGAGGACGTAAACAATTTGAAATATGAACAACTCCACTACTTTTACCCCGTTTATCAAGGTTCTTCCTAAACAAGTGATGCTTTTTGCAGATAAACTAAAGAAATGGACGTGTTTTCCCTTTTTTCTTCTTATTTTAATGCTTTGCTGAAGTATCGAATCAGGACTCGGTATCGGCAGATACTCAACATCAAATGACTCGGATCAGGAGCAAAAAATGTGATCAGAACATCCCTAAAAACCACACCTCAGCGCTCCATAGCTACAGCTCACAGGATGTCTGAGATGCTGAAATAACGTGTGTGTGTGTGTGTGTGTGTGTGTGTGTGTGTGTGTGTGTGTGTGTGTGTGTGTGTGTGTGTGTGTGTGTGTGTGTGTGTGTGTGTGTGTGTGTGTGTGTGTGTGTAGGACTGCACCACAGCCACATGTTTGTCACTGAGATGTCAGGTCGGTCGTCTGGAGCGGACAAAGAATGCCATCCTCTTCGTCTACTCAAGACTGGCTGTTGATAACTTCCTGAGGGTAAGTCTCAGACACAAACACACTAGGGATGGAGAGATTCACTAATAGTTCAACAGACACACACACACACACGTTTTGGAGGACTTTGTTTTAAGTTTTTGTTTTTAACCTAGTCTCATTGGTTGGTTGTGTTTTCATGATTGTTGTTTTATCTTTCTTTTTCCAGACTGAGAATCAGAATCGTTCATATGTGGTTCAAGCTAAAGCCTCGTTTGAAGTAATCGAGATGCCGTATAAGAACAGTCCAACACTACCATCCAACACCACCATTGTATGGAGCACACACACACACTGTGAAGGGTTCTTTACGCTGCAGCAGGTCTGACTCAGCGTTTGTGTTTCAGGTGAGCATGTCGGTGATGTGGGTGGCTGACACCGCTCAGCCGGTACCAGGCTGGGTGGTGGCTCTGGCTGTTCTGGCAGGACTGCTGCTGCTGGCGCTGCTCATCTTCATCATGTACAAAGTAAGATGTTTGTCCTTCTGTCTGGTTGCATTCAAGAGCTGCGTCTCCACTAGACGGGTTCTGTGCTGTGTGACGTATAATGCTGCGTTCAATGACCAGAAGAAATGCAGTTTTTTATGGCGCTCTGTAGGAGACTACAAAGTTAATTTTGGTGTTGTGGGGTGTCATCATTGGGAGTTTAGAAACGGTAGCTGCAACGTTACTTTCCTTCCATTCCGCTTCACCAGCAACTCTTCCAGTTTTACAAATGCTGTTTTTCGGTGATTTCTGCAAATAATTTTTCCCACTGAGCTACAACCAATCAGCTCGAGTTAACCACAAGTCCTGCCCAGCGACTCTACCGGGCCATTTCCAGTACATAGCTCACTGCAGGTATTCGTTTGGTTCCTGAAATGTCCCGGAAAGTGGTCCTTTAGGGCCGGTGAAATGACATGTGCGTGCCGCAAAAATTACCCAGAATAGTGGAAACAGGCGTTTTATCCAAATTTCCTCTTTCATCTTTTTGTTTTTTTCTTTCAGCTGGGTTTCTTTAAGAGAGTGCGCCCCCCGCAGAAGGACTGCACTGAGAAAGAGCAGCTTCAGCCGGAGGAGAACGGCAACACGGACGCTTAGAGGCTGAAATCAGAGGCAGCGAGAGAAGAAATCAGGGTCAAACAGCCTCAGTGAGGGGGGGGCAGACAGCGGCGCTAGGTTCACTTTGAATGGTGTTTTATTTTTATGAGTCATGTTGCATTTGTGCCAAAAGAGAAGCTGTAAAAATACCGGTTACTCACGAGAGTCCCAACATTTAACGTATTCTTGTTTACAAGCTAAAGAGCAGATGGACACATCGTGTCCCCCACACTCAGAGCACGTCTTCACCTCGTTTGAACCTGGTCAGCGTGTGATACCAGGTGTTTTATGGCACAGCACACACCGTTTGGCCTCACACAACATTTGCACATATTTGGGTCCAAACATGACACAGTTGAGCTGCTGCTCGTTGTCCTAAAGGTCCAGAACTGCTGGTTTGTTCAACGTTTCTGGGTTACTAAAAGATCATTGGCAGCATAAGAAAACTAAACCATGAATGTTTCTTCTGATTTCATGTCATTTAATTATGAAACGTTAGAGTTCTGAGGCAAAAAGAGAGCTGAAGCAGGGGATTGTGGGTACTTGCTGACCAGGAGTGACCTCACTCCTCTGCTTTGTGGTCATGTATAAACGAAGAGTGGTATGAATCGATGGTTTAGTCCTTCTGGTGTGAAATGATCACCGTATGTCGTTCTGCTTGGGGGTGCTGGTGTGGTGTTTGCTTGATTTTATTTTGTTCTAAATGATGGTGAGAACAACACAGGTCCGTCTTAATCTGTACTAAAACCAGTGCAGGTAATTCAGCAGCATTTTGGGAAAAGCGCACACCTGTTCTGCCCTCTACAGGCAGACAGCTGTAACTACAGAAACTTTGATGTCAGGCTGAATTCATGACTAAAACCACCTCTGATGGATTTACTTTGCTTCACTTTGGTTTTACTACATGTAGATTATTTACTAACAGCTGATCCACATCACTTCCAGATAGAACAGCCAGAATCTCACTGAGCTTTAAGCATCCCACCTGTACTCAGGTGATGCTACATAAAAACACCAAGAAATACTTTTTCTGGTGTTTGATCTTTGATTTTCACTTTCATTTTGAAATTTCACTTTTCAGATTATGAACAGGCGACTTTACACAATAAAAACAACAGGTGACGTTTATGTAAACTAGTCTGAGGTGTGTGTGTGTTCATGTGTGTTCATGTGTGTGTGCGTGCTTGCATGAATTTATTTAAAAAATAAAAGGAGAAAAAAAGCTATTTGCCCATATTGGGTTGGCATTATGAACACATGAATATGATGGTCTGCTGTCTCTGAGCATCACTCTGATTTAACGGCTTATTTCCAGGATAGTGATGCACTAATTATGTAACTGGTGGACACTGATGATAAAGGTGAATAACTGCAGAAACGACAGCCTGACAGCAGCACTCACATGTTTGAGACTAAAAAGTAAAATGTCTTTTATTGTTGTCGCGCTGACTTCTGGTGCAGGAAACAGATGTTGTTCAGTACTTTTGGTGAAACTTGGGTGTGTTTTTTTTGGGGGTTTAGAGTTGGACACGCCGTTCTGATGAGTGTTAACTCCAGTATCTTCTTAGTTTAAGTTTGTTTTTTCTTTAGCTTGGGGAACTTGTAGCGTGCACCTGCCGCTCTATAACATGTAAACATTTAGAGAATTAAACTGTTTGTAGAAATCTTATTGAACTAATTTCAATCTGCAGAAATAAAACTCTGGGAGGTATCTGGGAACCATCTGGAGGGGTTTTGGTGTCACTTCTGATCTTTAGTCACAACACGGTGAATTTACTGCACTGTAAAATCAAATTAAAGAGATTTTTTGAAGTTTCTGGTTGCAGAAAGACGACTTAAACATGTCGACTCCAGTCCTGCAGCTGTATGCTTGTTTATATTTAATACCACTCCATCTTTCCTCCTGCTACGAGCAAATAAAACTATTTTTGATGTATGTATTCTTTCACTTGGTGAGTAAATATTAACAGTTTGATAAAGATTATTTCACTCTTGGACTGAAATAAACTGATTTGTTCACACTTGTTCTGTTTTTGTTTGATTAAGATGGCCGACAGAGGAAGCTGATGAGAAAATATTTAATGTCACAGTAACAGGTTCAGGAGTAAAAACAAGCACACTCTGGAAATTTCATTCAAACTTTTATTGTTTGGATCAGCAACATCAAACATGTCCGGTTTCCATGGTGATGTCCCTTCGTGTCTTGCATCCTTTTCATATCTCAGTGTGTGTCTGTCAGCAGGAAGCTGAGGTCGCTGCCTGGATCGTACTCCATGGAGGGCTTCTCCCTGTAACCCAGGAAAGGGCTGCTGGTTACTGGTTCTGCTGGAATAATAACGTTTAATCCTAAATGAGCTCACGCCAGCATGCTCTCAGGTGCCACCCCATTTAAATTTACATTGACCACAAAAGGCTTGGGGTTCTAAACCCCAGAACAGTAGGTGGCAGCATGCACCTTTATCAATGCTTTCTGGCCCCAGGCCTACAGAACATTTATTATTTTTTCACAAAAAGTATTTAGAGTCCTGGTCCCACTCTGCTCCAAGACGTGGCTTACTAACCACCACAAAACAGTTCAAAGAGGAAGAAGAGAGAAAAATGGTCATGGTAAAATGTGGAGTTCACAAATCAAAATGCAAAAAAAAAACCAGATTGAAATTGTGAGTAAATGTTGAATAAAATGAATGAATAAAATGATGTCCAGTCATTGAAAAATATTGGCGGTTTTGTAACGTACAACCATAAATATCGGGTCTAAAACACAAAGGGCACGAGTCTAAGTCTCTGGGGGACACCATATTAGATGCCATGTTCTCTTCTACGTGAGCTGGCTCGGGGTCCTGTGCCTGCCGATGACATCACACTAGATGATTGACTGGACGGAGGACTTATGGAAGTTACGTTACCATGTTTGAAAACATTTCTGCGGTAAGAAACATGAATTTAATAACAAAACTGCTACCTATGTGAAAGAACAGAATCATCATCGGCAGGTGCAGGACCCCGAGCAGATCTAGAACCTACCAATCTAGAAGCCACCAATCACTGGAGAGCCTTTAATGTATGCCCGCCTACTGGGCGGGCCCTGGTCCGGTATAAAATGGATTGAGGACCGTTAAACATCTCCAAAGGCTTAATAAGCCTACCCCTAGCACTATACAAAATAGAACCTTATGTGCCACCCATGCATAAACGAGTGCCCCACTTGGGCCACCCCATTTTAAAAGACCTGGACACGCCACTGCACAATGTGACCCAAATCCTAACCCTGACTTCACTAGAGTAGGATCTTTAGAGAAATGTCACATCTCCAGAAAAGTGTGGAAGTTTAATATAACAAGGCCTAGTGTTGTGGGTCTAGACCAGGGTTGGACACCTGCTGAAGAGTCGGGCCTTCGTAGATCCCAACAGCGTGGCTTTGTTTCCCTCCACCAGCAGCATGGAGCCCTCCCTCAGACCCTCCAAACAAAAACAGGAATCATCACACAACAATCTGATCACAGCAGATTCACCACGCCGTCCTCCTCGCCCTCACTCACTCACCAGCACACACGGGGTGTCGGGTTCTTCGTGGTACTGGGTGATCCTCTGCTCTCTGGTCTCCTGTAAAACACCGACACTCAGAACACCAGCTAACCAAAGACCTACCACTTTTCCAGAATCAAGAAAAGTTTCATAGAACATAAATGAAATCATAAAAACCACGAAACACCAGGCTCAAACTGGTTTCAAGAAAAGCCTCAGACGGGTCAAACACCCCAGCTATTTGCTGACACAGCATCTTATTTTGCTAAGCTTGGCAGTTTCACTGTGCTGAGAGTTGCAAAGCTCCAAACCAGAAACTCTTTATCCGTTGGTTTTTGTATGTGTCAGAAAACGGGCCTGCTTTATGTACATGTAAAACATTCCTGTAGCATTTTCACTTATTTCAGTACGATTGAATTAATAACCGTAAATAGGAGATTTGTGCCCAACAGGAGCAGCTTCTTTAGTCTGAGACGATGACTCACCCCCATGTGGCGGCTGTGGGGGTCGGGGTCCAGGTAGTGAGGGTTGATGTTGAAAGGGACGAGGCCAATAGCAGAGAAGCTTGGAGGGTAGACGATAGGCATGTCGTTGGTGGTGTTGATGCTGATGGTGGCCACGTTGGTGCCAGCGCTGGAGCCCATGTAGGGGACGCCGTCCTGCAGGGACGGAACAGAGGACGTTTAAAATGTGTCTCTAGCTGGGTGGATCTGTGTCGCTGTGTGTGTTTCACCTCCATCACTCTCCTCCTGATCTCTGTCACCACTTTGTTATCATAAAGAGTCTTAAGGAGGCGGAAGGTGTTTCCTCCTCCTGCAAACAAACACCAGTCAGCGTCTCCGCTGGAGGGGAAAAGAGCGGGAAGGCATGAAAGAGAAATCACCGATAAAAATGCCTTCAGCCCTCTGAACAGCGCCGACAGGATCTGCAGCCTCGTGGATGCTGTCCACCTCATAACCTGCAGAGGGACAAAGTCTTTCAGTTGGACGGAACCACAGGAAGCTGCAGGATGTTATTACAGGTTCTTCTGGATTCAATTAGCCCATCAGAAAGGTTCTGTCGTGTTGATCTGGACCTCCATAAAGTGAAACATGGAGAAACATACCCAAAGGGTTAGGGTTTGAAGGCTAACCCTAAACCCTTACCCAAATTTTTAAACTTGTTCCTTGCTGTCTTTGTGTAGGCGTCTCTGTCATGGAGAGCATAAGGAACAAACAGCACTCTCTTCACATCCCTGCAGGAAATAAACAGGTTTTTATTTAAACCACTTCCTGTGTCGAGTCTCCAGAGCTCCTGCTCTGAAACCTACTTTCCAAAGAAGTCACAGATGTGCTGCTGACAGTGGTCCAGGTAGCCTCCACCGTGCAGGGTGGAGTTGGACACCAGCAGGAGTCTCCTCTTCATCTCTGACCGCTCAGCAGCTCACAGACTCAGCTGGGAAACACCAAGAATCCACCGACCGGGTCCACGAGTCCGGGTCACAGTCCAGTGGGGATTCCGCTGACAGCAGCACTAGAGAACCATAAATATGGAAAGCCAATCTGGTCACAATTCACTTGGTTTGAAACGCCTGCTGGAGTCTTTAAACACTAAAAAGCACCACCAGGAAGAGGACAAGATTGGTCATCCTTTTTAATATTCATTATTCATTTGAACATAAATCACCTCATTTCCTTAAAGATGTAGAACTTTACATCAACCCTCTACTAACAAAACCACTGATGTTTGTGAATCCTTGCATGTATTTGTACAATTAAGCCCCCTGGTTGTTTGGTATAAATAAGTAATAAAGTAAATTTGTAAAGTGCTGCCAAGGTCTTAATATGGCAACATCTGTGTAACAGAGTCATGACTGAGTTTGTTTTTACAAAATAAGTTCTGTGATTAGAAAATCTCCACATGTGATTGGAGGATTCCCAAAGCCACAGGTGCAGTTGTCTGTAACGTTCTCTTTTCTTCTATTCCTATAAAATCATCAACCTCTCCAGTTGGAGAACTGCATTAATGCATCCAGCTGTTTTATGCATCTAATGATTACATTTCTTTTCCCTTCATCCATACAAACACATCTGTTCGTGATACCATGAAACTCAGCTTGAAGCTGCAGAAAATCACGCTGATTTGGGTTTGTTTCTTATTCAGGGTTTATGCAGGAATCCATTTTACTACCAATACTGTTTTTTTAGGGGTGGGATACACAGCACTGACCCATGCATGATGGTGGCTCATTCCTCACGCAGGACAAACAATACCCCACTAACCTGAAGTCATACATGTGACTAAAACATCAAACCCATTTCCAAAAGACTTGGACCAGGAGCAGACTGAGCATTTTGGACCAGACCAGCCTCCACATTCAGTAACACACACCTATTTGGTCTCTTGAAAGTGTTTACCAACGCAACTCATTAAAACCACCTACTTTAACCCAATTACCAGGAATCAGTGGGAGTAAACGTGTTACATACTTCCAAAAGTTTCATTTAGTATCTGTGTGTGTGTGTGTGTGTGTGTGTGCGCGCGTGTGTGTGTGTGTAAACAAATTAAATCAGCTGTTATGATCAGTTACTCATAACTTGACCCTTTATACTTTTACTAGAGTCTTTTTAGATGAATACTTTTTACTTCTACTTTAAGAAAACTTTTAGCTCTAACATCAGTGTTAAATATACATAAAACCAACACATTTCAATAAAATGCAACTTGAACAAGTAAACAGCAAAAGCCTTCAGACTATTTCACAGTTTCTCACAAGTCACTGTCAGACTGTACACAATGGTAGTTTATGTGCAATACTTCAATAGCTCATGAGTGCAATTTTTCCAATATAATATGTGCAACCATATATATATATATATATATATATATATATATATATATATATATATATCAGTGTTGGGTGTAACTCATTACTTTGTAATGCATTACAGTAATTACATTACATTTATTGGTAACGCAGTAATGTAATGCATTACTTATGAAATTTCTGTAATATATTACTTGTTACAAAGCGAAACCAACATTAGTTACTTGCGTTACAATCAACTAGGCTTGTCTCTCGCTCTCTCCTCCAAGGAGAACTCGGAGGACGCTTTTTTTTTATACGTGATGATGTTGCAAGGTTATGTGGACAATCACAAACGGAGAAACGGGAAAAGAGCAACATGGCAGAAGCGATGGAGGGCAAGGCGACTTTTTACGGATGGAAGTATGAACATTACTTTTCCTTTGTTGCAAGAAAGGACAAAAACTTAACAGTTTGTGTAAACATTATAAGCAAAAAAATATTTTGATACTGTGTACCTTGAGGTTATGATAGCATTTTACAAGTTTGCATTTTTCAAGGTGCTCATGTAGCACTGTTGTTAGTGCTTGTTTTACATTTCTTTTATTAAAGAAGCGTGTCAAAAAGGGATCTTCAGTGCTACTATTGAATGAAAACAATATTGCAGGTTACTTTCTGGGTGCAAACGTAATCAGAAAGTAGTGTAATTAAGTTACTTCATGAAGTAAGTAACTAAGTAGTGTAATATATTACTTTTTGGAAAAGTAACTTGTAATATGTAATATGTTACTATTTTTGAGTAACTTCCCCAACACATACATATATATACATACATATATATGTATATATACATATATGTATGTATACATATATATGTATACATATATACGTATATATATATATATATATATATATATATATATATATATATATATATATATATATATATATATATATATATACACACACACACATTCAGGATATACTCTGTGTACATACATAGATTTATCAAGTTCAAAGTTTACACATACTAATATAGACCTGAAATATTTCAAAACATTCATGCATATTTATATTTATATTTCTAGATTGCTTGAATCAGTGTACTACAGTGTACTGCTCAATGGTATTTTATTTTATTCTATTATTGTTTTGAAACTTTTGCTGCTTTTTACCTTTACTGTCCACTTTCTGCCATGACAATGCTAATAAAGGATAAAGCTAAACTCAGACTCTTTGGACCTTTTACAGTGGCTCTGAGTAACTTTAGCTAAAAGGATTTTAAAACCATCAACTCCCTTTTAAAAACAAACAGGTCTACAATAAAAAAAGCAGGTTTAAGCAGCTTTTCAGAGTTTTCTCTGAATAATTGAAGTGAATTACAACAGAATGACACTAAAATACCAGACAGTAATGATTTTAGATCTATTTGTGTTCATTTTTAATTAATTTTCCACTTATATCAACATAAATGAAAAGATATCCAAACTTATTTTGCATTGTTTTTTCTTAATTTAGAAACAAAATTGTGTTTTGTTTTTAAAAATGACAACAAATATTTAATAGTAAATAAAAAAAACACTGACCTAATCTCTGAAAAAATTCTGAATCTTAGAATTATGACTTTTTTCTCATAAGTCATCGGCTTCAATTCATTTACCTGAGCATTTCTTTAATGTTCGTGTGCGTGCCGTTAATGGGCCGAGGTTCGCTGCTGCTGTCTTTTTTTTTTAACCGAATGCAGCAGGAGCAGAGCGAACAGACTCTTTATATCCGGATCTTTGGCTGTGTCCAAATCCAGGGATTGCATGCCTATGAGTCCCGCCCCTACTCCTGTCACCTAGCAACTGCTTAAAGAAAATCTGGATTATTCACGGTTATTACTTTATGATTTACCAATTTTATGAACTGTGATTAAGAACAAGAATACAAAAACACATTACAGGCCTAATGAGAATGAGAAACACCAAAAACACAACCACTTCAGGCTTTTAGTTTTTGTACAGTCAGATCTGAATAAACTAGTCGTTCTGCTGCTCTACTGCTGTGTGTCCCGTTTCTACAGAAGTCAATCCCGCAGTGCATCATGGGATTTATGGAAGTGAGGAGACCACGGAGACTACACCGCACCCGTTCTCAAAATCGAGGAAAAGAAGAACGCATTTCAAGACCGCATTCTCAGCATTGGAATTTGGACAGTCTTCGACGCGGCGCTGTGACGTCACTGGTCTTAAAATCCGAACTCATGAGCATCCGAACCCCTGGATTGCACAACAGGTCTGACTCTACTACGATCATAGAACACAACACTCAAGATCAAAGCCAAGCCCCGCCCCCTTTGACATCATGCACTTCTCTAATAGGTGACTCCATAGTTCAGTTTCCTGTAAGCACTGCAGTGAGAATACCTCTGTGAGATAGAACAGTTTTTTTTCATTACAGCTGAATTTTCACATCAATTCACTATGAAAAGCAGACAAGAGACCGGAGTGGCTTCTATCAGTCAGGAGAATACTGAAAACATGAAAATGCTTCAGAAACCCATTCTCAAGGCGACAACCAGAAACCCGTTGGTCAAAACAAAAAACGCTGATTCTTTGTGTGAGAAACTGGCTTTAAAAGCCGAAAGTCGGTTTTTAAAGGAAAGTCTGTCTGCTCGAAAGGACGTAAATAACAGTGTGATGAACGAATTATTGAAGCCTGTTATGAAAAATAACGTCCTTCCAGAAAAGCAGGAGGAAACACAGGAAAAACTAAAATTTATTGTTCGACCGCAAAATAAAGTCAAGGACAGTAACAATGCTGTTGTTAAACTGCAGACAACCGTGGAGGAACGTAACAAAACTCAGAAAACGTCAAAACGTGTTGTTCCAGAGGACAAGACTCCAGCTAAAAGCAACAAGAATCTAAAACGTAAGATGGACGATGGAGAGAAATCTTTAGCAGATACCAGAGGGGAAATGAATGTAGAACGACCCAAAAAGAAAATTAAACAGGATCTGAAAAAGGATGTCACTCTGGGAGAGAAACTAGAGGATTGTCCTACAAATAAGATAAAACTGCCATCTAATCTGACAGATTTAGGTAACAAACATGAAGAGTTGCTTAAAAAACCGAATGAAGCAAAGATTTGTGAGTCGAAATTCGAGTTACGGCTTAAGGAAATATATGAAAAACAAAAAACTATTGTTCAAACGCAAAATAAAATCAGGAATGGTGGAAAAAACGTTGTGAAATCGCAGGCAACCATGGAGGAACGTGACAAAAGTCAGAAAACGTCAAAATGTGTTGTTCCAGAGGACAAGACTCCAGCGAAAAGCAACAAAAATCTAAAACGTAAGAGGGACGATGCAGAGAAATCTTTAGCAGATACCAGAGGGGAAATAAACAAAGAGACACCCAAAAAGAGAATTAAGACGGATCTGAGAAAGGAAGTCAGTCTGAGAGAGAAATTAGAGGTTTGTCCTTCAAATGACTTAAAACTGCCATCAAATCTGGATTTTAATAAAAAACATGAGAAGATATTTAAAGAATTGACGGAAGCAACGATTCGCGAGTCTAAATTAGAGTCTTTGCTTAAAGAAATTGAGGTAAAGCAAGCTAACCTTATTCAACTACAAAATATAATTGAGAATCGGAACAAAGACAACGAGAAACTCCAGGAAACAGTGGAGGAACTCGATAAAAGCAGCAAAACATTAAAACGTGTTGCTCCAGAGAAGACTTCAACTCAAACCAAAAAGACTCTAAAACAAAAGGGGAACGATGAACAGGAATTTTCAGCTGACCCCTCAGATACAAAAATCAACGAGCACCTAAAACACAATTTAAACAGAAGTTTTGAGGTGATACCACAGGGGGGCTTGGTTTTCAGCTTCAGGGTGAAAAAGCCTTAACTATTGATGGAGGGTCACGTGAGGAAAAGTTAGTTAGAGCTGATTAAGAGTTAGTTTGCAATATGCACAAAGCACACGTAGCCTGTGTGCGTCCACGTAACCTTGCATGAGCTTCCCACCAATCTGTGTTAACGTACGAAGCACGTAGATCAGGGGTGCCCAATCCTGGTCCTGGAGGGCTGGTATCCAGCACGTTTTAGTTTTAACCCTGTTTCAACACAGAGCAGAGAAGCCAATAAAACGTGCAGGATACCGGCCCTCCAGGACCGGGATTGGGCACCCCTGACATAGATGCCAGAAATGCACTCACTCAGTTAAACAAAACATAAAAAGTTAGAACAACAGAAAATGTTGTTCCGTTTATTCACCACTATATCTCCCAAATACTCACGTTTATAAAATACTGTGAAATATCTCTTTAACAGAATAAGCAGTTGTATACATTTGAGATTTAAATCAAATCAAAGCTGCAGCAATAGTGATGCCGGTCACTGAGTGTATATATTACTTTAAAGAGGACTGCTGTCTTTCTGTCAGACTCATTATTTATAGGTCAGGAGGATTCAGAAAACAAGAGCTGGGGGTCGTGCAAGAAAGCGAGTTTAGAACATCGAGGCTTTTCTGATAAATCCCTGATTGACATAGCACTTCCCTCCTCTCCAGGTTTCCCTGGGTCCACCAACGATTCTCAGGTGGATTCAATCGTCAAGAAGGAGCAGCAATGGGCTCTATGCACGCTCCAACTTCCGCATTCCACATAAGACCACACTCCTATTTCCGGTCGTCATAGTCGCCAGCGAAGCTGTGACATGGCTGAGAGTTTGGAGTTCACCCGGTGCTTCCTGGAGGTTAGTTGCTATGGCTTTTTGGTTGGACGTGTTATTGGTGGAGGTTTTTTAAAAAAATTCGAGAGAACCACTTTATTCTTTTTTTTCATCTAAACAAAGATAAAATTTACCTTTCATTGATTGTAACTTTTGGTAACTCCAGGAAGCACTGGGTGAACTCCAAACTCTCAGCCATGTCACAGCTTCACCGACGACTTATGACGACCGGAAATAGGAGTGCGGTCTTATGTGGAATGCGGAAGTTGGAGCGTGCATAGAGCCCATCGCGGCTCACGTGTGTTCACAGGCAGCCCTTGTTAATCGATGCTAGATAAATGAGAATGGAAGGAAAGGAGGGTACCTCGTTCTTCTCCCAGGCGGAGCAAGAATTATCCATTCATGCCTACGAGGACTACAAAGATGTTATAACTAAAATATAGATCGCCAGCTGCTTGATTAAAGCTCTGTAACTGGCACTATTTAGTTGGAACGCTCAGTGTTTACATGTTTCCATGGCAACGCAGGAAGTCAGCTCTGTTTCTCCACTAGCCTGGCAAGTCACCCTACAGGTCCTTCTCAAAAAATTAGCATATTGGGATAAAGTTCATTATTTTCTGTAATGTACTGATAAACATTAGACTTTCATATATTTTAGATTCATTACACACAACTGAAGTAGTTCAAGCCGTTTATTGTTTTAATATTGATGATTGTGGCATACAGCTCATGAAAACCCAAAATTCCTATCTCAAAAAATTAGCATATTCCAACTGACCAATAAAAGAAAAATGTTTTTAATACAAAAAAGGTCAACCTTCAAATAATTATGTTCAGTTATGCACTCAATACTTGGTCGGGAATGACTGCTTCAATGCGGCGTGGCATGGAGGCAATCAGCCTGTGGCACTGCTTAGGTGTTATGGAGGCCCAGCCCAGATAGCAAGCTTACATAAAACAATGTAGAATCCACATTGCATTGTCAATGTTAAACCATTGAATCAATATCATTTTGCACCCAAATTTAATATTGAAACAATGTTGATTTATTAACTATAGACCAATGCCATTACAATTGTATTTCAATTAATCTGAATATTGAAACAACATTGAAATTTCAACACAACTACAGATCAAGCACCACCTCACCCCTGCCACGTGGACCCCAAGGGATAAACAATCACACCCTGCTCAAACGTCACCTTTCCTGGTGGGGTCACCCAATAGGACAGCGGGAGGGTTAAGGCTATTTTAACATCTGCATAAGGAGGACAGCATGTTGATTATATGGGTCCATCCCAGACAGAAGCTGATATATAATTATACTTATTAATAATGCTGACAGCAGGAGCAACATCAGTGGAATGAAACGCTCCTGTTGCAAATGAAGATTAAATACAAAAAATGTTGGGCTGTAAAAAAAATGTTAGATCATTCACACAAAGTAGATTTGTATTTCTTTATCTGAAAGTATCTGATTTGTTAAAAAACTAAATATGTTTTGTTTAGTTTGAGTTTCAAAACAGGAATGTCACTATTTTCCTTTTCTTTTTTTTTTTACAATATTGACGTACTGAAATCGAGAAAGCAACTAGTGAATACAATGCATATTAATATAGTAAGCATACTGACACATGGAAAGTATCGATGTGAATAAATCATGTGGCAGTAGCTCTTCTGTACTTTCATGTAGTAAAAGTAGCTTATGCTCTCCAAAAGGTTGGAGACCCCTGGTCTAAGAACTGCTCAATGGGATTTAATTTGACTTAGAGACAGCGCCACCTAGATTGATTAAATCTTTAATAATTCCTACAAAAATGGCCACAACTCTACTAAACTTGCTTTATTTCTTCATACGCCATCACTTAAAGGCAGGGTACGTAAGTTGGAATTGTTAAAATAACTTTTAAAATGCTTAAATGTGATCATCTGACCTTGTTCTATGAGAAAAAGTAAGTCATCTTTCATATTTTATTTTTCTCCTAAGTCCCTCCCCTGGCTTTACAGCTAAACTAATCATTTCTGCAAGCCTACCACGTTGACCAATAGCGCTGCATTTCCGATGTTCTCTCTCTTGACTCGGCTTTCCCTGCATGTGCACGTTAGGAGGCGTGGCTTTTGGCTCATTCAGGAAGGCCGGGAATAGAGTAACAGCCTTTCGAATTTTAAAATCTCCCCCTCCTTGCTCTGATAACATCAACTTACGGACCCTGCCTTTAACACATTCATGTTATAATTTGGTGTTTTAGGTTTAGCTCCGCCCTCTTTGTGACACTTGCCTATAAATAACACGTGCATGGTCCCATTCACACCAAACTTCACAAAGTTGATCTTTGTCAACCAAGGAACAGCTGAGAGGGATTACATTGGATTTTGAAACAGTGCCTCTAGACACATGAAAACTTTAATAACTCCTACAAACAAGGTCACAACTAAACCAAACTGCAGCAGCTAACACATCCACATGCTCAATTATTAAAATTAGGGATGCAGCGATACCACTTTTTTCCAAACCGATACGATACCGATGATTGGATCTGAGTACTCGCCGATACCATTTACCGATACCGATACTTCTACCACACACAAAAATGCAATGAATTGGAATACAGGTTTTATTTTCTTCTCTGCTTTCAACAGGAAATATGGAAGCCCATTCCTGCCACTCAGATTAAAAAAAATATTATCTCATAATTATGACTTAGCTAGATAATATTTTTTTTTAATCTGAGTGGCGGGAATGGGCTTCCATAAGGAAAAGACGTTGAGTTAGTTAAAGAATAAAATATATTAACAGAGATCACAAAACTAAAATATTAGGTGAAAAATAAACATTTTCTGTGAAATCATTGCAGTTTTCTACAAACAAAATGAACTAATTTGCACTGTCTCCAGCTTTCATGAACATAACATTTATGAACCTATCGCAGTGTCCACATTTAAATAAAATACTATAATCAGCATGCAATAGTGTGGATTCTGAACTAAGCTTTTTTGGGAAACATGAGCAGTAGGTTCTTTTAGATGAAAATAGTCATGTCTGCATTTTTCAGGTGGGAGCCTGTTTCTGCTTTCATTCACAATGTTTGAAACAGCTCCCCCTATTGGTCAATATAGAAAACTACAACAGAAATGACAAGTCACAGTGAAGCCACTTTCAGGCAACTGGTATCGGTACCTGGTATCGGTTAACATTTTTCTGGTATCGGGCCGATACCGATACCAGTATCGGTATATCCCTAATTAAAATCACATTAGCTCTGCCTCCTCAGATATGGCTGGCTCTGTAGAACACATGCATTATCTGATTCACACCAAACTGCGTAAATGATCTGTGTCCACCTTAGAACAGCTAATGTTGATTTATTTGATTTTTAAAATAGCACCCCCTAGATTTTTCCAACCAGCTATATCTCCATAATGCAACATCAGATCCACACCAAATTGTGTGTGTTTGTTGCGGATCGCTGTTTAACACATCTGTTTGGTAACTGTACATCACCCCACCCCCCAAAAAAGAAAAGGAAACAGCTATCTGTTTAAAAGCTTGGCTTTTCACAGTTTTAGAGGATCACTCATTACACCACCTACTGGTGACATGAACAATTTATTAGGATGCTTATAGGACACGTTGAAGAAGGTTTGAAGTGCTGACGACGTGGCTGTGCACATTGGCTTGTGACAAATGGCCACTTGCGCCAGCAGGCAGGCCCCTTTCAAAATTTCTTCAGAAATTTTCTAGTTATTATTATTATTATTGTTGTTGTTATTATTATTTATTCTCTTCTACCACCACTCTCTAATTGCATTATTTCCTGTTATTTCAGCTGTTAACTTTATTTTCTCTCTAAGTGTTTTTCTCCCCAGAAGAAGCTACACTGGCGTTCTGCTGAGCTGTGGTGGCCTCATGGAGGGGGCCATCGGCTGGCACACTGCTGCCAACCACTGAACATTCTCCCTCTCCTGATATTACATTTTACTTTTTTAACATAGAATGTGCTACTATTAGTTCACCTGTTGAATTAATTACAGATTCACTCAGATAAAGACAATAAGTGAGTCATGGTGGATGGCTGCTCATACTGAGCCAGGATCCTCTGGAGGCTTCTTCCTGTCAAAAGGGAGTTTTCCTCTCTACTGTCGCTACATGCTTGCTTAGTATGAGAATTATTGAAAAGACACTGACACTAGTCAGTGACTCGATGCAATCTGCTGGGTTCCTTATATAGGAAACTTTTTTACTGAGTGGCCTAATGAACTGAAGTGTATTGGAATGTTTACTTTGTGAAGTGCCTAGGGTTGGGCGATATGTATAATTTTTCCAATCTCCAAAGTCAGTCCAATAAATGAGGATGGGCAATGCATTCGCGGATGTGACTCTTTGAGCAATGTAATCATGCACGGACTGATTTGTGAACACAGAAAAAGTCCAAACATGGATTTTATTTAATTGAAAGGCAGTGCAAATGTTCAATGGAAGAGAAATTTGGATTTTTCTTACTTTTTGTTTCGTTTTAAATTTGCTGTTTGGTAGAGTGACGTATAAACGTATTAAACACCGTATTAAACACAGTTATGTTAAAAAGAAGTCTCATCTTTGTTTCCCTGCGGTGCCCACTATTGTGGTGTTTTACTTAAATCAAATGTTTGTTTCTGTACATATGGCTGTTTAAATGTTCTGATGATTCAGCACTCAGCTGACACGCTGGATCCAAAGCAGGTGCTGGAGTAACAAGTTCTACTTCAGCCAGAGTATTAAAATCAGGAAACATTTTTCCAAATGAAATAACCAGACGTCTACCAGACTCTCTGAACGAAGGGTTTCCACTTTCCAGATCTGGAAGCATTCGACACTTCACTCTTGTGCACAGGTCTGTCACAGACGCGCTCCAAGCTCCTCTTCAGCGTGCCGCCTGTGCACACTGTCAGCAACGAGATGTGGAGAAAGTGAGATAACGCTCTGATGGAAATCTTTTCTTGATTGTGTTACTTCCGCAATGGACTCTGTGGGTAACGGGTAAAATATCTGCACACCTGCATGAATGCTAAACAAACTCACGGACAAATGAGTAAATAAACAAATCGCCTCTTGTAAAAACAACTGTTGAATGGCTCAGCCAAACGTAGATGGCCGAATAGGTCGTCTAATCGCCCGACTCTACCACACTCCCACCCCTGCTCTGGGATAGCCTGAGAAAATTACCCCTCCACATCCTCGCGTGCACATTGCCCAGCGGGGTGGGGGGGTGCAAAAAAAATCTATGTATCCTAGGGTGGGCTTCACCGAAAGTAAATGAGAACCACTGGGTTAGTTGGTGAATCTAAATCGGACCTAGCCATCAACATGTTAGTGTAGACGTCAGGTGTGGTGTGAGTAGGTGATTCTGGAAACGTAATTTGGACTCATAGGATGTCCAAGGAAGGTCCCGCCTTTCTTGCCTCTGATTGGCTGGAAGGGCTCTCTTAAGACTGGCTATTTCATGTAACAACAAACCGTCTTCCCTCGCTGTTTTTTTATGTCTGCAGCCAGATCTTGGGGAGTTTTGTGAAGAAAATGTGAACTTAGCTCAATAACCATTCTGTCCTGTTTTTCAACAAACCAGTTTCAGTTTCTTTTATAAAAGAACCTGAAAAACGCCAAATGTGAACTTGTAATAAATCGTGTTGCATTTATCACACTATTGGATTGACTTTATATCTGTTGGCTCTCAAGCATGGGGTTATCTTATTACTATAGGCTATGTTATGTCTTCACTTTCATAGGTTAAGGCTGTTTGCAAGTTAGAACACATCTCTCATCTGTTTAAATGTGTATAATTAAATCTAAATTTAATTCAAAGCTGATTATGATTTAGACCTAAAGAGAAACAGACCTGTTGCACACAGCTGGGCAAAATATGGCAAAAATAAAATAAAGCCCAATAGTGTGATAAATGCAACAAGATTAATTATATGTTATGCTTTTCAGTTTTTTTTAATAAAAGAAACAAAAAACTATTTTGCAAAACAGGACAGAATGCTTATTGTAGCGCTAAGTTAGAATTTCTTTACAAAACTCCCCAAAACAGCTGTTCTGTTGGTGGCAGGAGGACAGTCTGCACTTAGCGAGGGAAAAAGGTTTGCTGCTAAATGAAACAGCCAAATCAGAGGTGAGAAAGGCGGGACCTTCCTTGGACATCCTAAGATTCCAAATCACACGTCCAGGAAGTACCTTTTTCCACCATGAAGTACAAAAGTGTTATCTCACACGAAACAGATCTCCCAATTTAATTGTTTCCGTATCTCCTTGTGCTGCATGGGGTTTTCTCTGGGTGCTCCAGTTCGCCCAACCCAAAATCCTAGAATTTTGATAAATCTGCTGAGCCTTTCAGCAATCAGCATTCAAACAGCATTTCTGCAAGAAACACAATTTATCTAGTTTTTATTATTTTATGGTTCTGCTGTGAATCCACTCTAAGCAGCTACTTTAAGATTAGCAAAAAAACTAAAGTTGGTTAATGAAAGCTTGATTCAGTTTTAGTTGGGGTTTGTGTGCAAGCACCTCTTCTCTGTCTGATAACTTTCAGGAAATGGTTTGTAGATTTTCAGAGACATACAGAGAAAGTTCTGTGACCTCATGCTGTTTTGGAAAATTTTATTTAATGCACCATCCTATTTTAAATCCAACAAGAAATTAAGGAGGGAAAAAGTCTTTTGATGTAAGTTATAGTTCTTACAGGGAACTGGGAATGGTCAAAATCAGAATCAAAGCTGTATAAAGATGGAAACAGGAATCTGTTTGGAAAACTTGGTGCTCCTCAAAAGGATCCTTACACCATCACCAAATTCAAATCCAAGCTCTTTTAAATTATCCATTTACAGTGTGGATACACATACAGACATGGACAAAAGTGTTGGTACCCTTGGGTCAATGAAAGAAAAATCCACAATGGTCACAAAAATAACTTGAATCTGACCAAAGTAATAATAAATAAAAATTCTACGAAATTTAACAAAAACAAACAAACAAATAAACTCATGGAACAGCCCTGGACAAAAATTATGGTACCCCTAACTTAATATTTTGTTGCACAACCTTTTGAGGCAATCACTGCAATCAAACGATTCCTGTAACTGTCAGTGAGACTTCTGCCCCTCTCAGCAGGTATTTTGGCCCACTCCTCATGAGCAAACTGCTCCAGGTTTGACTGGTGCCTTTTCCAGACGGCATGTTTCAGCTCCTTCCAAAGATGCTCAATAGGCTTGAGGTCTTTGCAGGTGTTTAGGATTAATTAGCTGATTAGAGTGTGGCACTGAGCCTTTATGCAAGGATATAATAATGCAAGGAAATAAACTAAAAAGTAAGAATTCCTTTTCAAATGTATTTATTAACAACAAACATGCTTGCAGAGTTTTCCCAGCATAGTTTCACTGAGGCGGACTGTCTGGACATTTATTTTCACAAAAACACTGCTCAAACACAAACTATAAAACATTTTACATGCCTATGTTGATTTACCATAACTCTAACAGTTGTGCCATCAGAAAGAGTCAATGTTTTTTAAAGAAGATACATTGCGCATTCAAGTCCACATAGTGTTATTACGGTAAATTCTTTTCCTCTGTGTTACAACCTGATGGTGTTGCAACAGAGGGAGCCCAAGCAGAGGAGAGGGGGTTTATTTTAAAGCTGCTATAGCAAATATGGAAAACAAATTAGCTTAAAATATTTGCCTCTTAACAACATTCTAGCATAGTACAGCTATAAATATATTGTGGAGTTAAAAAAAATTAATGAAGTGGTTCTCTCGCATTTGTCTAAAAACCTCCACCAATAACACATTTCGGACTGAAAACAACCATTGAACCATCCAGTTGTCGGTCTCGCTGAACCGCCACACCTCCCTGGGTCCTCCACACACACTCACGTATTTATCAACAGAACACCACTGGTGTGAGAGGTTCTCCACTCAATAATATCAGAGCAGAAGAAACAGCCGGATGCTACCACTTCAACTTTAGGATAAACTACCAGAGTCCCAAAAAGCATCAACCCATGGAGGTCCATCTAAATGCATTTCTGTCTACTATGAAAGCAAACCAACTCCTCTATCCATGTTATTCTTACGGCCCGTGATGCTTTGCGCGAAAGATGCTAGCAACTTCCGGTCCGCATTTGTTTACATTGAGACAATGCAATGCAATGCTAATCCTCTTTTTATGGGCTTTTAGAGACTGAAAACATGCATGAACACCAGCTGTCACAGCTCAAACGGAACACCGTTGCACTCCGTCTGCCTACTGAAGCAGAGAGGTGGGGGGGGCGGTCTTAAAGTCTGGTCAAAGCTAACGTACAGTAGCATTTTAGCTACTTTCTGAACTCGTCTAGCGTCTGACAGCGAGGCAATAAACAATCTTAAAAGCTCTGGGGCTTATCAGTACCTACATCGTAATAAGGTTGTCGGTGTTTTGTTGAAAGAGGTGGGACACAATCTTATTTACTAAAAAGCAGACGTAGAGCCGAGTCAGAGCCTTAAATCCCTCATCACCAAGCCTGGGTTTTAGTTTCTACATCAGGTGAAATACAAACAGCAGGATGGCACTTTTAGGTTAATAACAGCAGATCTAAACACACGTTAAATTATAACTATTCAGAAAATTGTACGCATAAAATAATTCCTGTTGTTGTGAGACTGCTGTCAGATCTCTTTACTACTCAGCGTCTCTTCTCCAGAGTTTTGTCATATGCAACTACAAAGTAGGATGCAGGTGTTCCTCTCTGGGGGTTTTCACAATAAAATGAAAGGAATGCACAAATAAAGTTTGTGGTGGTTTCAAGTTAAGATTTTTCAGCCACATCCTTCTGGGTTCCTCATCTCTGTAGAGGCGGCGAGAACCGTACCGACGCTACAGCTGCACGCTCTCTCACTCTGGAGGTGCATGTTCTAAATATCGCTCTTGTAGCTACAGATTTAATTCTCTCTGGTTGTTAGTACAAGCGCCAACAGCGCAACATCTTCCCGAGGCGCGTGACTACATTTTTCGGGGGTAAATATTTATTAAAATCCTCTTCAAATGTTCAAATAAACTGCTCCTAGCAACAAAACCTCAATGCAAACCAATGAGTATGTGCTACTTCCGGTATCTCACCGGATGTAGCTTGCATCAGCGTTTCTCCATGAGGCTACTCAAAAATAACGTGGATACCGTCAAAATTTGTCCAAACTTCCCTAAAATCAAGTTAAAAATGTTACATTATCAGATTACCAGTTTGTGCTGCAAGATATTTTTATACAATAATATGCTACAATACGTATAAAAAAATTAAGTATTTCAACATTTTATTTTAAGAGCTAGAGAAGTATTTTTAACCTTTGGTCCTTTCATCGGGTTTGTGTAAATGTAGATTTGTTTATTTAGTTCTATGTTGGCATAAATAAAGTCTTAATATGACATTTTCAACATATTAAGTCATAAATTACAAAATAAAAGTGCTCATGCTCTTTCTCTCCTTTTACTGGTCCTTCTGACGTGTTTACCGTAGTACACACTGTAAGTGTGCAGCTAAATGCTGGTCGCAGTTCACATGACTGCTTTAGTTCTCTTTACCTTAAAGTTAAGTGGAAATGCTGATTTAGAGTCCAACCAGGCGATCCATATCAGTACCCGGAGACTTCTGACCAATTTAATCCTCGTTGCCTTTAACAGATATTATCACTTTTTCTACTTCCAGAAATACAGACACTGGAAAAAGCCATGTTGAATGTTTTGCTGCTCAGGACTCTGGGTGAAGGAGGAGTCACGTGGGACAAAGTCACGTGAGTGCACAACCTCCTAAAAAGGCAAACGGAATCAGCTGAATCAGCTCAAAGTGTTTAAAGCTCCTCGGTGATGAATGTGTGATGCTCTGATGTTCTGGGTTTGTTTCCTCAGCTACTGCAAACATCATAAAGCGTAAACGGCAGAGTTTTATCTCCATCTGTTTACTGAAATTAAACTGAACTTTATTTCTTCATAAGGAACAATTATTACAATTTGTGTGGAAAAGAGAAAAAACTAACAAAAGCATTACTTAAAAAAACGAAAAATAAATAAATAACAAAAATAATAATAATAGTTATAATATATAATAAAACAAAACACCCTAACCAAAATGGAATTCACGTCCCTGCTCTTAAGCAGTTATAACCCTAACTACTTCATTGTTCTACTCATTTTATTTTATTTTTAAATGAATTTCATAATTTGGATGTCAAAAATGAAAAGTGCTATAGTTTACATTTGTATGTTTTAAATATCCACACACCTCTGAAATTTCATTTCCCCTCTCTATACTTAATGAATGTTGATGACAAATGGGAAAGTTTTCATTCTTAGCCCTAAAAGTATTTCCAACACTTTTAGGAACACAATATCTAAATAAATAGGTGATTTGTTCAACTTTACCACTCTTTTTCATTTTTAATCTTAACATTTTATTGTGGACTATGCAGTCGTAAAATCATCCTGAATGAATTGGGACAGGGCCTGAAGCTCAGCTCTGATGTGGCTCACTTCTACTTCCTGAAACTGGTGCACCAGAGCTTTGTTTCCCCAGAGTACGAGTTACAAGCCATTCGTTCCTACTAGAGACCACTGCAGATGTGTTGATTAAACAAGTTAACCACATCTCTACTCACAACTCTATTTAGCATTTGTTTATTACTCATGACTTTTCAAAACAGACTTCAGAGCTGAAAGATTTGTTTTTTTATGCTTCTTATAATTCTATTCAGGACAGACAGTGTTTTAAATTGTTTCTAAACATCAGACCATTCAGTATTTCTGCAAAGTAATGCAATCCATCTAGTTTATAGGTTATTATTATAGATGCATCTAAAAAATTCGGAAAATCAGGAAAAAATTTGAAATTTTTTCTCCCTCATTTCAGAAAGTGAAACTCATACAGAAAACCTGTAATTTTACACATTGGTCAAAGTCTAATCGCGTCAAAAGCCAGAAACATTTCTAAAACATGTAGGTAAGATTTGTAAACAGAAAAAATGATTTATTTATTTGCCTAGAGTAGACTGAGGTAAGTTTCCAGTTTGCCCCTTCAGGCTGAAGATGTGAGCTCCTCCAGCTCCTGCGTGTCACACATGTGGAGAGACAGGAGCAGGAGGCGGGGCCAAACCACATCTGGATGAGAAACATCTGGAGCTGTTTCTCTGCGCTCACGCGACAGCCAGCCCCGCTCCTACCGGGCTGAGTCAACACCGACACGACGGCACATCGAGCGACCGAAGCCCATGACTTTGTCCCGGTGATGATGGCTCGGAGCTGGACGTTTTGGAGCGGGCTCTCCGTCCTCCTGACAGCATGTGAGTTCGTTTTCGGACTTTTCTTTTCTTCAAACCACCGAGAAGGTTGGAGGGCCAACGGATGGCTTTGTTGATGGAAAATCTCACAGGACTGAGTAAATCAGCTGGTTCGGCTTCCAGATGGTGTTGGTTGACTTTTTATTACTAAACAGGACAATATTAGTTTGGCCATTTCTGTGTAAAAGTTATAAATAATTATTTACCTGAGATATCTCCCTGAACAGCCTCTGTTTAGAGAAACAGAGTTTGCATCTAACAAGAAATAAATTGTTGAAAGAACTTTAAAAGCCCTGGAAATGATTTCCACACTATTAAAGAAAGACTTAAACAAATTTAAATTCAACTAAACTACAGTAACGAGGCAGAATAGACCGTAACAAGCTGGGCTAAACCTCAACATGCGTACTGGGACGAAGCAACAAAGTCAACTAACGTTGAAAAACCCAAATATAAAAAAAATGTCCATGTCTTGTTTTAATTAATTCAAAATAAAACTTCAAACATCTGGGGTGAAAGTTAGAAGGATAAAACACAGATGTGAAAGATGCCAAAGTGGTTTCAAAGAAAGAAATAATTTACAAAGTTTTACGCCGGCTGACACTGGCTTTTACAATAAATTACATGCCTTAAAAATGACAGAAAACAGAATAAATTCTAGTTGTCAAAGCGTTAAAAGTAAAATATGCTGTGCTTAAATATGAACTGGCCATGTTCACACCCTTAAAATACTGCAAATACAGGCTTGATCAAAAGTTGAAGACCACTTAAAAATGGCCAAAAATCATCTTTTGCCTGGTTGGATCTTACAAGGTTCCAAGTAGAGCTTCAATATGCAACAAGAAGTGGGAGTCAGACAAAACATTTTCTGAGCAGCAATTTATTGCTTAAACTGAAACAGGCTGTTTTACAGCTAATCCAAAGTTTAAGACCACCTGCCTTTAAAAGGCCAAATCTGTGCAAAGATGTTGATTCACTGTCATGTTCTGGCAGGTGGTCACACTGTCACGACGTTCTGATGGCAAAGGCAAAAGAACGTTCTCTTTTTGAACGTGGCTGGGTTGTTGAACTGCATAAGCAGGGTCCCTTACAGCATGCCATTGCTGCTGAGGTGGAACCAAGGGGCAAACGCCGCCTGCCAAAAGTGAAGCCAATGTGGAAATGAGAAAATTTGCAGTTCCCCCCTCCTCCACTAGGGGCTGCCTCCAGAAAGGAGGCGGAAATTAATAACGTTTACAGTTTTATTCTGTCAAAGTACACCATAAATTAATCCATCCGGAGGAAAGGGAGAGCATAGACATGAATGCTTAGATGCCCCATTGAGCGGTGGAGAGTGTAACAGTGTCGCCGCCATATTGGATGGGTCACCAACCCCAACTGGAGTCAACGCAGAGTGAGCAACTATGCCCGCTTTTTCTACAGCCTAAGGTTGCAACAACCAGTGCACTATTGAAAACAGATCACGTGGGACTTTTCTAGCCTACCTGTTGGGATTTTATATTTTATTTTATTTTATTTAATTATATTTATATTGTAACTATTATTCTATACCACATGTCTGGTTTTGTGAAAAATCGTTTTTTACGGCACTCTGTGAGACCACAAAACCCTGTGAATTGTGGCATTTATAGGGCGAATTTAGTTGCATTTTTCAGTGTTGGGTGTTTAGAAACAGCAATTTTAAATCAGTGAATGCCATTTATTCTCTTTCCCTTCCAGTCCTCTTGACCAGTACTGTAGTGCAATGTCTGCCACCATTAAGCCTGGACCACACTGTGCGTTTTTTGGCTGTCCTAGACAAATCCCTTGTCGTGAACAGAATTGTGACAAAAACGGTGAACATGAGGGTGATTTGCAAGTCTGTGGTCGTCCAGTGTGACTGGCTCTGTGACAGCTTAATGAGCACCCTCACGACCAAAGTCAGCCTCCAACAGTCTTCAAGCACTGCTTGAAAATCTACGACTCCCACCTGCAATCGACCAATGAAAATACACTCAGGGATTGACGTGAACAGCTAGTGACGGGAGTGCAACACCAGAGTAGAGTTAGCAACAGTGGAAGCTACACGCAGGAAGTTCGAGTTCAGACACCAATAAAATAAGTGGTAACAGTGGCACTTTTTCTCCTTTTAGCGTTGTAGTTTTGGTTAGCTGTCACCTATATGACGTATGCTTTTTGGGGGGTACACTTATAACATAATGTGTCCTGCTAGAATGAGATGTCATGCAGTCTGGCTCACTGAAATGTTGCGCCGTACAGTGTGTGACCTCTCTAGAGTCCTTACAGTGTGACATGAGCAGTCCTGTGTGACAGCCAAAAAACGCACAGTGTGATCCAAGATTTAGACGATCTTTGTACTCAATGTCATAAAATTTGGCCAGACCTCCGCCCTTCCTCTTACCGCACTGCTACGCATTCCTGTCGGCCCGCGTGAGTTTAAATCCTTCCAGGGAAGACTCAGAGTCTGAAATTTGCTTGTTCATTCATGTCTCCATAAAAAACATCAGGCTACACTCTCTGTAGTCCCGCTGAAGCCTGATCAGCGTCGTGAGCTCGTCGATTTTATTGGGGAGGAAACGAACAATTCTCATAATCACGACGCGTCAATATGCTTTATACCTCCGTTTTCTCTCCTGAAGCTTAAGTCCCGCTCTGCACTGCAGCCTCTTCTTTTCTTCCGTGTTTCTGGGGGCAGAACCGTGTCAGTACTCAATCCTTAAGGCTTCTTTATGCACACAAATGACAACTGAAAATGGACAACCCCTGAATCTCCAGAGAGTTGGCTTTAGGGTGAACTCCACTTAAATGAATATGTAAAGCATTCCATGTCTTAGAAGTACATGGGAATGGCATTAGGACATGGTCAGGGTTGTCTCTGATAGTGCTGTAATCTGAGATGTTTAAGAGGTTCAGGTCTACCAGACAGACTGCATTCTTAGACTTCTTAGACTCAGCTGGCCTTGGTTTGGTTGGACCCTGACACAAATTAATTTCCAATCATATGTTCAACAAAAAACAACCCATCTGCCTTAAAAGAATATGAAACATACACACAAAAAAATCAAAATCCAGCACTTGACGATAGGTTCCTTCAGGACCGAAGAGCTAATGGCTAGTCTGACCATCTTAAAATAGCAGGTCATGAAATGTTATTTTACAAATCTGCTGTTCTAAGTTTGTTTACATTAATTTCTCTGATTATTTACAGGCATGTGTAATTGTGCTAAAGTGTGGTCCTGGTGGCAGAGAAGGTACTTTTGTTTGTAATGGATGAAACCTGGTTGGACATAAACCCTCAGTGTAAAAGCTGGACATCTACTCTGGTTCTCAGATGTATTTGAGCTGTGGTTCCTCTCTTAGAGCTGCCCATTATCTCACATGGAACAAAGAGCGAGTGTATCAGAAATGCGTCTTACACAGCAGCACACAGAGCTTTCTTGGCTCTTTTAAGACACTGGAGAAGACAGAGGCTGGCACTGAAAGACACTGATTTTGAAGTCTTTCAGCACTTTAATTTTCAAATAAGACACACAAAAACAGTTAGTAACACTAAAGAATGCACATTTGTTGCTTCTTCAGCAGGCTTAGAGGGTGCAGGAAAGACTATGGATTATGTTGAACTGTCCGATTGTTGTTAGATGAAGAGCTGTGAGCACGCTGCTGTGTGTTTGTGTTTAATAAACCAGCAGCTGGGACAGGGAGGTTGTCCTCTGAGCAGCACGCGGTGCCCAGATCTCCCATGAGCCTTTGAGGGCAAAAGAGTTGGATGTGAACTAAGCTCTGAATGTGGCTCACTGCTGGATTCAATTTACTCCTTGAGAAGAAAACACACACACACGTAACTCTACAATAATTCAGTCTTTTTTGTTATGGTGGTGAAATATGGAAGTTTATTACCGACTCAGTAACTCAGACTGACTTATACTGATCAGGTTAAAACCATTTTAAACCTTCTGACAACAGAAATGAAAAGGTTAATATTAATGGTTTTATGAATATTTTATAGTGTTATAGTTATATTTTTTATATATTAGAGACACTGAACTAATGCTGATATAAATATTAAAGAAAACTAATTTAGAAGATTCATAACAGCTGATTCAGCACCAACGACCTGATTTATGGTCATAGTCTGATAAACTTTTGGTCTGTCAGCAGCCAGGATGTCTCTAGTTTCTACAAGCTCTAATGGTAAAACTCACTCACATCCTCACAGAGATAGAAAGACAAATAAACCTTTTGCTTCTGATTCTAATTACTGAAAACTGTTTGACGTTTTAGCTCCTTTCGTTTTCTTCCTCTTTTGTCATCAGCTTAGCCTATAAACACATCTGGAATAGCTTGTTCTGAGTGTGTGTGTGTGTGTGTGTGTGTGTGTGTGTGTGTGTGTGTGTGTATGTGTGTGTGTATGTGTGTGTGTGTGTGTGTTTAATTCTGTCTGCAGCTAGAGAATTTCTGCTTGTCTACATTTAAAGGACCAGTTATTGTTTCATGAAACTTGGTGAAAAGTGAATTCATGTTGAGATGAGATGTTTAAAACATTTCTTGGTTGATTTAATGACCTAATCTGCTATTTTTGTTGATGTGCAATAGCATGACATGAAGTTATGTATTATGAAACACTTAAAGAGACTCATTAACTGTAGGTGAAGCTTTATGCATGCCTTTAAAGGTGCGTCCATCCATGTTTGTACCTTTTGTCTCAGACAAACAGAAGAAGAGAAACAATGACAGCTGCTGCCTCCACAAAAAGAGTGCAGGCGTGTCAGGAAAACCACAGATCTTCTTGTCTTTTATGAGTGTCAGGCGTTTCTGGCTATGAATAAACAGTCAAAATTTGGCTTTTTTGCTGTTTTGCAATATAAATAAAATAATTTATGAATAAAGCAGATAGAGCTTCACATCAAGAGGTTTACACACAGAGCCCACCCTCACTCCTCTCTCACCCATGTCCCATAGTCAGGAAGGGAAATCCAACACCTAGTTTGTACTCATGAAGAGATCCATGTGGAGGAAAAAGAACATTTTTTTCTGTCACATTTGTTCCTGCTGTGTTTGAGGCATAAGTCTTTAGATTGTGCAGCAAGGACGGCTACGGGCAGACACTGTTCCAACCTGCTGGACTTCATGAGAATGTTTTCACTAACATATAATTAGCTCTATCTGCTTTGTGAATCTTCCCCTGAGATGGAGCAGAAAATGGACTCAGGTAGAATGTCAAAAAAATGAGAAAAACAATTTTACTCAGACTACAGTAACTACCTGAATCACTCAGTGTGTTTACATGTGCATCAGAAAACCGAACTATTGCCCTAAATAGACATTTAAATGCATGTAAAGGCGTTAGTCTGGCTGAAGGCAAACTGGTTCTAATTGTGCTGAAGCACCCAGATAATGCAGTAGGTAACTGACTTCATCTGCATGTAAACGGCTCAGTCGAGCTGATACCGGTAACTTCTGGAAGTGACGAGACCGCAGAAGCGGTCATCACCACAAAGTAACACGCGTAACACCATCAAACAGTACAGTATGTTCCAAATAAGTTGTGCTGCAGCGTTGTTGTCCATTCCTTCGGCCATTGTGCATATCCTGTTTTAACTTCGTCTGCTTCACTCCCGCCGGTGTTTTTTACTATTTATGTTGCTACAAGCTAACCGGAAGAATGCCAACACAATAGCGTGCATGTCGCCACCTACTGTACTGGAGTGGAACGGACTTCATTTGAGAGATTGTTTACATTTACATGTAAATTAGGATAAAGACTCCCAGTTTGTTACTTTAGAACAACATAGATTGACTTAGATGCACATGTAAACACACTGACTAATATTTTATTTGTTAGAAACGGCATGTGTTGCTGATCTGTGTTGACCTTTTGTCCTGCAGGTCTTCCAGGTGCTGTCCTGTCTTTCAGCTACCAGAGAGACAACCTGTGTAAGTGGTGTGAGGTTTCCAGTCCGGTGTGTAAGGACAACATCTGCTTCAGTAACTGCAACTTGACCTCCTTCTGCACGGTCACTGAGGAGATCTGCGTCTCCATATGGTGAGAGTCCTCAGTCTTAGCTGAGGCATCAGTCCAAGTGCACTAAATAGGTCCAGATCTGGATACCATAAATGTTTGTTACTCCTTCCTGCTGCTGCTGGTCTCAGCTCAACTCAGTGCATCTTCTTTTTGAAAATCTATTTAAGGTCGAGCCAAATCAAAAATGTACCAAACAGAAATTAGGTCAATGAGTTTCTCTAAAACTTGTATCAATACAGTTATTATTATGTATTATATATAATTGCATTTTTTCTCTGTGGTGTTTTTCTTTTTAAATTTTATTGTGACAATGTAGATTCCTTTTATCTTCTTGTTTTTTAGTGACTCTGTGGTGAGTTTAATCGTTACATTACTAAAATTAGACTTTGCTTTATAAATGCACACAAATAATGCATTTTATGGGTAGAAATCTTCCTCAGTTTGTCTTTGCTGAGTTTTTGTGAGGGGTTAAGGGCTGCACAACAGCCAGGCCTACGAAGAGGCAGAGGGGTGTATGCATTAGCATTAGCAACTCCTCCAGGCTTGTGTTATTTGTGGAGATAAAATATCAACGTTGCAGAGCAAACAGAGTGAATGGTAGAGTCGTGTTGCTGTTAGCCAATCAGAGGAGAGATGTCCAAATATCAGGAAATAAAAGTCCAGATCCTGCCATCTGAAGCTGTGATGTGGCTCAGTTCTAGTTCCTGGAACAATCACACTGGATCTTTTTTCCCCAGAGTACAACTTACAAGGCATTCGTTCCTACTAGAGACCACTGTAGATGTATTGATTAAACGAGTGATCCACACCTTTAAAATCCATGTATTCCATCAGATATTTTTATAACACACATTTTTATTACTTGCCCTTTGTCTTTTAGCAGCGTGCTATAAAAACACCTCTAGAGACCTTTTGTATCCTCAAACTGCTGCTGTCGTTGTTACCTAACAGCCTATCCCACGAGCCAGAAGACTACAGTATAAGCTACTTCAGCATGTTGTTGGTCAGCATTATGAAGGGATTTCAATGCTGTTAAAGGAAAGGAAAGATATGACAAGTTTCTTCCATTTTCCTAAGTTAGAGGGAACACTGTGAATACTCTAGGCCGATCCATTGCTTACACTTTTCTTTATGACAGGAAATCTTCTTAGTTCTTTTGTTTGGATAGCAGTCCTGGGATCCCCCTCACTGCACCCCTTCGTTTCTTGTTCGCTCCAGCCTGCTCGACCCGCCCATCTTTCTACAGGAAACCAGAGATAAGAAGGAGCTGACAAGGAAAACAGAGGAGAGGAGAGGAACAGTTCATTTAAGTCAGCCTGCTGACTCCACACTCAGATACACAGTGTTTATATGAGCCATATTTTAGTAGTATCAGGTTACACAAAACCACAGATACACGTAGATTTTACTCAAGGGTTGTAAGGTTTTTAAACTTCTGCTCCATTCTCTTCTGTACTTTTATAGATGCAAACACTGTTTATAAAACCTTTTCAGCTGAAATGTAAAAAGTTGAGTTAAATTCCTCGTTTACCAGAACAGGGGCGTTCCTGTCTATCCTGGAGACCAGCTCTTCAGAGAGCATCTCCTACCCTACTCTTCCCCTCTCCGTTTACTGTCACCTCTGACAGAGCCTGATTTGTATTCTTCCCTCTAAGTAGTTTATTGATACCCTCAGTGGTAACAGTTTTGTTACATTCTCATTTATTAAGTCTGTTTCACATGGCAGGATTTTTATTTTTAGATGATTTTCAAAACATGAGAGACCACACACAGCAATAAAAATCATGGACATACCAGTTTTGGTCCCACAGTGTGTGGTGTGCAGCAACTTGGTAAAACTACACACTCGCCACAAACCAATTTCACACACAAACATCTCCCAGTCAGACGGTAAATTTTGTGAGATCAAACGCGACTTCGGAGTAAACAAAATATGGTCGGAGGAGGAGTGAGCAGCATGCTTCCGTCACCTCACTTCCTCATTGGCTACACTTCACATTCAACAATTGCCCTTGTTTGTAGGGCTGGGCGATATGGCCTAAAATCAATATTACTGTATATTGAGGAGTTCACCTCAATAACGATTAATGGACGATAACTTCATGTATGTGCAAAAACAAAAGTTGGCCAGTAGATGGGGCTGTGGCAGCATAATTGCTCCACAGCCAGTTTTATTGATAGTATTATTCCCCCAGATCTGTTCATTATTATTTTTAATTTCTGCTTTAAAAACTGCTGAGAACTTTTAAAGAATGATAGAAAAAACAAACACAACTGAAAAAGTAGCAAGTAAAATAATTAACGTTAATTAAAGGACCCTAACTGTAAAGTGTTACCAACCGTTTATATAAAGTCTAGTTGACTAGTGATAACCCTTTTCAGCAGATGAAAACGCTCTGGAGTCGGCAAGAGTTCTATACTCATGCCTCCTTATTTCACAAGACTACAAATGTTTCAACATTAGACATTATCGGTCTGTAAAATTGTTTGCTGGTAATTACATTTGCTGATTGGTTTTGGTTTATCCATCCATCCATCCATCCATCCATCCATCCATCCATCCATCCATCCATCCATCCATCCATCCATCCATCCATCCATCCATCCATCCACCAATCCATTCATCCATCCATCCATCCATCATCTAATAACACACTGTTTTTCCTCAGATGTAGAATACCACAATACATTCAAACCTGATCATGTTTACCTAAGGTTGTTTTTGGGATGGACAGTATAGCACTATGCATGCAGTAGCAGGTCGGATTGCACAGAAATGACATAATAATGATAATAATAATAATAATAATAATAATAATAGAATTTGGTTCTAATTCTTCAACATATTTTTCTGCAAGATGGAAACTTAAACAAACCACAGCGGAAAAGAATCTGATTCATACCAGATCTACTCATGAGAGATTTTTAAAGTACTATTGAAGACGTTCATCTTCATCAACAATCACATGAATAAGAGCATTTCAATCAGTCCTAATGAAATGGCTGTAGTAAACTGCTTATTTTGCTCTCAATTAGCTTGAGTTTAATTGCACACCAGCTGTTGTTTTAACTCTTATTTAACTAAGGTGATGATACGTTTATCTTTGTTTTTTCAGGAGGAAGACCAACAGCACAATGACAGTACAAACAATGTGTCACCACCCGATGATGCCACTAGAGGGGGTTGACCCCGCCTTACTGCTGAACTTCACCTCTAGGGAATGTCACATGGTCCAACAGCCAGCAGAGGATGAAACCATGATGGTCTGTGGCTGCCAGGGTGAACATGAATGTAACGACAAACTCATCTTTGACAAAGGAGCAAATGGTGAGCAAGGGACGAGTAAGTCTAGTTTAATAAATGGAGTAAGTGTCTGCAAAGTTGGACTTGAAGCTGAAATACGAAACAAATAAGGAAAACTCATGCAAGATTGAGTGGGTTGGTGTCTTTTAGTGGATAAAAATGTTGTATTTATCTGTTTTCTGCAGGTCTCGCTAGGTTGCAGAGTAAAGATGTAATCCCAGTGGTAGTGATTAGTTTGGTGCCTCTTGTTCTGGTGGCCATCGTCGCCATCACTGCCTTCTACTTCTACAGAATACGCTGCCCTGATAAACCAGGCCCTCCTGCACGTCCTGACTGGCCCACTAAACGCCCCCCAGAACTCTACCAGGCTTTGGACATGCCATGTGAGGGGCCAGACCCAAGGGGTGAAGGTGGAGGAAGAGGTTTGATGTGTCCTGGAGATGAACTGGAGAACCAGGTGGCAGAATTGCTGCCCATCAAGCTGGATCTGCTAGTGGGGAAGGGGCGCTTTGCTGAAGTTTGGAGGGCACGCCTGCTGCACAGTGAGAAGGGTGGAGTTGACAGTTATGAAACTGTGGCAGTGAAGGTGTTTCCAGCCATGGAGTACACCTCTTGGAGAAATGAATGCTCTATCTTCTCTGAAAATACATTACAACATGACAACGTGGTTCAGTTCCTGGCAGCTGAAGAGAGGAGCCCACCAGGCAACACTCTGCAGACATATTGGCTGGTTTTGTCCTATCACAGCCTCGGAAACCTGCAGGACTACCTCACAGCCAACACTCTGAGCTGGAAGGAGTTAATCTTTATGGCAGGAAGCATTGCAAATGGATTAGCTCACCTCCACAGTGACTCAACGCCCAATGGAGAATCAAAGGTAAACTCTACCAACCATTTCTTGAGATGTAGAACTGAAGATCAATTTTAGTGAAACTTCCCATTTCATAAGTCCAAACAATTTTGAATTATGTGTTTTCACAACAATTAGCTTATGTCTGATCTCCTTACAGTAAATATGCCCAGCAGGGCTCTGAGATCCTTAGGAAGCAGACAGCTGGTAGAACCCCGGGCAGGGTGAAGCTGTTTTTAGCTACTATGCTGCACGCAGCTAGCTTTTAAACACAGACACTGTCACGGAACACTCACCCCTCTCCTCAGGTATCTACGCTTCTGCCGGAACCGGACATGTGCATTTCAAGAGGAAACGAGATAGCACTAAACACCAGTCTCTGTTTTCTAGGTCCAAACATCTTTTGTTGTCCGTGACTTCAAATGGTGTTTTTCTTTTTGGGACTCTGGTAGTTTGTCCTAAAGTTGAAGTGACAGCAGCGACTGTTTCTCCTGCTCTGATATTATTGAGCGGAGAACCTCTCACACCAGTGGTGTTCTGTTGCTAAATACGTGAGTGTGTAATGAGTGGAGGACCCAGGGAAGTGTGGAGGTGTGGCAGTTTAGCGAGATCGACAACTGGATGGTAGGGGACGACGTCAATACCAGCGAGGCTCTGAAGTTGGCGGCTGTGTGTCGACAAAACCGTCAGCAATTCAGTGTAAAAAAATACATTGCTACACTGTGTATTAAACAAGAAAAACCAATGGAGATTGAAAAGAAACACAGAAAGAACATACGAAGGTGTCCAACGCATTATTAAAAACTGGTGTGATGAGTCCAGATGGACCCTGTTCCAGAGTGATGGGTGCATCAGGGTAAGAAGAGAGGCAGATGAAGGGATGCACCCATCATGCCTAGTGCCTACTGTACAAGCCTGTGGGGGCAGTGCTATGATCTGGGGTTGCTGCAGTTGCTCAGGTCTAGGTTCAGCAACAGGATGTGCTCCAAGAATGAGGTCAGCTGACTACCTGAATATACTGAATGACCAGGTTATTCCATCAATGGATTTGTTCTTCCCTGATGGCACGGCCATATTCCAAGATGACAATGCCACGATTCATCTGGGCTCAAATAGTGAAAGAGTGGTTCAGGGAGCATGAGACATCATTTTCACACATGGATTGGCCACCACAGAGTCCAGACCTTAACCCCATTGAGAATCTTTGGGATGTGCTGGAGAAGGCTTTGTGCAGCGGTCAGACTCTACCATCATCAATGCAAGATCTTGGTGAAACATTAATGCAACACTGGATGGAAATAAATCTGGTGACATTGCAGGAGATTATCGAAACAATGTCACAGCAAATGTGTGCTGTAATCAAAGATAAAGGCGGTCCAACGAAACATCAGACCTTTGTGTGTGTGACCTTTTTATTTGATAGCAACTTTTTTTTTTTGCTGGGCAGTGTATACGACCTACTAGATTTGGTCCCTGGATGCTCTACAGTGTGATATTTACCCTCGTAAAAAACTGCTAAACTCATCAGTCCTGACAGATACCAATTATTATTTTATTATTATGCTGTTCAATAAGCTACTTTTTTTTACACAGACACACATTTCAAAATGTCTGACAAATCCCTCTGAGTGTCTAGACAATTGACTGATGTTGATATTTCTGTTGATACAGGTTTATTTACATGGTTACCAACTTTTGCTGCTTGTGTTACTGCAGATTCCAGTTGCCCATCGAGACCTAAAGAGCAGTAATATTTTGGTGAAGAACAGGAACGAGTGTGCCCTGTGTGACTTCGGTCTGGCGCTACGGTTGGACCTTTCATTGACAGTAGATGACTACGCCCATAGTGGACAGGTAATCCGTACAGACTGAGCACACTGCATGCTACAAGAACTCTGCTGTTATTTACTGGGGGTGCAGCTGATTGGGCTTTTCTAGCACCCAACATCTTGCCATAAGTCTAGTTTACCCATCACATTAGTGATCTTTTCCCATCTTTGTTAGACCCTGGTCATGAACATGGGTGTGAACTACTGCTTCACACCTCAGACCCAAGCTTCTTCCTTCTGCTGAAGCATCTGGTTCATCCACACACAGAAACGTTGCTCCTCAATCTACGGTCACAGTTAAATGTTTATACTCAAGATGAGCTTTTGACATGTGACTGTAGGTCTGTTACTTCCCTCCAATCTGGACAGAAACTGCACGTCTGCCTCTTAACACATGAATCAATATGCTTAGACAGTGAGGAGTATTTATGAAAACTTAATAACATAGAGGCTTTCAGCTTGTTGGGATTGTGGGCTTTGTCTCTCATCTTCCTCTTGACAACACCCCATAGATTCTCTATGGGGGGTTCAGGTCAGGTGCATTTGCTGGCCAATCAAGCACAGTAAAACCACACCATTAGATCAGGTGTTGGTAGTTTTGGCTTCTTCGTGTAATTGTTATGGAGAGCTGGTGTCCACCTCCAGCTGTTGTCAGGCCAGAGGCGGAATGTGACATTTGTAGCCCATGTGTGGTGGCTTATGAAGCCCTGACTCCAGTCCACTCATGTTGAATCACTTAAATGGGCTTTGCATCACCATCTTCTAGTGTTGCTTGTTCATCTTTTTCCTTCTGCTCAACGTTCTATGAACAAGTTAGAATTCAGCGCTCTGTGAGCAAGCAGCTTCTTTAGCAACATCTTCTCCTCCTTGTGGACGGTGTAAACGACTGTCTTCTGGACATCTGTCCAGTCAGTCTTCACCATGATTGTATGTACTGCTGACCCAGACTGAGACCATTTAGAGACTCATGAAACTGTTGCAGGTGTTTGAGATCATCAGCTGATTAGAGTCTCGCATGACAAATTTACAGTTTTGACTGAGACACTAAATCAGGGTGTTTTATTACCTCTAAACCAAAATACTTATTATTACATGGTGTGTAATGAATGTATTAGATTGAATTAATGAAATTAATGAACCTTTTGATGATAATGTAATGTACTGAGCAATTTTTGTCTTCTGAAAATGACCACACAAATTAGGCCCATATTTCTACAGATTACATAAGAGTAATACTGCCTATTGATTATTGTAGTAATTTGTTTGAGCTCTGCTTTATCCTCTTGTCCAGGTGGGAACAGCTCGCTACATGGCTCCTGAGGTGCTGGAGTCCAGGGTGAACCTGGAGGACCTGGAGGCCTTTAAACAGATGGATGTTTACTCCATGGCTCTGGTCCTGTGGGAGATGGCCTCCCGGTGTGACGCTATTGGAGGTGAAGTTCTCCTAAAAATCTGAAAATGAACTCATTTCATATGCTTCAAAGTTCAGAATAATGCTAAGAACATGTCAACGGTAAATTCAAATTATTCAATCAACAGTGTCAACTTTTACCATTTAAAGTATACTTATCTAAACATCTAGTCTCTAAAACTTGTTTATTGACTAATATTAATATAGCTATATGTTAATCACTTTTATTTTATAATGTAATAAATATAAAAGTAATAAAGAAATAAAATTGGCCCTTGCTACCTGTAGATCTGCCACCAGGGGGCAGAAGACATGGTTATGGCAAGTTTGTGATGAAGGTACTAATACTGATACTCCACCTGGAGGCTTTGGGGTGAGAATTTACTACTATATAGTCTACAAGGGGTTAATTTACTGGTGGATCTCTAACCAACAGACTTGACTTTTAACCAGTTCCACTGGGTTAAAAACATTTTGCAATTCATCAATTTTTAAAATATAATTTCTTGTCTAAATCCAGAATCGGTTTGTGGTTTGTTATCAACACACAGTGGTCAAAAATGAGCAAAGTTTGCAGGTATTGGTTGAATTTGCATTAATAGTGGAGAGTCTGTATTATCTACAGCTGTTTGCATCGATGGTAAATGTCAGGCTTAGGGGTTTTCAGCTCGACCCCACGGTGAAATTCTTTGCTCTTCCTCTAGTTTTATTCATAAAGGAAATAAGCAGGTTGAGACATGCAGAGGACAACCTTCCCAGAGGTTTTGTTTTAAAATAAACTCACAGGCCAATTAGCCCCAGATGGTAAATCTACCTAATGATGACTGAGGCATAAACATCACTATGAGGGCGATGGTGGCAGAGGAGTTAAGTGGTCGCCTTGCAATCGGAAGGTCGCAGGTTCGCGACCCGCTCAGTCTGTCGCTGTCCTTGGGCAAGACACTTAACCCGCCTTGCCTGCTGGTGGTGGTCGGAGGGACCGGTGGCGCCGGTGCACGGCCTCTGTCAGTGCGCCCCAGGGCAGCTGTAGCTACGATGTAGCTCATCACCACCAGCGTGTGAGTGTGTGTGTGTATGGGTGGATGACTGATTATGTTGTGAAGCGCCTTGGGGGGTTGTAGAACCCTAAGAAGGCACTATACAAATACAGGCCATTTACTATGCTGCAATAAATAAATAATAAAAGCAGCTATAAGTGTCTAAATGGGTGGTTGTGTTGGTGCAGAGGTGAAGAACTATGAGCCAGTGTTTGGCTCAAAGGTCTGTGAGCAGCCCTGTGTGGACAGCATGAGAGACCTGGTTCTGAGGGACAGAGGACGGCCAGACATCCCCTCCACATGGACCCAGCACCAGGTACAGTCTGAAATCCACAGCTGCATTTTGTAGATATGGAGGAACACTGACTGAAGTAAAACTGATGCATTTAATACCAGGATAATTCATCTGTTTTCCATAAGAATATTCATTTTGACATTCATTGATTTTAGCAGACATTGCTGGTTACTTGGCTTCAGAACGATCATAATCAGCTCCTATTTCCTATATAGAATAGAATAGAATAGACTTTATTGATCCCACAGTGGGGAAATTCACTTGTCACAGCAGCACCATCACTCAAAGGGTAATTAGAAGAAAGATAAAAAAAAAACAAGGATACATATATATACACATAGGCAGTAATCTAGTATTATAATCCTAGATCACTAAATAAAAAACCACAAATAAAAGATAAAAACAAACTTGGTACCAGCACTATGCAGCATACTGTAAGAGACACAGACAACAATGTGAATCCAGTATTGCACAAGTATAGAACACATACTGAATATTGCATTGGTGTTATTGTGTACCAGGATGATACCAGTACAGCTTAAACTGAGGAGTTATACCAGGGTATATACAGCAATCCTTAAGTTAAATTTACTACTTTTTAATACCTTTTTTACTACCTTCAGAATTTTTTTTAAAACCATCACGGCATTGAATTGTAAGTGTTAATCAGCGATCAATTATTTACACAGATTTTAACATATATAACATACAAAAAGAATAGATTTAGAGACTCGCTGATGTTGACAACATATTGCACAATTTTATTTTACTTAGAAAATAAAAATAAAACAAACTACATAAAATGTGCAATGGAGAGAATAGATAGTTCCAGCACACTGGCAGTCACTGCAAGTTGATGCATTACAAACTGGCATCTTCTATGAACTGTTGCTGATTCACAAACTGGCAACCACTACATGAACTGGTGACCTATTGTTTGCACTTGTGCTATAGGCCCAATATGAACTTGTGGGCAAAATATCCTATGGCAAGTGCCTTAATTCCATGACCTTTTCCTCAATAGTTTTGTCCATTTTGACCAGTTCCTCTTTTTTCTCCTTGTGTCTCCTTCTCAGTGTGTTTGATTTGGTGATTAGCTGGGCCATTTTTGACCCAGCTTTCCCCTCTGCCTCCTCAGCTAATTTGTTGGCATCATTTTCAAGGATGACACAGACTTCGTCCAGGACTCTGCGTTGCTGCTTGAGGTCCTGTAGTTCGTCCTCTGCAGCCTTCCTTTTCTGTGTTTGAGCATCACTCTCCCTCTTTTTGCGCTCTTGTTCCAGGTAGAGCCTGTACTGGGACCTTGCTGAGGCCACAGAAGCCAGCAGGTCCTTGGTTAAAGGCACCTTGAGGACACCACCACAGCTACTGACATTGTCACAGATTAACCTCAGTGCCTCCAAGGATTCACCTAGAAGGTTACAGGTTTCCACCTCCTTGTTAATGGAGAAGCCCCTCTCCACGGTGGCTTGTCCATGTGAAAGAAGTAAAACCCTCTGGCAGAATCTCAACAGGTCCATGTAGGATGGGCTGAGGGTCAAGTGTAGAAACACATCCACACGTTGCTTGAAAGGCTGGAAAGAGCGGAATTGTTCACCTCTGCCCTCAAGAGACAGCAATGATGTAAACTGCTGAATGATTACATCACCTACAACATAAAGAAATTAAGTTAATTCATAGGTCATTTAAATGTAGTAGTCCCAGTTGGCCCATCAGACCATTTGGCAATACATACATCACAACATCATGTTACAATATCTAAGTAGAGCTAGGAATATGTAAGGCGTCTTCTGAACTTAATTTGATAAAGCATTGACACTTCCTGACTGTTGAGAGGAGAATGCAGAAAACCATCTTGCTAACACACACTTCTCACACAAGGCTCTAATCAATCTGAATAACCTATGCACTTTGACTGTCCCTATACAATATCTTCTTACCAGCTGGGATGCCACCTGCCAAATTTTTGCCCTGGAGAAATGTTCGCACTATTCCCTTCATCTGTCTGATGCACCAATCGGGATCTCTGTGCATTCTTGAAGGGTCCAAGCATGCAGTCTGCCTGACGACTTGGAATTTCAGGGGGCTTTTCTCCTGTAGCTTCACAACAACCTTAACCAGGCCCTGCAAACATTCTCGTCTGAAGGTGAGCACGGAAAGCTCACCAACCTTGAATCCCGGTTGGCTCTGAAGTTCCTAACAAATGAGGAACATTAGTGAATATTCACTGCAAATGCTTTCATCTCCCTATTATTACTATTAATTTGAGTAGTAGTTGTAGTAGCAGCCTAGTAGTAGCAGTTCCGAAATCCCTTCATTGGAGTTCAATGAGTGGTGTTTAACAGCAGTGTTCAGACACCACAGAGCCTCCGCACGCAGTGTTGGTGTGGCGCCCATGGCCACTCGGAGGTCAGATGTTGCTGGAGCCGTAGTGCTGGTCAGTAGGCTTACCGTGGCAGTACTTTGCGGCGGTGGCGGTGGGGCCGCACAGACAGCTGAGAGTGGTAGAATGTCTCTCCGAGCACGCATTCCATTTTTATGTTTAGTGGATTGCATATGCGACCGAAGTGCGTTAGCTCCCATCCAGTTGACATTGATGTTTTTTTTACACACCGAACAATAAGCTTGCCTGTTATTCCCTACTACAGGCCTGAGCCAGTCCTTAAACGCTGGGTCGTTCACCCAGCTAGCAGAAAACTTGCATTTGCCCATGAAGACGACGATGGTTGTCCAGTCATTGAAGATATGCCATGAGGCAAGTCTAAAATAAAACGTAAGCCAGCCACTTCTGTTCAGCGCAAAGACTGTTGAGCGCGCAGTGTTCACATGCCAAACGACCACTGAATATGACGTCATCATTCTCAGACGGAGACAAGATCTTTGATTATGTGCCCAGATATGCTAAAGCCCATATTTAAACGAGTTAACACAAACTTAAGCATATAGAATTTCAATCAGAATAGGACACCTGATAGTCTGAAAAAAATAATACCTAATTTGAAAAAAATAATACCTCTGAGACCAAATTTAACACTTTTAATGGCCTTAAATTTGACTATTTTTATTTATCACTTTTTAATACTTTTTAAAACCCCGCGGACACCCTGTATACACTCTTACTGCAGAGGGGATGAAAGATCTACGATAGAGCTCAGTTTTACATCTGGGATGTCTCAGTCTACCTCTGGAGGAGCTGTCCATGACCTCCACAGTGGAGTGCAGTGGATGGGAGGGGTATATTTCACAGTGGTTCATACTAAGTTATTTTAAAAACATTTATCGTTACCATTTCCACTTTAAATGATTATATTGGCAAAAGTTTAAAGGAATTCCTGCCAGACCCAAGCCATAGCCATATCATTGTTCAGCATTTTGCTGCTAGTGATGATTATGTTGTAAATAAACAGAATTTCAATACCAGACTGAGATGGATGTACAGATTTATGAAATAACATTGCATAAACAGCTGTGACTTAGAGAAACATGTTGCAAAAAAGTCCAAGTTAACTGAGAAACCGTTTTTTTCTTGTTATTTTGAATTATAATGGGTCACTGTGAGTTTTTCATGCAGGCTAAACATGAAAATAGTCTCCTACACCTATCTCCTGCATTAGCTTCTGATAGAAAACAGACGGTGAAACTCTAGGATTAGAAAATCCTGACAGATTTACGTCACACTGTCACTTAACATTCATGGACTCACCCATCTTGACTCATGACGAGGAAGGCTGTTGTTGGTTTAGCGTCCAGGAAACAGCAGAGAACGCCTCAGCTAGCAGAAGCTAACCGTTACCATTAGCAACTCCGCCACACAGCAGAACTCCTCCAGGCTTGTGTTATTTGTGGAGATAAAACATCAACGTTGCAGAGCAAACAGAGTCAGTGGTAGAGTCATGATGCTGTTAGCCAATCAGAGGAGAAATGTCCACATATGGAGTAAGACTCCAAACCGTCTACTCACCTCTGCTCTGGCTCATTTCTAGTTCCTGAAACAGGAGCACCAGTGCTTTTTTCCCACAGAGATTGACACAAGGCATTCATTTGATGATAATTCATTTTTTTATTGTTTTTTTTAATCTTCTAATTACCTTTTGAGTGATGGTGCTGCTGTGACAAATGAATTTCCCCACTGAGGGATCAATAAAGTCTATTCTATTATATTCTATTTATACTAGAGACCATTGCAGATGTGCTTAAAACATGAGTGAACTTGATCTTTAAATTTGATGATATCTCTCAGAAAAGAAAAATGGCTTTTTTCCCCTCGAGTGCCTCGTCTCTGTGTTCATGCTTGTTTTACCTAAAAAAATGAATTTACTGTCATAGTTTGAGTTCTCTGGAGACCTAAACCTTTAACTGCTTTCCAGGGGATGGACACATTCTGTTCCACCATCACAGAGTGCTGGGATCATGACCCTGAGGCCAGACTGACAGCTCACTGCGTGGTGGAGCGCTTCAGCGCCCTTCAGCATGATGAGGAGGTAGAAGAGAAAAGAGAGGAAGAAGGTGCAAGAAGAGAGGAATGAAATGAGTGGATGAAGACTTAGAGACTTCATACTATAAGCACTGATTTGCCTTGTTCTTCGATGAAGTTTCAAGACACAGATTTACAGATTTATCCCATGACTAGTCTAGATCCCATGCCCTTAGCTACTGTGTTCTCAGTTACATTAGAGACATCAAAACCTACAAATTGACAAAAATATTTGCAATTACAAACAGATAAGTGTTTCCACTGATAGAGGAGTAATTGAAAAAAGATGCTGGAGAATATCTGTTAAATTAGAATTTTTGTTTATCAACTCACCTCTTGAGGACTGATGACAAGATACAAACAGAATTAAAATCTGGGGAGTTTTGACCGAAAATTCAGATGTTTTGTTCCTGATCCACTTAGTTCTGACTTTATCCTTCTGACTTGGTCCTCCATCATGCTGTAGAAGACACTGTACAGCAATTCAGCTCAGTTTGTTTATATAGCGTGCCAATTAACAACACAAGTTGTCTCAAGACACTTCACAAAGTAAACATTCCAATTAAAGTTAAAGTCCCAAGTAGTCATCACACACTGGTGAAATTACATCTCCGCATTTGACCCATCCCCATGGTGGGGAGCGGTGAGCTGCAGCTGTGGCCGCGCTCGGGAACTATTTGGTGGTTTAATCCCCCAATCCAACCCCTTAGTGCTGAGCGTCAAGCGAGGAGGCATTGGGTCCCATTTTTTTCAAAGTCTTTGGTATGACCCGACTGGGAATCGAACCCTGATCTCCCAGTTCTGGGGCGGACACTCTACCACTAGGCCACTGGAGCTGGTAATTGAACCTTCTTATCAGTGCACTGAGTCCAGTTCATTATACCAAGTAGTTAAAAGTTTCCTATGGGAACCCAGCAGGTTGCATGGAGTCACTGACTTGTTGTGTCAGATACTTTACAACAATCCCCATACTAAGCAAACATGTAGCGACAGTGGAATGGAAAACTCCTATTTAATAAGAAGAAATCTCCAACAGCACCTGGATCAGTATGAGCAGCCATCTGTCACGACTCACTGGGCTTTGACAAGACACAAAAAACAGAACACCACAAACCTGTTGTTGGATAGTTGAGGAGGAGTTCCTCTGGGAGGATGTTTAGGTACCATTCTTTATTCATGGCTGTTCTGAGACTAAAATGTGAGTGTGTACACTCCATCAGCTGGAGAGTATTTGTGAATATGCTGGTGAAGGTTCTCAGTCATCCAGGTCATGGTAATCCAAAGGATTTGTCAATTCTGACTGGAATATGGGAGGGTCAAGCTTATAAACTGTAGCTGTCTATTGGTGCTTATTGAGCAGAAACTGCTTATGAATACCACTCCTTCCTACCTCCTGAGGAGTTGTTAGCCTCTATTTGCTAGTGAAGGTTCTCAGTCATTTGTGAACCTGGGCTTTTAGGCTTTTGCTCCCATGACCCAGTTCATCAGCAGAAGGTGGAAAGATTAACTCTCCAGAAGTGAATGAATGAAAGAACTTTCGTCACAGTTGTGACAACAAACGTTCATCAGCGATCTGCTGTGCAGATTTAAATCAGTAAATTTTGTTGGAGCTGGTCTTCATTGTGTTGTATTATTCTGTAATAATGACTAATAATGCTGTAACCTACATGTATGATTAAATCGGACAGTGAGTTTCATCCTTTTCTGTGAAACATATTTGTTTCTGTTGAAAATGTAGTTCCACAAATTGATTTCTTGAACCATTTCCAGTCAAAAAGATCAGCATCAGAGGTTTTGTTGTACTTTGTTTAAATAATTCACAATTACTTTTGGATGTTTGGGAAATGGAAAAACATAAAATTGCAAAAATAATGGTGTCATGTAATTACAAATCTACAACATATGATGTAAAATCAGTATTTTAAATCTGTTTTGTTTACTTGACAATAAAGTTTTTTATGTGAATAACTGTTGTGTTTAACCCTTGGCGTCCCCCCTTATAAACATTCGTTTACATATTCTTAGGTGAAAATTACAGTTTGACAAAGTGCAAAATCTCAGTATATTTAGAATAGTCCCGTTTTTTAGATTTTTATGTTCATATGCATGTATTGTAATGTTCCTAAGAACTCGCTAGAGGGCGAGATTTGTCCAACTTTGAATTTCTTATTATTTTTATTGATGTCGTCACAGGAACGTGTCTGAAGACAACGTCTAATTACCAAAACACACACAGACAGCAACAATAGGTTTAAAAGCAGTTATCTTAGAAACTTTTTAAAATATCTACATTTGTTGTATTTTGAGTCATCGAGCGTGTGATAACCCTGTTTAGAGACGATCTTTGTAGTCCAGTAACACGTGCGCATGCGGCCTGCGGTAAAATATACATGTGGCTCATCCTGTTCATAGACAATCTTCGGCGCGCCGGTGTTCTCTCTCAGCTCAGCTGATACCGAACAACAAACCGGAACCCGCCGCCGTGGCTGTCAGCCAGAGGCTTTCACACCGGCCGGCGTTTCTGCCATCGCAGCTGTTTACTTCTCTTAACACATTACTCCAAAGGTCGCTCGGTTTTGCAGGATGGTAACATGTTCTAAGCCACCTCGCAAGCGATGAATGAAACGAGCACCGAGTGGACCGGACCGAGACCGGCGGAGGTTTTGTTTACTTCGGGACACCGAGTCCCGTTTTTTGCGCAAGTCGGAGGATGGAGCGTAGGCTGAGTGGTGATGGAACACCGTTTGTGTCCTGGTTTCTCCTTGGCCCAGTTGTCATCCTCCCACTCCTCCTAGCTGCACCAGCAAGCTGTCACGGTACCTGCAATCACCGAATCCCCGCTCCGAACGAGGTGAGCCTCCGCGGTCTCTTCTGCGTTCAGAGGACCAAACTGCTTTATTACAGCAGGGGAGCTAGCTAGCGCGCTAGCTGCAGTGGCTAATTCTTTTCACAGGTTCCGGTGAAATTCTGTCCAATAACTAAACATCACACATAAATACACATAAATACATCTGAACGCTCACCCCCCTAGTGCATTACTGATGGAGAGGTTTGTTTGAACGCTCTGCTAGTAAGCTAACACGCTAACATAAAGCTAGCTAGTTTATTTTCTGGTTGGTTATCTTAATGGCTTATTTACGCTTTTTAAAATCAAAATATTTGAAGTATGCAATGAATTTATCATTTTAACTGTCCATTTCCAGTCCTGTTTCCCCTAGCAACAGCATACATAAATCATTTCCGGGTCGGTATTTTCAAAATAAAAGATAAGACGTTTTAAAAGCAGCTTAATACATGTTAAAATTTTACATCTTAAATTAGTAATGCAAATTGAATAGAGCACATTTTAAAGTACCAGGTACTTAGGCACAAATGCTGTTTATATTTTTTCTTCACAATAAAAGCCCCATCATTGCATACCAGCTGCCAGGTCATTACTTATGCATTTTCATTATCAAAATTAATTTTTAGCTTTAATTCAAGCTTAATGTTTCGTATGTTTTTATTGTCAAAAGAATAAGAAAAGAAAAGTTTTCCTGCTGGTTTCATTTAGATTGTCCATCAAGTGTTCCTGAAACCTGATCGCTTAACTAAGAGGAGCTCTGAGGATCTGCAGCTGAAGATAAAGATCATCTATGACAGCAGTGTTGATCAGTAAGTCCTGCATCTCACCATCCTTCAGCTGACCCATCATAGACCAGACCACCCTGTCACCAAAACCATTTGAACTAATCTATAAGTTAGTCGTTAACAAATATCTGCAAAGAGCATGAGTTGAGTTGAGAATGTTGAGACAAAACTTTGGTTTTTTGTGTTTGTGTGTGAGTCCTCTTTACACTTTTATTGCGTGTAGCTGATGCGTTCTCTCTCGCTCCACAGACTTCCTGCAGACAAGCGCAGACTGGTGAAGGTGAGAAGACACCTGATAACTTCAGTAATAAGAGCAGCAAAATGAATTGTGGTTCTGTGAGAGAACACATGGCTCATGTGAGGTCAGATGTGGAAGTTCTGAATCATGTTTTGTGTTCATTAGTTCTCTCTGCCCTTTATCAGGATAAGCTATTTCCTCAGGCCATAGACTTCCTGCAGAGGGCCTTCAGCGTCCGACGCCGGGTCGGACCGGTACTGCTCAGCAGGTAGGTTCTCCTTCATCACCATCTTCTGAACATTTTAGGATTTAGTAACTCAACAACTGCTATGGATGAATAAACATGAAGCTCTATGAGCCATGAGGCTGTTTAATGCTGCTAGTTTTTCAAAATCATGACTTGTTTTTATGTGTGCAGCTTGTAAACTGTATTATTGCTATGCACATTATTTCATAGATAAATAAAATTAATGATGTAGCTCATCACCATCCGTGTTTGAATGGGTGAATGTTACACTGTAATGTAAAGAGCTTTGGAGTCCTCTGACTCAGAAAAGCACTATACAAGTACAGTCATTTATTATTTATCTTAGGCTGTGTACACATGTAGCCGGGCTTTTCTAAAATTGAATATCCTTCCAGGAAAAAAACTTGGGTCCGCACCACCTCGTTTTGTGGAAAAAATCCAGTTTGTTGTAAAACACATTTGACCAGGGGTGCCCAATCCTGGTCCTGGAGGGCCGCTATCCAGCAGGTTTTGTGGTTTCTCTGCTCAAACACACTTGATTCAGTGGTTGAATCACCTGTGCAGCAGCTCATCAAGCTCTGCAGAAGCCTGCTAATCACTTGCTAATTGAAATCAGGTGTGTTGAAGCAGAGTTACAGCTAAAACCTGCTGGATACCGGCCCTTCAGTACCAGGATTGGGCACCCCTTCATTTGACGCATTCACATCTGGGTTGGCCCAGTCCGGTTTTGTTTACACAGCCTTCTCAGGAATGCAGATACGTGGGCGGGGAAAAAGACGCACGGAGAAGTCCATTTTGTCCTCCTTAGGTTTGTAAACAAAGGTGGTCGTAAGCAGTGTTGCTTTTGGAGACTCTGATATGAAGCACACAGCTTCCTGCTGTCTCACTGAGACTGCAGTGGACTCAGTCAGAGAAGATGTTTACTCCACTGCATTCAGACTGATAATGAATCGAGCATGCAGGAAGCCACTGCTGGCTGATTCTACCCACCAATCAGAGGCTCCCTCTTTAGGTAGGTGTAAACTTCAGCCGGTCAATCACCCGGCAGTGGGTGTGATGGGTCGTCTATGCACCAAGCTGACTGCCGGAGAACACCAGATATCACCAGATGTGAATGTGTCAATTCATAGGCATGCCAGACCTGTTGGTGGCCGTAGTTCCTGAAATGTTTGGCGTCTTTGCTGAAAAGCATTCCTTGGATATGGAATAAGAAGGTAGCGGGCAATAACCGTCCTTACCAGCTCCGGTGGCCTAGTGGTAGAGTGTCCGCCCTGGGACTGGGAGATCGGGGTTCGATTCCTGGTCGGGTCATACCAAAGACTTTGAAAAAATGGGACCCAATGCCTCCTTGCTTGACACTCAGCACTAAGGGGTTGGATTGGGGGGTTAAACCACCAAATAGTTTCCAAGCGCGGCCACAGCTGCAGCTCACCACTCCCCACCATGGGGATGGGTCAAATGCGGAGATGTAATTTCACCAGTGTGTGATGATGACTTGGGACTTTAACGGCGCCCTTCACCTGTGGTCTTCTAAAGCAGTAAATGAGCTTTTTTAAACAAGGAAGTGAGCGTAAACACATGTCTTAATGTGACCTCAGAGCATTTTTGTTGTGGGCAGTGATGTTGCAAAACCTAAAACCCCCATTATTTACGTCCATAAGCAATCTGAGGACATTTGTAAATCTCAAGAGTTTTTGAAAGGATCACTTTTGATGCCACATATCTTCACTTTCTTGTGGATGAAAAATATCTTTGTTTTGTGGGATACCCAGATGCGTGTGTACAGGGTCTAAGACTTTTACAAATCTGATCTGTCTGCTCTCTGATTGGCCGAGACTCTACTGCCACTAGTGTGCTGGGGCAGCAGTAGCTCAGGAGGTAGAGCGGGTTGTCCAGTAATCGGAAGGTTGCAGGTTCAATCCCGGCTCCCCCCATAGAATGCTGTTGTTGTGTCCTTGGGCAAGACACTTAACCCACCTTGCCTGCTGGTGGTGGTCAGAGGGACCGGTGGCGCCAGTGTACGGCAGGCCTCGCCTCTGTCAGTGCGCCCCAGGGTAGCTGTGGCTACATTGTAGCTCATCCCCACCAGCGTGTGAATGTGTGTGTGAATGGGTGGATGACTGATGTGTTGTGAAGCGCCTCTGGGGGTTGTAGAACCCTAAGAAGGCGCTATACAAATACAGGCCATTTACTAGTTCTACAACTGATTCCTGCATCAGATTATATTTGTTAACCTTTTATTCTTCATGGGTCTGATGGAGTTCGCTCTCAAGGCCAGGAACGGCCCATGAGCCGCTACTTGAGCACTATGGAGAAAAGTGAAGGTTCGCTAAACACCTCAGACAGCAGCTGTAGCAGAGTAGAACCTGGCGTGTTCAGTCTCTAAACATCCAGACTTTTGTTTCTGCTGCTGTGTGAAACAGTGGCTGTAAAACATCTTTTATCCTCTCATATTTCAGATCACATCTCTCTCCTCGGCTGGTTTTGGTGGTAAAATGTAGATGACAAGCTCTTCTGTGGTTTAATGTTTGTTGTTTCTGTCCTCAGACAATGTGCCACCAATCAGTACATGAGGAAGAGAGGTGACCCTCATCGCTACTGCCAGGATGCCTGTGCAGAGGTGACCCGGTGTGGCCCCGTCATCGTCCCACAGCACCACCTGCAGGTCAGGAGGTGTCCTCGGTTCTGAGGGGGGGCTTAATCAGGAACAATGTAACACATACAGTCTGAGACCATTTCCTTTATGTTGTTCTAGTTTATTTGTTAACATGCTGGACGCTGCATCCTTCAGACGGCTGTTATGGTGGGGGGAGGAAGGGGATGAGCGGATAAAAGATTAATCAGATTAGTTATTGTAGACTCAGGAGAGGAGCTAATTAAAGCTCTGTTCTCTGTGTGTTGTTGATCCAGCAATGCAAGGTGTGCAGTGATTCTGGGAAGTCCTGCGGCCCCACAGGGCTCCCAGACGGCCCCGGGGTGGAGGGGTCCGACTTTGTGCTTTATGTCAGCGGCGTGACCACGGAGCGATGCGGCCAGGAGAACATTGTGGCCTACGCTGCCTACTGCCAGCTGGAGGCGGAGCTGGACAGGTGGGTCCATAGCGTGTGCATCACAGAGACAGTAGGATTAGAATAAAGCTGCTGTTAGCTGGTTACCTAGCAACCGTGATCAGTCAGAAGAAACGCCACCCATCACATACATTATATTTATGTGCGTGCATGTGTGTGTGTGTGTGTGTGTGTTCTCAGGCCCATAGCAGGATATGCCAACCTGTGTCCTGCCATGATCTCCTCCCAGCCTCAGGAGTTTGAAGGGATGCTCTCCACAGTGAAACACGAGATCATCCACGCTCTGGTAAAGCGGTTTCTGTCCTATCAGCTGATCTGGTTTCATGTTGAATGTGGATGTTTCTGGTAAACCTGCTCAGAAACACACTCTGGTTTGTGCTATTGTTCCGCTGGTCTCCTGCCCACCAGGGCTTTTCTGCTGGTCTGTTTGCCTTCTACCACGACGATGAAGGGAAACCTCTGACTCCTCGCTTCGCCAGCGGTCTGCCGGCCTTCAACGAGAGGTGAGAAGTCTTCTGCCTCAACAGAGTTCCGGTTCCTGCTGATGCTCCAGCTCTAACTCTAGTCTCCACCTGTGTGTCAGTCTGGGTCTGTACCAGTGGAGCGAGGCGGTGATCAGAAGGGTCAGCAGGCTGTGGGACATCAGGGGAGCGGAGATGGTCCGACACCACGTGCATGTCCTGGTCACTCCTCGTGTTGTGGTAAGGAGGTGGTATCTCTGTGCTAGTCTCCATCTCCATCTTTTACCTGACCGCTGTTACGTTGTCATAGTAACAGACGCCTCATAGTAAAGCCCAGTGCAGGGCTCCCGTGACCTTTGCCCTTTAGATCAGCTCAGGTCACTTTAATTCTTTCATAAGGTTTGGTTTTGTGGAGATTCATGTCAGACTAAAGTGAGGAGATGTTTGTTTATGTGCTGCTCCTTCAGGAGGAGGCCAGGAGGCATTTTAACTGTCCCATCCTGGAGGGGATGGAGCTGGAGAACCAGGGCGGGACGGGAACTGAGCTCAATCACTGGGAGAAGAGACTTCTGGAGGTCGGCTCCTCCTATCTGCTGCTCGTTTAAAGTTTTCATCCTGTCCTCATGGGTCTGGTCTGTTTCAGAATGAAGCCATGACCGGCTCCCACACCCAGAACCGGGTGTTCTCTCGGCTCACGCTGGCCATCATGGAGGACAGCGGCTGGTACCGAGCCAATTACAGCCTGGCCCAGAGGCTGGACTGGGGCCGTGGCCTTGGCTGTGACTTTGTCATGAAGAGCTGCAAGTTTTGGATGGACGAACAGCGACAGAGGTGACACATTTGAACAGCTTTTGAGTGCCTCATACATGGTTATGATTGTATCTCTGAAAGCAGAAAGAGTGTGTCCACATCAGCCCTTTGTGTCTGCTGCTGCAGGAGACACCCCGTGACCCCGTACTGTGACACGGTGCGAGCTTCTCCTCTTCAGCTGACCTGCAGACAGGACCAGCTGGCCGTAGCCGTCTGCAACCTGCAGAAATACCCCCAGGAGTTGCCCCTGGAGTACCAGGTAATTCTGTGAGCAGCACTGGAGCTTCCTCTGCAGGATGGTTACTAAAGAACAGACTCAGAAGTGGTTGCATGAACAGATTTTCACTTATTGTTATAGCAAGTGAAAGAGTTGCAATAACTTGTTTGTTTTTCTGTCAGTATTTTGATCAGATTCCAGATGTGGCCACTGACCAGCTGTCATTATTTGGGGGTGCAGTAGAGATTGCAGATTACTGCCCCTTCAGCCAGGAGTTCAGTTGGCACCTGAGTGGAGAATATCAGAGGAACTCATACTGCCGAGTGTCTGAGAACCAGCCAGGTGCTGCTCACGCTGATGTTCCCCTCCGAGCTACAGATGGATGTACCGTATGTTTGACTCTTCATAACACTGTGTGTGTGTTCAGATTTGTGGAGGAACTATGGAGCGGAGCAGTATGGACCCGACTCTGTGTGTCTGTACCAGAAGTCGGCCTTCGTGATGGAGCAGTGCACCAGAAAGATGACGTATCCGGACTGGGGTTCTGGATGCTACAAGGTGCAGTGGGTCAGAGGCAGAGTGACATCACTGATGGACAAACACATGACAGCTTTCATGTTTCCTCACAAGAGACTACTGTAAACTCATCTTCACAGCTCCATTTAAATGATTTCACTTACACTTCACAAACTTCTGATGTGACCAACAATTAAATCTTTATTCACTCTTCAAAACAACGTAACACTCCCACTCACAGCTTCACATGGCTCCATTTATGAAGCTCTTCATGAAGAAGGCATCATTTAAATCAGCAGCTCAGAAAAGAGGCTGATCAGTGGAGTCTGTCTTTTCTGGGTTGGTTCATAACGAGACACAGAAGTAAGAACAAGTCAGAAATGACTCTTGGCTACGAATAAGTTCCTGCTGTGCTAATACACACACACACACACACACACACACGGTTTGTTGGGTGATGATAAAAAGCAGAGGTGAGGCCCATGATTCTCTCTGATTCCCTCCCAGGTGTCGTGCTCCAACCAGGGCCTGACAGTGTTCGTTCAGAACCGCTCTTTCCACTGCTCCCGTAAGGGTCAGCTGCTGAGCGTCAGCGTCCAGGTCAGCACCTGGGTCTACAACGGAGTCCTTGTCTGCCCCGCCTGCTCCGACTTCTGTGATGACTGCCCCCTCCCCCACCAGCTCCCCCCCATCAACGCCACGAGGAGCAACCCCATTGGTCAGTGACCTCAGGCCCTAAGACTCTACATGTATGAGTAACGTGTGTGTGTGTGTGTGTGTGTGTGTGTGCTCTATAGAAAACACACTTTGACTGCATTCTGTTTGTTTTAGATCCCTGCTCCAGTTCTCCTGGTCTGGCCATCACTCTGTGGCTCCTGCTGCTCAACCTGCTCCCTCTGGTGGCTGGACTGCTGCTCTGCCACTTCAGCTGATGACACACACACACACACACACACACACGCACACACACACACACACACACACACACACACACACACACATGGTAGCTAAACTCCTCTGTACTGTAGCTCTCTGAGGATTTCACCTGGACTTGTCTTTCCTCTCTGCATTTTTTGTTTTGGTTCATGTTCCTCAGGGCTTTTGCTCTTTCATTTCTTTGTAAAACTGTTGTTTGGTCTTTCCTGGTGATACAGCCACTCCCCTCGTTCTGTCAGAGGTCCTTTCAGGTGTGTATCAGTGTGTTTACATGCACTTCTATAACCAGACTACTGTGGCCTGATTTCTCCAGGACAAGAAAGTATCTGTTCATGTATTTGATATTTGAGGAGGTTAGCATGGAGGCTAAAATGAACCACTAGTCAGGGGACACAGAAGGGAGTTCTCCATGTTTGCATCTAAAACCAGGAAAGCTTCATGGTTCAGCATGTGGCAGCTAAAGTGATCGGGAGGAAACGAGCATAAGTAAGATTTAAAAATCTGTGTATTCTTTGTGTTGGTCTGGTTTTTCTGAGTAACCATGGTAATGTGGTGCATGTAAACATGCTCATATGACCTCCTCATGAATGTGAGCCTTTCAGCTCCTGGTGTGGCTGAAATTTGATGGATTCACTCAGACTTTTTACCTTTTGTGTTTGAGGATCATTCTGAAGCCAAGATGTGAACAACCCTGTTTTATTTCTTTAGGGTTTAACATTTATTTCTCTTCTCAGTTGTTTAATCTTTCATTTTAGGTCATTTATTTATGTTTCGGAGGCTCGCCATTTGTGATGAAGCCAAATCTGAAGAAACACTCGACTAAAAAGAAGCAAAAGAGAGATTATCAGATCTTGTTTATGGATTTTACTCCCACTGAAAACTAGCTTCATCATATGTGGTGCCCTCTGGTGGTAGCTGGAGGTAATTGTTTTTAAAGCTCATGCAGAAAACTTTGGATAAGTGGAAATGTGGAGCTGGCTGCTGAGAGACTGTGATGAAGTTGGTTCTTCAGCCTGTTGCTTCATTTCAGATTTTTTACCTCGCTGACTTTGAGCTGATTTCATGAGTGACATAGGACAAACCTCACAGCAAATTTAAAAGTGTTCATTTTGGGGTGCTGGTCCAATTTAACACTAAGAATAGTTATATAGTTGATATGTAACACTGGCATGAGAGTCAAACCCAAGTGTTAAAAAGATATGTTTCCTAATCAACTCTGTAGGAGTCATTTTGGACAAAATAACTCCTGAAAAGCTAACTGAACTCCCACATCGGCTATAACACCTGCAGAGTTAATTCACAGACTCCACCCCTTTATTCTAAAAGTTGGACTGGTAGCGACCGATTAGCTGCAGGAGCTGCAGTGGGCGAGGTGCATTGTGGGTAGTCATGTTTTTAGTTAGTTTGTTTTATTTTGGGGTGTTTATGCATGTTTATTTTTGGAGTTGTGTTGTTCTTAGTTACTACTTTGTTCACTGTTGCAAATGTGGCGTTACTTGTTGTGTCATGTTGGCAAAATAAGTGAGGAGGCTGGTCACAGGAATGGGACTGCTGTGCCGTTCCACTGTCACAATAAGGAAGTGGAGCATGGTTCACACTAGATGCTTAGAACTCTGCTCCTTGTGTTCCTCTCTCACTGGCTGTCCAGTCATGAGGGGTACAGAGCATGAGTTAGCTGGTGTTTTTCAGTGTGGCTGTTAAACAACATCATGCTCAAATTAACACTGTCAGAGTTGATTTCAACACTTTTAAAGTGTCTATATGGGTCCACACCAGTAGGAGTTAATTTAACTCTTTTGGGAGAGTTGGTACTTTAACTCTGATTTAGTGTCAAAAACCAACTCTTCTGGAGTTGACAATTTAACTCCAGTGTTGGAGTTAATATAGTAACTCTTAACTCTGGAGTTACATTTTCAACTCCAGAAGAGTTGGTTTTTGACACTAAATCAGAGTTAAAGTACCAACTCTCCAAAAAGAGTTAAATTAACTATTTCTGGTGTGGACCCATATAGACACTTTATAAGTGTTGAAATCAACTCTGACAGTGTTAGTTTGAGCATGCTGAATATTCTGTGCTGTAGTGTTTCAGGCGTGACGAATAGTGGATGTGTTCTGTGAGGAAACTAACCCGACCCTCTGGGATCCTGGTCTGAGTTGGACCTGAGCAGAAAAGAGAATTTAATGGTGCTTCTTCCTAAAATAACACATAAAACTTTTAGGACTGTTTTACTGTAAATTGGTGATTTTATCTCAAATGAAGGAAGCTTTATTCTGCCTGCTGTTTTTGTACATTTGTGCTTTAGCGTTTTAAAAACAGCCCAGTGTGGAGCGCTAGTGTAAAGGTGAGGCCAAAACTGTTATAAAGTGTTTATTTCTAAAGCGGAACAAATGAAGCTGAGTGTGTTTGTGATGCTGAAGCGAGACGTGATGGTGTCAGATGTTGTTTTTAATTTATGGTTTTAACATTAGTGTCCTGATGTTTATGGGAGGAGAGGATTATGATGTCACAGTGCTGTCTGACATCATTCCTTCTCCTGAAACTTTCATTTCAAATCAAATTCTTCCCTCACAAGGATTTGGATCCCCGTGATGAATGAAACCTGCTCCACGAGCTTGTTCAGTTATTTATTTGTTTGTTTGCTGCTCGGACATCAGGAGGATCTCCGTGGATCAGAATTGAGTTTGATGTTTGCACTAAACCAACAGATCTGGCCTTAACGTTTGAGGAGGTCTCTCTGATGGTGGCAGTCAGACTTTATTCTGTACGTTTTGTGTTCTGTAAAAGGAAGCCGGTTATGTCAGGACTGATGCAGCAGAGCTTCGTGTCGTGACTGTTGGTACCATGAAGATGATCTGACCTCCAGTTTTATTTCAAACATTTGAACCAAAACCTGATTCTACTGAAGTTTTGATTTTATTTCAAATAAAATCTGAGAAGTTGATGTTTGTGGCAACATGAGATGTTTGTCTCTCGTTTATTTTACAAATCAAAGAGACTTTTGGAAAAAGCAGCCAAAACCCTCTATCTCTGTTCTCCTTTTTATAAAAAGGGCTGCTTTTTAAGACAACTTCTCAAAAATAAATGTCATGTCGATCCTGAAAACGTGTGTCTAGTCTTATTTTTGTTATATGAAGTGTAACTGTTGTTTCTGTTCATTTCCTAGTTTAATATTTTCATTTGAGAGAAACTGGAAATTAAAGTTGTGTTGTGTTTTCTAAGCATTTTCTTTGCATTAGCTTTTATTTTGAAAGGCTACATTGAGCTTTTTTACATTGTGGCCAGCCACACCTTAATTAGAGATGCAACCCAGTTGTGTTGGAATGACAGAACTTGGATGAAATGTTGGCAAGCAGACAATTGGAAAAGATGAAGATATCTGTAATAGACTGAAGAAATAAGTAATGTTAAAGGACTGGAGGAGGAAATTTGATTCCCTTTTTCTAAAAGCAAGACAGCCAACGAGGTATTTATCTGGACTCAGTATTGGATTTAATTGTAAACCCTTTGTATGCAGTTTCATGGTTTAAAGGAGGTCTTTAGAAGGTCAGAGAACAAGATCAAAGACCAAATACGGTCAACAAACCTGTAAAAGAAATCACTTGTGTGAGTTTTGCTTGGAGGGAGTCACACGAAGGCTGCTGGAGAGGCACCTGGAACAAAATCAAGACAGGATAGCAAACCGATGTTTTTATTTGTTTCTGCTTGACTTTTTACCAAAGAGGATACACCCCTGCTGTACAACCACAAAGAGAAAATTCTGCCATTTCCCAGTAAAGGTTTTGATAACTTGCCCTGGATAGATTCCTGAGTGGCTTCAGTTTGGAGAACTAGAGTTTGCATCTTACAGGATTGATGAGCTAACGGCTAGTCCAAACCCCAACTACATTCAGACTTTTAAAATTTGGTTCTGTCTCCTGATTCACACATTGAGCAGCTCTTAAAGAGCAAGTCACCCCCCAACAAGAGTCTTACTGCACCCACACTTCCTATTTGGAAAAATGCACCAAAAGGAGGCGTTGCCTGATGAAGCGAGAGGGCGGAGCTGCGACAGTGACACAGACAGCACACCTCACCCCAGCCGTATCATTCATATTGGCTCGTGAGTTACCGAGGCAACTGGTGTCTAGCCAGCCGGAGGCGTGGCCAAGACTCGGCTGCTTTTAAACCCCTCAGCAACAGTGCAGCCATGTCACATGGTACCGCTTGGCCAATAGTGGTGGCTGATTCAAATTTAAATGTAGAAAAGACTTTTAACATCAAGAGGGCGCTAAAAATGATGGTTTATGCAGAATATTTATATTTTAAATAAGATGCATTTGGGGGTGACTCGCTCCTTAACCTGCAGACTTCTGAGCTGAAACATTTTCATTGCAGATGAAATTATTGAGAAACTGTTTTTAAGCAGTTGAAGACAAACGAATGGCTGTGAGAAGACCTGGTGTATTGTGTCTGGCTTTTCCGTGTTATTCACCAGGTTTGTCTGGTTAGAGTTTGTTTTCAGTGAAAGCAGGAGGAAGTAGTTCTCAGCGGCCTGTTCCTGCTGCTGCGTCATAACTGATGTCTGCAGTTTACAAACAGCACATTATATAAAGAGCCTCTGAGAGAGATGAGGACATTTCTAAAGATGGTGAAGATCTCCAGGACTTTCCCACAGCAGGCAGCTAACATCCATCATGTCTGTCCCACTGAAGCTGTGGCCTGCTCGGCTGTGTCTTTGACCCACAGGAATCCCATCTGGGTGCCAAAGTTGAGTCCATCCCTGACGTGGGAGAAGAAGTCATCAGGATGACAGGAGGTGCAGGGAGAAATGCAGAGCTGGTCCTTCACAGAATTGTCATGGATGTGCTCCGGCAGGACGCCACCATTCTGGAGAAGAACTCTGGAAGCAGAGTGAACAAAGGTACTTTTTTGTTGTTGCTCAGATCTGTTCAGCCTCCTCCTGTGGATATTTTACTGCTCTGACTCCCACCTGTTGGCAAGGCGGATGTCCACATGTGGTTTGGGCGACTCTGGATCAGGGACACAGTCTGGATGGATGCTGAGGAAGTCCAGAGCCTGCTCTCTGAGCAGTGTGAAGCAACACACCCCCACCACCGGTCCCACTGCTACCAAGATGTCGCTCACCCGACAGTCAAAGTTTGCCACCATGGCATTCACAGTGGCCATGGCAACCCCCATTATGGTCCCTTTCCAACCTGCAAATCAATGATCACCATGAACAACAACTAGGGATGTAAGAAAATATCAATACACCTAAATATTGTGATATTTCGTGTTATGATACTAAATCCATATTTAAAAGCAGTTTTATATTTCATTTTTATTGAGAATTTACATCCAAACATTTACTGTATTTCTTTTGTGTGGTGCCAGTCAAACCCCGACAGCTAGGTAGCAGCAGATTTTACCGCCTTCATTCTTACAGAACAACCAGATCTCACGTTAACGGGATGTGTTTTGGAAGCATCTGACCTGATTTTCACGTCAAATTTAGTCTTAAAAATTGCAAATACCATCTGGCTTCTAGTAACACGATATATCGTATCATCTCCCCTGTATTGTGATACATATCGTATCACCAGAGTCTTGCCAATACACACCCCTAATAACAACTGGACCTGAGCAGGTGTGTAATTATACATTCACCGGGATTTTGTGAGAATCAACATGTACCGAGTGTCAGCTGTCCAGCATGACCCTTAAACATCGCTGAACGCAACGTCTACCTGCATGAGCGGCTCCAATCACCCTCTTCACTGGATCAGCAAACAGGATCGGCATGCAGTCTGCACCTGGTGCCATCAAAACCAGCCCGCTCTGATTGGTCACCACCGAATCGTAGCTGTCCGGCTCGGCCTGTCCCAAAACCCAGACGTCACTGGCATGGTTCACCTGCAGGAAACAGACGACCTACTAACCCGGGCTTTACTGTATAGGGTACATTTGCCTTTGCTGTGGTACAACCATCATCAGCAGGATGATCATCAAAGTACCTTAACAGATTGCAGAGGCAGAGGGTGGAAACCAGCATGGAGGGCCAGCCGACGTTTGTTCTCCATCACCACAGCAACGGGGTCCCTCCTCTTGCAGCTGCTGAACAGATTTAAGGAGGACAGGGTCGGGATGCAGGAGACACCACCTGAACGAGTGGTGAAGCCGTGGCCAAAGAAGTCTGAGACAGAGGAAAGAGACAGCACCAAGCTCTTTATATCATTCATGACATCACTAGTTTCATTTGATCAGCTCTCACTGCAGCATCTTATACATTCATATTCAATGGTTGTTCTAAGGGTGGGGTCACAGGGTGCTAAAATCTGATTGGACCCCATAAGTTTCCTTGTCCTCTCACTCATCTGTCCTTAGTGTAATGATCTTATTAAAAGTGGATGCAATTCCAAGTACAAACACTGGTGGTGCAAATGAGCCAAATAGGAATCTGGGTGTTTTATTTCATCTACAAAGTTTAAACTGAACTATTTGTGATTTTAAAAATGAATTAAATGCTGACGTTTCTCAAAGGCTGTGTATTTGTATTTTGTTTATGTGCAGTCAAAATCCAATTACATTCAAGTATTTTAAAACCAAAAGGATGTTGGACTAATACTTGGCCCCTCTGTAAATATTGGTCCCCTTTATGGCCCCATAGTCAGAAAATCCTAGATCTCTGTGCATATTCATTTATTGGGACTTGAACCGACCTGGAATCAGTGATGACTTCAGGACTCGAATGTCTCCTTTTAAGGCAGGAAGCTGCTGCAGAAACGTGGACACCTCTTCCTGCGCTGTTAGTCCAGGTGGGTCAGAATGGGTGGAGCCTCTGCAGCTCGTACAGGTGAGTTGATCCACCTCATAATCGAAACTATAAACGGCGGTAAAGAGCAGTTCTTGATACTGGACCAGCTCCTCCCGACCCCGCGGAGTTGTGCAGACCCTGATCGAGCTCAGGTCCAGCTGGTCCACGACCTGTTTGAAGCAGTAGAGACACTCCGCGACGGAGCCAGAGTCCAGGACCTGCACCCTGCTGTGTAACCTCTGGAGCGCCTGTGAAAAGCCACTGATATCCCGGTGAGTTCTCCCGCAGAGCAGAAACACGCACAAGCCCGACTCCCGCAGCAAAGAAGCGCCGGTGCACTCCGGGCAGCCACCGTGAGCCAGATCCACCAGCACCACCATCCCGTTCAGATCCAGGGCCGGTCCGCTGCTCCTGCCTTATGTAGAGCAGCCACAGCAGGAACGTGTTTGTCAGGAGAAAGAACAGAGAAACTACAGCTGCTAGTGCACTTCCTGCACAGCGAAGCCCCGCCCACTCTGGAAAGCCCAAACAGCCGGTGGAAATTCTCCTGTGCAGGGCTTTCTGCTGACTACTGCACGGGAAGTTCAAAGAGCACGCACACTTATGCAAACATGCACGAGAAATGATGCAGTTCTGGCTGTTTTGACCAAATATTGAAAATAAAATGTGCACTCTCTCTGACACGATTGCAGGACCATAAAAGTGTTCAAAAGCCAGGCCCTGTTGAATTTTCAAGTCCAGGCTGCAGAGGTTTAGAGGTGACTGTAAAACTTTTGTACTTCAAAAAGCATGAACACTTTCCACATGACCTTGGGATGTTGTTGAATTTAAGTATTTTCTAAGTAGAAGTGAGCATCTGATTGGTCAGCTGCAGCAATCTGTGCTTTTGTTGTGTTTCACCATCTGAGTTTCCTTAGGTCAAGCACAATATCTGAGGTTTTCTGTTCAGACGTTAGTTAAGAGAAGAAGTTTGTCTGTGGTTTCTGGTTTGGAGAAGAACAAAAACTATAGTTCCCAGATTAATAATCGCATCAGGCATGAATGCATGCAGCCTGACTAGTCCAGCTTTTATGTGCACATGCCTCCTGCAGCCATCTGAGCTGATGAGAATCTCTGAGAATGAGGAAACTTTGGTTAAGACAATAAACTGTCATGTGTCAACCTGACCCACGTACAAGTGGCTCCTCAGCTGGAGGATGTGGGAATGTCCCGAGCTGGTTAGCTTCTACAAGAGCAGAAGTTTATTATGTTACACATGAGGAAAGTTTATAAGAGGTTTTCCAGAAACATAAAATATGGATGATATGTAGCTGATTCATGCAGTTGGAGGTTTCTCTAACGGGACACCTCAGATTTCACAGATGACATCACGACACTGCACTTTTTAATCTTGTTGACGTTGAACATTTGCTACATTAGTTAAAAATACTCATCAAAAGAGTTGAAATCCCAACCTAGGGCCTCCAGAAGTGAAACAACAATTTAAATAATGAATAAAGGTGAGACCTGTGATGTGCACGAGACGTTATGATTATTGATTTGCTAAAATATCCAGCTGGGTAAACACTTTGAAAATGAAGCCAAGAATAGTATGTGGCCTAAACCAGCGCCTTGAGGCACCCCACTAAACGAGGACGTCGTTAAAGAACATTTCTCTGCTGACATAAAAACAGCTTTACCTTCAACACCAACATGGATCAGGGTCTCATAGAAGACTGCTGACCCTTACCCTGTGTATGGGGTCAAAGGTTGTGTTTTCTTTTTTAGACTCTCACCCAACATCATTTACATTATAAATTTGTTATATGCTAAGGAAAATAAAAAATGGGCATTTTTATATTTTGAACATTTAAAAAGATTTTAGCAGCACATTTTACTGATAAATACATTAAATGAGTCTAATCAGTTTTGCTGTTACTAGTCTTATTACTCATATAAGCTGAACAGTTGTATCTCCCCTAAAACACCAGCAGGTGGTGCTAAATCTCTAGTTTAGATTGCACCAACAGGATACTCAGACTGGTCATTTTTAAAGCTCAGGAATCTCCCAACCTTTTATAAAGAAGGTAAAAATAACTCTTATTCTTCTTTGTTTCAGTGTTGTGTGACTTAAAGCTGATCCAGAAGCAGCTGCAGGATCTCACACCATCATCCTGCAGCCTCGGTGGACGTCTCTGCTGCTGTAGAAGCAAGTCTGCAGTTTTCTGTCCCGTATCGCTGCTCTCTGTGCACTTCACAATGTTGTGCTGGTCAGGAAACTCATCTACACCAAGGCTTTAACATCACTAATAAAACACAAATGAGCACCAAGGGTCAAAGAGACCAGGAAGGTTTTAACTGTTTATGGTTAAACTAGGTCTGGTTCTTTATGACTAGGGTCAGGGGTCAAATATCACAGGGCAACACTCATACTGTAATAATAATAAAAAATTCGGCTACATTGAGTCACATTTAGCATTCAAAACGAGTGAATGACATTTTAGGGAATATTTTACCCATTTTTTTCAGGAAAATAAAATGCTTTGTCTAAAAGTTTAAATAAAAATTAATGTAATGTTAAAAACCCACATTTATTATGTAATTTAATTCAATTTATGATGACCCACACTTGTATGGAGCCTTTCAGAGTCAGAGGACTCCAAAGCGCTTTACACTACAGTGTATCATTCATCCATTCACACACTGGTGATGATGAGCTGCAGTGTAGCCACAGCCTGGGGCGCACAGATGGAGGCGAGGCTGCCGAATGCAGGTGCCAACTGTCCCTCCGACCACCACCAGCAGGCAGCGTGGGTTAAATGTCTTTCACAAGGACACAACAGCAACAGTCTGAGCAGGACACAAACCTGCAACCTTGTGATTGCAAGGCAGCCACTTAACCCCTCTGCCACCATTGCCCAATTTAACCATTTAGAATGAAATCTAAATATGAAAAGTTCATTTGCAGAAATGAATAAAGGCATTTTTGATCAAACTCACAACACTAAGTATTTTCTGAAGTAGAAGTGAGCATCTGATCAGTCAGCTGCAGCAGTCTGTGTTTTGTTGTCTCACCATCTGAGTTTCCTCAGGTCAGACACAATATCTGAGGTTTTGTGTTCAGAAGAAGTTTGTCTGTGGTTTCTGGTTTGGAGAAGAACAAAAACTAGTTCCCAGATTAATAATCACGTCAGGTAGGGCTGGGCGATATGGCAAAAATTTCATATCCCGATATAGCTCATTTTATATCCTGTAACGATATAGCATTGTTTCTTTTAATTAAATTCATAGTTAATATGAAATTGCAAGTGTTTGCACCAACACACAAAACCCACGTTTCTCGACCGTGTAGATTGGAACCATGTCTTTGCAGATGTGCTTGGCAACTGCAGTAGTGATCTTCCATCTGCGGGAGCTGTGGTTATATGTTGTGCCACGGGCGTCTGTGTCTGGAGTTTGTGATGAGCGCTTACACTACCACTCGACGCTGCTTTTACGGCTTTTGCTTGTTGACTCTCTCTGTATTCTTTATCGTGGTTCTTGCGCAGCTGATAAAATACATTTGTAGTGTTGGAGTCTGTTGTTGGCACCGGGAACCGGCAAACTTTACAAACAACTGCTTTCTGGTCCGTGTTGGCCTTCCTACACCCAAACCACATCCATACAACAGAAGTTTCCCCTCTTTTAGGTACAAGCTCCTCCGTTTGGGTTGGCAGGTCATCCTGTTGAAAATTACCCTGGTCTGAACCGCGTCCGCTACCGTCCTCCTCCATGTTTGTTTATGCATGGCTAGCGTGGCGCTGCACGTGCACGGACATGCCATAAGGTGCATCATGACTTAAAATACTGCTTCTACAAGAGCAGGAGTTTATTATGTTACACATCAGGACAGTTTTTAAGAGGTTTCCCAGAAACAAAATATGGATAATATGTAGCTGATTCATATAGTTGGAGGTTTCTCTAACGGGACACCTCAGCTATGTGTTTGGACATTTTTCACCGATGACATTATGACTCTGAACTTTTTAATCTAGAGGTTGTTCAAGTTGAACATTTGCTAAATTAAAAATATTCATCAAAAGATTTGAAATCCAAGGGCCTCCAGAAGTAAAAGAACAATTTAAATAAAAAAGGTGTGATGTGCACGAGATGTTATGAATATTTACTAAAAATCCACTGGAAATTGAACTACAGAACTATGAAAAATAAATGATAACTAGATTAAACATAAAAGTCTGATTGAAAAAGGTGTTTGGGACCACTTAAAGGGATACTATGCAGATTTGGCTTGCTTTTAGCATCCCCTAGTGTTCGTTAGTGAAAGCAAATGCAAAACTTATCTCCTCGCTGTGCGTTCATCTTTTTAACACCTTAATCTAACTGCTGAAATGTCTCCTCAGCCTTCATTAGTGTCTACAGGAGTGGTTCATCACTAAATCAAACAAATCAGCTGTGTTCACGATCTAAAACATGCAGGAAACATGCTGGAAACAGATTCCAGTGCAAGGCATGTCAGCTCCACTTTACTAAGTCCAACAGGGACCAGACCGCCACTCTGAAGTTGCAAGTGCAGTATTCTGGCCACAGAGGGTGGTGGAGGTCTGAGTGACATTTCATTAACCCTGTAAAGAGTCATTTTAGCACAAACTGGCTCAAAAACATGATTTAAAATATGAAAAAGTTGCATAGTATGGCTTTAAACAATGCTGAGCCCTTTGAAATCGGAGCCAAGAATAGTATGGGGCCTAAAACAGAGCCTTGAGGCATTCCACAACTAAATGATTAATGAAAAATACTCATCAAAAGAGTTGAAATCTAAACAGGACCTCCAAGTGAAAAAAAGTCATAAAGTTACACTCATTTGTTAACAAGTCATTACTGAATATTTTTATATTTGTTTATTCAGGAAATGACGGTATTTTCTAAATGATTAAATTAAAATACATATTTCTAATCAAATCTAAAGTAAAACTTGATCCTGAAAATCTAAATGTGGCATTTTTTAAACCAAACGGTTTGATAACATGTAAATCCAGACTGATGGGAAACAAAATAAAAGCAGGAAGAGATCTCCTGTACAACAGTCTTATGGAGCAAAAGATTAAGACTCTTTTCTGATAATTTATGAGTGTTTTTTGGTTTTCATCCATCCTTGAACTATTTGAGCCTAAATATTCTGATTTAGGCCTATATATTTATTTGGATTTGATATTTATGAACATTATTTGAGGCCGAATGTGGTCAGACATCTCTGTTAATGCTCTTTTACTCTATACTCCAACTTAAACAGTTTTTGGTTCATTTGTGTTGAAGTTTGATCAGATTTCACGTGTCAGACCTCCATGTTTTAAATTATCATCCGAACCATCAAACCGCCGCGGTACCAGTCTCCACCGGTCGGTACCTTCCGTCTGAGCCCAGACCGGGCCGTCGTGCACGTGTCGGGCGCGCGCGCTCGGGTTCTCCTTCCTCCTCTAGCAGCATCAGCACCAGCAGCTGCAGCTGCTCTCTGAGAGGAACCGCACGGAGGATTTGTCTCCAGCTCCGCCAAAACCGGGATTTACCGTCTTCTTGGCCGCACATTCCACCGCTCCGCGTCGGATCCTCCCGGTTCCTGACCCGGTAAGGAGGAAGTGAGCTGTGCTGTGTGTGTCTGCTGATATTTGACCGGTTTTCCGGTGGAGCTCCGCTCGGTGCTCGAGCCCACATCTGCAGAAGGACAGAAGCTTCTTTTGTTTGCTTTCAAGTTGGTGTGAGGCGATGTTGGGATGTGAGGTTTCTCCTGAAGCGGAGAGCAAATGCTGCTTTTATTCAGAGGAGGCAGAGCAAGGATGCTCCTCCAGCTCCGATCAGGGATATTTTCTGGTTTCTCACCCAAAGTGAGACTCGTTAGAGAAATGAATATAAAAGTCACAGGAACGAAGAGAGAAAGTGACCAAATAGCAGCAGAACCGGGTTCTCTCAAATGTCCTGGTGGAGGGTTTGTGTGTGTGGGTGTGGGTGGGTGGGTGTGTGTGTGTGTGTGTGTGTGTGTGTGTGCGTGTGCGTGTGTGTGTGTGTGTGTGTGTGTGTGTGTGTGTGTGTGGAGGATGCCCTTGCTCAGAAGTCACCTTGGCGACCCTTCAGCAGCATCAGTCCTCCAACATTCGCCACCTCCTCTCTCCATCCTGTCAGTCAGTGGGTTTTTATCTGACTATTTTAGATAAACAGGAAAGTTTGGTGTCAGAAAAAAGCGTCAGAAGCTGAAGAACAGAAGGTGGACTTCTGTGGCTGATGGAGTAGAAAAAGTAAAAGTGTAACTTAGCTGTAAAGCAGAGCACAGATTCATCTTAAACAGCTTCCAGGACTCTGCAGCTCATTCAGCTCAGGATGCTGGCTCATAAACACATAGCTCTTAGTAACTCGTCGCCAGGGCAACGTCCTCAGCATCATGTGAAGGCAGCATCAGGGAGTGTCAGTAACAAACAGCCTTTAATCTGATAACTAACTATAACACAGGTTCTCGTGTAAATCATGCTGGTCCATTATTAGATTTTAATTTAAGAAGTTGTTTCATCCTTTTAGCTCGATGGGGGTGTGTTCTGTTTCTAATTTATAATCTGTGGGTTATAATTTAATCTGACGCACCTTTTTTGTGCTCAGTGCTGAGAAGGATGCGGATGTTCTACTCTTTTTTTTAATTATTATTCAAGTTGCAAAAAAATGTGTTAATCTAATCCAAGATGGTGACCACATCATATACACACACAGGTCTACATGTGGTAGCTGAGAGCCACACACTCTGTGAGAAAACCAATCAGATGGCTGTGTTATCAGCTGTATGCAAAGACCCTGGAACCAAAATATTAATGTAATGAATCCATATTGAACTCCAGTGAAGATGAATTAGAATATTTGATAAGAATGTCCGATCAGAGCTCCTGGATGGATACTTCCAAGTTATGAGAGGTGTCCGTCCCTCTGTGAATGAGTGGCATTAAACAGTAAACCCCAGGAGACACTAGGAATACACACACCACTCTTCATCGTCATCAACAAACAGCTCCTCGGTTGTCTCCAGGCAAACAGCCTGCTGTTCCACGATGAGCTGACATGATGGTGTGACTGCTGAGTATCCGCTGCAGCAGAATCTGACACCCTCGGCCCGGCGGCGGCTGGGGGGCCATGGCCGTGTGAGGAGAGCTCGGTTTCAGACTTTGGCCATGCCGGTTCTGAGAGGATAAGAGCGATTGCAGAAGCAGCCTTGCAGCCCGCCAGATTTCCCAGAGGCCCGCAGGTTGTTGGGGGAGAACATGGCTGACGGGTTTCCACATAAAAACAAAACAAAGCAGCCTCTGTCGTTCAGCACGCAGGCAGAAGAATCCTCTTTCACTCCTCTGATTGGACCGAAAATCTCCTCAGAATTGTGATTTTGTGTTTTGCATCTCATTACACCGCGTGGCACATAGCAGCCTGTTAGCTTCTGTAATGCGATTATCCATCCTCCTCGTGTCTTTTGCAGATTCTGCCACGCCACCTCACAAACAGTAATTGACCCCACGCTGCAGAGCTCAATGGGGACGTCTGCCGCTAATTGTGCTGGTATTTTCAGACACGGTGAGAGCATTAGACTGTGTTCCACCACAGGAGGAATTACTCACAGGAGATGTCTGCGCCAGCACTCATTCTTCTCTCTGTGTGTCCCTGGTTCTGGGCACAGTGTGGAGACACAATCCTGGCAGCAGCCTCGTGCTGCGGAGACCAAAAAATAAAGAAACAAAAGCATTTACCTGAAGTTCTTCACAGCTGGCTTCTTACTCACACCTGTAATATTTTTGCAGAGCAGCTTACCTGATTTATCTGATTTAGGCCTAGTCAGAAACTATAAAACAGCCTGCTCTTGTGTGATAAAAGCTTTTGCTGTGACAGAAACGTGTTAGTTGCAGTTTTTCTGGAAACATTTACTCTAATTCTCACATGTGCAGCAGCACATGTAGCTTTTGGTAAAGGGAGCAGGTTTTGGGCCATTCATCTAGAGAAAGTTCCTCAGCACGTCTGGTTTCATCCAGTCAATCAAATTTTACTTATATAGCGCCTTCCACCTCCTTTATAGAAGGTTTCTTCAACACCACAGAGATAAAGCAATGTAATGAATTTTCTTCATGATAATGCAAACCACAACAGCATGTGGTGGCCACTGACTATCAGTGTTGCATTATTTATTACTTGTTACTCACATTTTAAAGTAATTCGTTCCATTATAATATTACTAATTTTAAAATGTAAGGCATTACATTACTTTTGCATTACTTTAAGTTACTTTCACCATAATAATATGGATTTGGGAAACTAAATGTAGCTCATGATGCTCAATTAGCTCCTCACACATCCAGTGGAAGGTGATGTGGTATCTGACTGGGCTAGGGGTTGTGGTTAAAACAGTCAGATATAACAACAGTTCTTTAGGTGTAAAGAGCATTTGACTACAATGTTCTTCATATCCTTATTCTTCACAAACTTAAAGTAACGGGCATATGCCCATCTGGAGAATGTTCTATCTAACGTTAGATCAGCTGCAGGTTCACTCATCTCTGCTCTGTCTGACTACAGGAAGTGAAACATTTTGTGTGGACGTTTCTCTTCTGCTGATCTTGTGTAGCTTAGAAATCTAGACACACTGAAGCATAAGCAAAAAGATTTGGCTCTGCAGGTCCTTCTGATCACCTCCAGGGCTGGAGGATGATTGCCCCTGGGCATGAAAGTGTCCAAAGCTGGCTCGGACCCCCAGAAAATGAATTTGTATGAAAGAAATGCAACAAAAAATTGTACGCTTAACATGCTATTAACTGAGTGTGTAAACAGTGTGTGGGGGGAAGGGGGTGGCTCCACCCTGTATTTTGCCTTGGTTCCCAAATGCCTGGATACGGCCCTGGGTGTGGACCTGAGTTTTGAAAGTGATCTGAATACTATGAAATAAATAAATATTACATGCTTATAAATTATTGCTTTATGTTGTTAAACATTTGTAGTGGGTAAAAATCTACCTAGTTTTTCCTTTTCAAGAACTTTATTTAGTTTTCTTGTTTTTTATTTGACTATGTTCCTGTCTGTCTCTCTTATCTTCCTGTATCTCCTCTCAATTCTCCAGAAAAACTGCTTCCTGGATTTCCTACTTTTCCACATAATGAGCTAGCCTACTTTTAAACTAAGCAGTTCTGGGATCTGCACCGCAAAAATAGCGAAATGTGCTGCACGCCGTGATGTCACCTGGACACAGATGAGCTCCACTGAGGCAGAGCGCGCCAGGCATGAGTAAAAAAGAAAGTGCCAGAAAGCGGACATGAACGATCGCGTGTTAAATGTTTTTTTTTTTTTTTTTTTGTCGCGGTGCGCGCAGCTGGAGCGCATCCGATCAGCGGTCTCTGTCCTCTCTGCTCTAAAGAAGTCCTGGTGCGCTGGAGTTCATATAAATAATGTCATATCGAAACTGGACCTTTATTCAGGCTCCCACGTAATGAGAACCCTGAAGAAAACTCACTAATTGATTCCTGGTTGAAAATGTGTTGTAATGCGTTACTGACATTGTACCGAGTAAAATATTACTGATTTTTTTTCTGTAATGCCTTACATTACCGCGTTACAGCAAAAAGCAATGCATTACAGTAATTAATTACTTTTGTAACTCATTACTTCCAACACTGCTGACTATAGGGTGGATGCTTAAGGGCTGCAATACCACCTCCAGCCACTAGATGCTGCCTACACAGTAGAGTCGTATCAGACTCTTAAAGCCATACTATGCAACTTTTTCATAATCTTAAATCATGTTATTGAGCCAGTATGTGCTAAAATGACCCAGGGTTAATGAAATGTCACTCAGACTCCCACCACCCTCTGCGGCCAGAATACCACACTTGCAACTTCAGAGTGGTGGTCTGGTCCCTGTTGGACTAAGTAAAGTGGAGCTGACATACCTGGCGCTGCAGTCTGCTTCCAGCATGTTTCCTGCATGTTTTAGATCATGAACACAGCTGATTTGTTTGATTTAGTGATGAACCGCTCCTGTAGACACTAATGAAGGCTGAGGAGACATTTCAGCAGGTAGATCTATGGTGTAAAAAGACGCACAGCAAGGAGATAAGTTTCACTTTTGGTTCTACTAAACGGACATTAGGGGGTGCTGAAAGCAAACCAAAACTGCCAGGTGTTCCTTTAGGGTCTTAGCTTCATAACGGGTGGATAGAAAGTGTGTATAATTTGATTTTTAGCAGCGTTAGAGACAGAAATGTGGTAAAAAGCCTCACACATGAAGCAGGATTTCTGGTCACTCTTTTGATTGTAGTTTTAGTTGTGTTTGGACAACATAAAAAATGTTTATATGGTGTTGTAGCCAAGATTCTGCAGTGTCTTTAGAGATACAGCTTGATTGAAATTTGGGACATGAACTTTGCTGCTAAACTTCAAAGTCCCCCAGTTGAGGGACGTTGGGGCCCAAAGGGTTGGGGGGCTGGGTGGAAAGGTCTGGTGGGCTGGATGTGGCCCATGGACCGCCAGTTGACGTTCACTGCTTTAAACAATCCCAATAACGTCTAATTTTGACAACACATCAGGTCTGACTCTCATGTTCAATAAGCTGGTGGTTTGGTCTGTCTCTGTTACAGGTTTTATTAGGCCAGGTGATGTCTATGTGGGCGTGTCCCTTTGTTATAAAGTATCTGTTGGAACCACATCCTTGTGATGAAAAAGAGATGATTTAACCTTATTTTTGACACTGACAGTGAGATCAGACCAGATCTACTGCTGAGTTAATCAGAATTGGAGGACAGCGCTTTTCAGCTGCAGCTCCTGTCAGCGAGGCTGAGAACTGTCTGCTTTCAGAGGAAAGACGACTCGTCTCAGATCGATACTCCTCCTCATCAAAAGAAGAATTAAACTGGTCATTCATGAAATCTCACGTTTCACTGGAAACTCTGGAGGAAGACTAGAGTCACATCTGAAAGATTGGATGATATGTTAAATATGTGGAGCGTGCCATATAAACACGTATGACGTTAAAATAGAGAATAAACATATTTATATGCTGGGTTAGGTTATTATTGTTGTCAAAGGTCATATCGAGGAGAGCCGACATAACTGAGCCTGCGTCTCCTCTAGGATAATTATGAGCGGAGTCACCAGCTGTGTATCGATCCAGAGATGCAGTATCTAGTCTGACTTCTGGATCTGAACCAATTTCCCCTCCTCCATCTCTCTTCACAGCTGGTTCTCATTTGCTGTCACAGAAATCAGACTCTGAGAATCACAATCAGCTCAGCGTGAGCAGCGTCTGGACAGAAAACAGAAAAATAAATGCCCGAGCTTCTAGTGTCAGGGTGGGATTTCCAAGCTTCTTATAGAGAAGCTTTTAAAATTAAAAAACGCCTGCTTTGATGGTTGAATGAGTTTGGAAAACCAGGTTGGGTAATTTAACACCCAATGCAGAGTCAAACACCATCACAACCACAGAACTGTGTGGACCCATCAGATTCAGATAGACACAGAAGGTCAGCATCACAAAGCTCCTTATAGCTGTGGAAACCCAGTTCTTCACCATTTCTCTCCCCCATGTGGGGGGCAGCAGAAGACACTTCCACCAGGCCAGCTGAGAGATAAAATACCCCTGATGTGTCGTGGGTCAGACCCGGGATCTCCACCAGGATGGACATGCCTGAACCATAGGAGGTGTCCAGGAGGAGGAATCCCCCCGACCCGACCTGGGAATCCTCTCTTCTCTGGTTTCAGTAATATTGTGCAGCCCTAGTGTGAAATTCAGCTGACTGGTTGTAAATAAGGAAGCTGAAACATCGTCGTACAGAAGTAGCATCAGTCTGGTTTGAACAGCACTCCTGTGATGTCATCGAGGTTTGTTCCTATTGAAGCTCCCATTCACATGGACTCGTGGGTCGATCTCTGTAGAAGAAAAACTCTCCTGTTTCAGGAACTAGAAGTTAGCCAGAGGAGAGCAGCAGGATTTGGAGTCGTGGAGTCATTTTTAGTCCTGATATGTGGACATCTCTTCTCTGATTGGCTAACAGCAACACGACTCTACCACTGACTCTGTTTTCTCTGCAACGTTGATGTTTTATCTCCACAAATAACACAAGCCTGGAGGAGTTCTGCTGTGTGGTGAAGTTGCTAATGCTAACGGTTAGCTTCTACTAGCCGAGACATTCTCTGCTGTTTCCTGGACGCTAAACCAACAACAGCCTTCCCCGTCGTGAGTCAAGATGGGTGAGTCCATGAATGTTAAGTGACAGTGTGACGTAGATCTGTCAGGATTTTCTAATCCTAGAGTTTCACCGTCTGTTTTCTATCTGAAGCTAATGCAGGAGATAGGTGTAGGAGACTATTTTCACGTTTAGCCTGCATGAAAGAGATTAGTTTTAAAAAATAACAAGTAAAAACGGTTTCTCTGAACTTGGTCTTTCGCATTTTACCTAGACAATAATAAAAGACCCGGAACATCAGAATTAAACTAGGCTGCATGACCAACAGCTTTTAACTGTACCATTTCTAATAATTTAAGATTTATTTTTAGAAGCTCATTTACATAATCACAATAACAGGAGGAGTCTGTGTGTGCAACAGTCCTGAAAGGCCTTTAATTTCTACAACAGGAGCACCATTTGTACTTCTGCAACAGCAAAACCCTGACATGATGCTTACATGACCTCTGAGTCTTACAGAGATTTGTGTTTCCTCTTCATTAGGACGAAACAAGGCTTCACACTTTAGTTGTTGACAGATAGTCCACCTGGATCACTGTGGGTGGATCAGGTCCAAACTGATTCTAGACGTACATCTCAGCACTTTGTGTAATGACAGCAGAACTTAATCATGGTCCAACCACCTCAGACCTGAATGAACCTCCTGTTGACGCTGTTGAAGCTTACACACACACACACACACACACACGCACGCACGCACGCGCACGCACGCACGCACGCACGCACGCACGCACGCACGCACGCACAGGTACATTAGTTACTAACTTCCCTTTTAACATCCATTTGCACATCATTGTTATATCAAGTGAATTCATGCATGATTTTACCCTTAAAAACATAAAAATAAATCTTTAATTTAAAATGTTCCATTTCTTTATGGACATGTGTGGACTTGATTCCTTTTAGTTCTTTCTTGACTGATATTTAAATGATTTAATCAGTAAAGTCAGTAAAATTAAATCTTTAGTTCTGGTAACTTACAGATTTAACTGTTTGTTGGTTAACTAAACTAGTAATTGAAGAACATTTTTGTTGCTTCCTTTAATTTTTTCTTATTTCAAAATGAAGGTATTTGGTCTTCATTGTTTGAAAAGACCAGTTTTTATCAATATTTTGCAGCTTTTGTAATTATCTGCATGCAAATCTGCAAAAATAAAGCAGATTAGTTATTATTCATAATGCATGCCTCTAAATTCTAGTCAGCTGAATAACTTAATCAGAAAATGTCCAAGGCTTATTGACGGCAGCGTCTGATACTGGTTCTGCAGTTTGTTGGTTTAACTGCTTACAGAATCCCAGACTTGCACAGAAACACGAGCGTTCACTGAGAGGATGCACATCAAAGACGACTCGGCCATCAGCGAGATGGAGGAAGCAGCCGGAGGGGGAAGAGCTGCTGTGACTGAAGTGCTGTCTAATTCTCACAATGGTGTGTGTGTGTGTGTGTGTGTCTATGCTTCCAGTAAATCTGATATGTGCTGAATGCTGCAGAGAAGTGCAGCAGGAAACAGGATTTACTTCCTGTTAGTTTGAGAGGCAGCAGTGACCTCACACCTTTACCTTCAAACTAAACGTGCGTTCTTCCTTTTATTTCAATTTGAAATGACAACTTCCTTGCCTTATCATGATTTATTTAAATCATAACGGCAACACGTAAAAAAACAGAAAAGCTTTCAAATGAGCCCACGTCTAGAGCAGATTCCTGCGTCTTAAATCGACTCAGATCTGAAGTTTGTCGTATTTCGTGAATCATTATTTATAAATCTTTGCACCACTCGCCATTTTTACATCACATGATTATTTTGGCTCAAAATCGGAAACATTTCTGGAGGCACCAGAGGTGCAACAGTAGATTTGGTATGTTTATAAAATAGCATCAACTGCTGTGAAAACTTTTGGAGATTTGAGCAGTTTTTAGACAGTATTGTCCTAGCTGTTAGCTTATCAATCATCTAGGACACAAACTGTTTCTCTGAACCAAGGCTGTTCAGGAAGATATTTAAACAGGAAAGATTCATTTTCTCAAAAACACCTAAACATGGCTGACATGTCATGAAAAAAGATCAAATGTTCAATGAAGAATTTGTTCCTTCATATAAAAAACACAACCTTTCTTTTCTGCGGGTCTTGAGTTTCATTTCACACGAATCAAATGCATGTTTAGAGCTGAGTGTCATCATGCAGGAGCGGCCTGGGTTCTGATGAAAACGCCATATGTGATGGGGACAGATGCAGAACACGTCCTCTGGGATTCATCTGCTTCTGGCCTGAACCAGGCTCAAACTACCTCTTGGTTTCATTCCATGTCTAATTCATCTTGGCTGCAGCGACTCGCAGCTACTGGATGGATGCTCAAGATGCCTGAAGGGGCCAAGTGTTAACTGGGTGTTTGTCTTTGCTTTTCCTCTTTGCTAAGAGGGCTGCTTCAAATAAAATCCATCATCTGCTCTCCTTCTCACACATGCTGCCTTTAAATGTGAAGATGAGTTCGATGGTGTGCACAGCCTCCGTCTGGAGGAGGGATCCTCTCGTTTGTGTGGATGGATGCAGCTGAAGTTGTTGTGATTGGAACTACTCTGAGATGTTTGGCTGTGATCGAACTCTGAAACAGATTCTTAGTGAATCTGAAATAATTTTTCTCATCATTCTGGGTGAAATATTGCTGCTCTTGTGTATGCCTGTCCTCATGGTGCTCCTGCATGGCTGCAGCTGTGTTCACCCATGTGGACTCAGAGGCAGCAACAAGGGTAACAAGTACACAAGAGCCAGTTAGAGACTGAAAAAACACAACAGTGTGTCTACATGCAGGAGACGAAGCTCAATAATAGAAACCGTTCTGTGAGGAGACCGTTTTGGTATACGGTAACAAACAGCTGCCTCCGTGTTCCTCTTCTCCACATAAACACTGATCACACCATCAGATGCTGTGGGAGGGGCGTGCTGAGACAAACGACAAGCAGGCTGAACCACAAAAACACGTTTTCAATTAGCTTATTTAATCAGAAATCAGATCAGACAAAGTCGCCATTCCATAATTGGAGAAACGCTGAAAATTGAATCTGCTGTTCATTCATGCAGATAATTGGCCGACCCCTGCTGTTACTGCACCAGTTACGTTCTGTCAAAACACATTTGGCAGCACAAGTTCAGCTCTGATCAGAACGACTGTATGAAGCACGGCGTGCACACCACGCCCTGCAGAGGCATCAGATTGACAGCCAGTGAGGAATGAGCCTTCATTACTGAGCAGACTGCTGTGGACAAAGAAGACGGATAATTACACCGTCCAGCCGTGGGGACAATGGAGGGAACAAGCTGCCTGCAGGCTGCCAAAAATGCTCTGCTACACCGATGGCCGTACCTCTCCTCCGCCTCCACCCTAAAGAACACGTAGGTTTGGTTCCACCAGCTGCAGGAGCTCTGGGACAGACTCACGCCACTGCTGGCTTTATTGGCCTAACTGGTGCAACGTTATGGTTTAAAACAACAAAAAGTAAACTCTGTTAAAGAACAGCTGAGGAAAACAGACATTCACGTTTCTGCGGAGAAGCAGAGCGCCCATCTCTGGCTGATCCTCAGGAGTGATGCTGAATCAAAACGTGAGGAACCGTTTCAGGGCCGGGCCGGGTTTTAAACACGACAACCGAAGTGAGGGGCAGCTGTTGTCGCTAAAGTTGTTGAGAAGTTTTCAGGCGGTGTGCTGAAACCTCCGATCACAGGTGTGCCTGCAGCTGACGGCGACTCAGAGGTGGAAAATTAGAGGTTTGGTGGAGAATGTGAGTGGGGGTTTGGAAGCTTCACCAGCAGAGTTTTAGTGAAGAGTGTCAGAATTCCTCTTGTTGGAGCAGAAACCAGTCCAACCATGTGTGGTGTGTGTCCTGTGGAACAAACAGATGCACGGCAGAAGCTAGATGTCTGGTAGAGCCTACTTCTACTGTTCATCTATAGTGTCTCTCTCTGCAGGGTTTAATGCTCAGATTCAGTATTTCTGCGTGGTTTTCCACATTATGATTTAACACCAGCACCATCAGACTCCAGTGTGAATGGTCTGCAGTCCTAAAGCATGCACAGGAGAAGAGATGACACCTCATGCAATTACGTTTGTGGCCTTGACAGATTTGGACACCCCTGGTTTAAAGTTGGAATGGAGCAAATTGTCGACTGCATGGTGGTGCAGCTGGTAGCACTGTAGCCTTGCAGCAAGAAGGTTGTCAGTTTGAATCCTGCCTACGTGGCAGTAGCATGTTCTCCCTGTGCACATGTGGGCTGACCTGCATTTTTAGGCTGGTTGAAGACTCAAAATTGTTCCCAGATATGAGTGAGTGTGTCCTTGTGATGGACTTGTGACCTATCCAGGGTGCCCCCGCCTCTCACCTGGTGACTGCTGGAGTTGGACACCTGTGACCCTTTGAGGAAGAAACAGTTTGAAATGGACAGATGAATGAAACACATTCAACATTTGTTTAAACCCGATTCTACATCCTGAACACACGTTTCCATCTGGTTTGGCCTCATGTGCAGCGCAGAATGTCACGGCTGAACTGGTCGGACGTCAGAGTTCATCTCTCAACCTTTGGAAGTGAGGAGGAAAGATGCTGCAGGGGAAAAGGAGAAAACATGGAGGTTAAAGAGGTCTGGTCTCTATCCTGTTGTCTGTGGTATGTAGAGCATGGCTAAGAGGCACTCTGGCAGCCCACAAGTCCTCCTCACTTCACAGCACCAATAAATAAAAGAGTAAATAAGTAAAATGTATTAGCTTAGTCGTCCAGATCTGTGAGGTAATTTTTCTCTCGTCTTTATTCAGACCAAAGCTCAGAGACGGTGAGGATGTGAAGGATGATTCAGCTCAGCGAACTCAGGAGGAAGTGAAGGGAGAGAAAGATGGCAGGGGGTTTTACTCACCTTCACTTCATCTTACAAATCTTTGAGTTTCAAGGTTGCCAAGCAACAGAATCATATTACTGCAGCTCGTGTGTGTGTGTGTGTGTGTGTGTGTGTGTGTTTGCAGAAAATCACATTGATGGTTCTTTTTAAAAATTATTTCAACAGGTTATTGTCACAATAAAAATGTGTATGTAAGGTCAGAGGTCACTACATAACCCATTCTTGAATAACTACAAGTCAGAGGCCTGTGAGGACGTTGTCCTACATGGTTTGTATCTTCGGCGTGAGACACTCCCACGTCTGCCAGTTTGGCAGGCGTGGCTCAAAATCCCTCTCCATCCCTAATTCACATTCAGGTTTAAGGTTTCAGGTTAGTCTGGTTGAAGGTTAAAGGTCATAGGTCATGCACTCATCCATAGCCTGAAAAACATAATATATATACCGATCACCATGCAGTAAATAAACCCTTTACTGTCAAGGTGTTGCTGCCTCCTCCATTAGATTGAAGAAACATTTAATGTGTGTGTGTGTGTGTGTGTGTGTGTGTGTGTGTGTGTGTGTGTGTGTGTGTGTGTGTGTGTGAGTGTGTGTGTGTGTGTGAGTAAGTGTGAAATCTTTTACCAACCACTGAGCCTGCAGGGCTTCAGCGAATAAAAACACATTTTCTCTCACACTTTCTCTCATCTTCCTCTCTAATTTTCTCAAACACACACACACACGGTTATTTTTTCATGCATAGGCCGTAATGTGTGTTGAGCTGTTGGGTGATATTCAGCTGAAAGGGGGGATGGTTTAAATTTTAATGAGTTATGCAGGAGGAGGCCGTTATTTCATTGGAAACACTTGGGTGCACAGGGCAAAATCTATAATCCTCTTTATTGGAGGGAGTCTCCGTGGATGTCCTATGGGACTGCTGCCTTCGTGTGTGTGTGTGTGTGTGTGTGTGTGTGTGCGTGCGTGCGTGCGCGTGAAGGAGTCGTGGTTGTGATGGAGCTGCCATGAAATCTCTTTGTTCTCATTCAGGAATATTTCCATTTGAGCTCGGTGGGATAATCAGCTGTGTCTCACAGAGAGTAATAATTCTCTGATGACTTATTTCAGGATTCAATTTGAGACAAACATTCAAAGCTGATATTTTTCTTTACTCGTCTTTATGATTTATGTGTGTGTGTGTGTGGGGGGGGGGGGCAGACTGTGCTGCTGTAATTGGACGTGATTAAAGTCAACGCTGCATTCAGCAGTGAGCACACTGAGGCAACACATTCTCCCACACCTAACCAGTTCAAAACGCTCCTCCCCCGTGGTTCCCAAGGTTAAAACGCTTTAGGTGTTTGCATTTATCAGTCACTTGTTTCATTAGAGTGTGTTCTGCTGCAAAAACACAACCAGTCATAAAAAGCGAAATTCAGGCAGCAGAATCTGGAGTCCTGCAGCAGATGGTCTGACCCCCACAGAGCCCTGAACTCAACAGCATCCAGCACATCCCAATTCCCTTAATTGCATCCCAGTTTCCTTCACATGCAGCCACTGATCTCATCTTCCTTACTGAAGACGTGAGGAGCAAGATAATGAGAGGAGGCAGTAGGGAACAGGGAGTTCGGTCAGAGATATCAGCCTCGTGTGTGACGAAAATAAAAAGTGTTTTATGGTCATGAGTATCACACTCTCCTGTTCTTTTTTTGTTTGTCTCAGAGTAACAGAGTCAGGCTCAATCTGATCTCAGCTCCACAGAAAATATTCAAACATTTACAGCAATGCAGCTTAAATCAGGCTACAGTTATGTTCACGTCCAGTAAACCCATAATACCCATAAAACATCCCAACCATTTTGAGTCAGGATGTTTCTAGTTTTAGCAACATTACGCAGATGGAAGAAGTAATGTGTTTAATATGAGAGCTAAAGGACCGACCCTGGTCCAGAAGAACACCAAGGTTCCTCAGTGACTACAGTTTGTTCCTAAGAGGTTCAGATCCAAATAACCACAGCATCTGTCTGGTCTGAGTTTTAAAAGAGAAAATTAAGAGTCAGACAGGTTTTTTATGTCAAATTCTAATGGATCAGAGTTATTTGGCTGGATCTGAAAAGTTCACCAGACACAAATGGCTAATTTAAAGGGTTTATTACAAAAACTGAAAAACCAGAGAGGAAATCTCGAATTCAAGCAAAACACCGTGTAGATCCCAGTAGTCAAAATCCAGTTCCTAATCCAAACATGAAGAAGCATAAATGTAAAAATCACAGAGGATGAAAACTCCAAGACTTACAAACCTTAATCTGGGCAGAGTCAATGGTTGTTATGAAGATCGTGAGCTAAATGCTTGAAGTCAAGGACAAGGCAAAAGACAAGGTCAATGACGCAAAACATGGTCAACAATATGAACCGTGAAATGCTGAGGCTATGGCTACAGATAATCTGGCCCCGTAGGAGAGTGAGGAGAGCTTGCATGCTGTGGGTCAGAGGTGTGATGTACATGAGTGGGACTGCAGTTTGGTGCTGCACCTGATTAAGCATGAAAACACAGAACAGAACAGGGAATCAAACCATGACACAAATTCCTTAAACTGACTGGATAAATCAGGCTAAAAAGTACAACAGAGCATCATCAGCATAACATTCAAATTCATCTTGTGTGTGAAAATTTAACCCAGGGGAAGCAAACTGTATTGGTTCAAGCAGCAAACCCTGAGGAACTCCAAAACTATCTTCAGTGTCTCGTTACATGAAACTTGCTGGTGGTGGTCGGAGGGACCGGTGGCGCCTGTGTACGGCAGGACCCGCCTCTGTCAGTGCGCCCCAGGGCAGCTGTAGCTACATTGTAGCTCATCCCCACAAGTGTGTGAATGTGTGTGTGAATGGGTGGATGACTGATTGTGTTGTGAAGCACCTTGGGGGGTTGTAGAACTCTAAGAAGGCGCTATACAAATACAGACCATTTACCATTTTGTGCCATTATGACCTTCTGTAAGAGCTGGCCTCCACAGTCCTACTCCTTAATCAAATCACAAAAACACTTAAATAGATTAAAATCTTAAATAAAAATAATAAATAGCAAGAAAAACATTGTCTTCTTTTCGAGTTGTGGCTGTTAGTGGCTACAGTGTCTGATGGAAAACCAAAGCTGTGTGCTGTAGTTAAACACAGCTATCACATGCTCTGCACAAGAGTTTGGGTTGCTATGGAAACTCAAAAGGAAAATATGCAAAGAGAAGCAGAAATGACCAAAGAGGTGTCCAGGTCCCAGTCATGCAGGTCATGCTAGTTTTAAACACTTGAATAGAAGACAGCTGGATTTTCTGTCTTGGTTCTGGGAGGCGTTTCGCTGAAAAGCTTTTCTGAACTGAAACAGCTCTTTTGATGAGAGGTAATATGTCTTCTATTCAAGCACAAAGGAACACAAAATCCCCTCAAAGAGTTGCAAAATAAGCACAATTGGGAATAAAAAGACCACAAAGTCACGCAAAACCATTAGACAAAGTGATGTGATTACAAAAAACGACCACATTTTAGAGACATCTATAAAGCTGCCGTAATGAAAAACGCGTCGCTGCCAGGTGTTCTGGATCCGTCTCCTTCTGGCTGCATAGCGCTGATGTTTACATGCCTTTTCTTTGCTTTACATTACCACACGTCCTGTCATGATTTATTCATAGTGGGACTTTGCTGTTTCTTGTCAGATTTACATTTAAATCTGCTCCACATTCACGCGTTGCCTTAAGAAGTCAATCACCGGCAGGGCTTCATTTCAGCTGGTTTCAGCGTGATTTAAAGCAGCCAACCAGCCTTCTGGTCCGCGTGTCAGCTAAAGTGAATGTAGGAGTGTGTTTGAATTGCCACTTACAGAGAGCCAGCCAGCCTCTGTGTGCACATCACATCAAATCACAGACACTGCCCGTCCTCATTGTGCTTAAGGAAAACCTCGATCAGAGCCATTTTCCACTGGCAGCAGTCTGAAACCAGCCTTTCTTCTCTCTAAGCTCATGCTGTGGTTTCTATCAGGGAGGACGGGGTTTTAGGATTTAAACACTAAAGGACTCTGAGGCAAACTTTTCAAAGTTTTTTTTTAAGTTTCTTGTGTCACATTAAGATGATTGGGAGCTGCCTTTTGTGTGCTACTAAGTGGAACAGCCTAGCTCTATGTTGGAGTCAGGTATTCATCATTATGCTAGTCTATGCATAGTCAGTAAGGCATTATAGCCGTGTTTCCACTATAGGAGTTCTGGGAAGGGGAAAAGTGACCAGGAGATGCAATGGACCGGTCCTCTCAGCCACTGCGTCTCCATACAGATTCAGCCTTATCAGGACGTCAGCATATCGCAACTGTTTCAGCAGTGAGTGATGTCACTGATGAGCACCAAAAAGCATCCACAGTAACATTAAAAGTTTTATTCTATCCAAGTACGCCGTAATTTAACCCGCTTGGAGGACCGGGAGGGTGGCTATGTGATGTAAAATGCAGCGTTCAATGACCAGGAAAATGCTGTTTTTTTACGGTGCTCTGTGAGACAACAGAGCCCCATGAGTTACGACACTGTGGGGGGGGGGGGGGGGGGGGGGGGGGGGGGGGGGGGGGGGGTATCTGCATTTTTTTCTTATTGGGAGTTTAGAATTGGCAATTTTAAAGCAGCATGAATGCCGCTCATTTTCCTTCTATTTCCCTTCACGAGCAACTCTTCCAATTTCACTAACGCCGATGGTTTTGGACGACGCCTGCCGATGTCATTTCCTACCAACCAATCAGTGAGAGTTAACCCAAAGTTCCGCTTAGCTACTCTACCTTTCCAAGTACCTACCCCAGCTCAAGTACTCCATTAGGTCCTGAAAATGGCCCCTTTGACCTGCCTGGTGACATGGAGACACGCTCATGCTGCGAAGTTCAGGTAAAATGACTCCAAAGTTCTGATGGTGGAAACGGCTCTTGTTTGCTCTTGTTTGTTTGTTTGTTTGTTTGTTTGTTTATTTTAAACCTTTATTTAACCAGGCCAAAACAGATAAAGAACAAATTCTTATTTATAACTGTCTTATTGTCTTATGTCTTACTGGGTCATTCCAGTGGACGCGTGAGCATCAAGTAACGTCTGCAAAGCGTAGTGCGCAGCAGTTAGCCGCTGTTATAGTGGATGGGTGTATCTCCACCAGCTGCGAAGCGTCACATTTTGGATGCATCCAGAAGCATAGTATATTTAAGTCTAAACCATCAGATGATGATTTTAAATAGGTCAACATTTAATAAATAAGGAAGTGGGAGCTCTGAAACCCAGAGAGAGGTGATGAGATGGTGGAACACCTCAGCTGACTCTTTCTACGAGGAGGAGCAGCAGCTCTACTCCCACCCCCTCCTTATCTCTGGGGCTGAGTCCGACTATCTTATGGAGGAAGTTCAAGCAGCAGCTTGCTTCTGGGATCTTGTTCCTTTGGTCCCAGTCTGAATGATCTGACTGTGGTTGAGGGCCCAGTAGATGGAGTCCGGATCGTAGAGGCGACAGCAGAGGAGAGTTCACGTACAGTACGACGTTGTGTCACTGCAGGAGAGACGTCATCTTAAAATATCCGATTCTGTTCCCCCCTGTCGTCCTGATCCCTCCCTCTCGCTGAAAGCAGCATCCTGAATGGCTCAGAGGTGAATATTAAGTAAAATAGCTCTTTCCACTCCTCCTCCTCTGTTTCGTCCGGGTGTCATTACCCGTGATTTATTCGAGGGCCCGCTGGAACACGGATGGTGCCAATAGGTGGGATGTGGGTACATAACCCTCCCTTCTAGCTCTGCAGCCCACTGTGATTGATCAGTGCAACACAGAAGGCCATAAAGAGGAAACACACACAAAACACACAATTAGTGGGTGAGTTTTGTTTCAGGAGACAGCAGCTATTGTAACGGCAGCTCTGTGTGATGAATAGGGAGGCTGGTCTGTGGAGACCTGCACGTTTGTCTTTAAATCCTCACCCAGCTCTGAGGATTCATCTGTAAACCTGTGGGCTAATCAATTCCTGCTAATGAGATAAACATGTCTGACTCAGTTTTGTTATTTTCGTGTCATGTGGAGAGAAATGCATTCAGCTGTGTAATATTCATGAATGCTGCAGCTTAAATCCCGTCGTTATGAAGGTGCTGCATCACCACGTTGTCTGGATTAATGAGCAACACAAGGATGAGAGAAAAAAGAATTGGTGATGAAACTATCTGCTGGTGGTGGTTAATTATCTTAAACCGAATTTTTTATTGTAAACTTGTGGAGGCCATTTTCCTACTCACACCTCACCGCCAAGCCTCGCTACAGCAGATAAACGTCCTGAGCAGCTTCTGTTTGGAGAAATAGCTTCTGGATCCTGGCAAAAACATTATCATCCACCTTTCATTGATAATGAACTACATAAAAAATACTTCTCAAATGCTCCGTGGTTCCGTCTGGACCGCTTTGGCTCCGGACCGCACGGCCATATGGCCGCGCTGCTGCAGGCTTCACTTGGCTGCACATTAAACAGCAGACTCTTTATTCAGAGGCTCCACCATGACGGTCATCCTCCAGTTTATTAAACGCTTTAATGTTTTAATCCAAAAAAATCAAATTCAATTCTTCTAGCCTGGATGTCAAAACCTCTCATTATAAATCATTTCTAACATTTGTACAAATCTGGATAAAATCATTTGTTTTGCTTCATTTAGTTTAAATTTTTTTAGGTAAATAAGCAAAAAATGGCAAAAGGTAGGTTAAAGCAAATTTTTGTGTTTGTTAAACATCCATGAGCCACTGTTGCCTTGCAGTGAGGAGGTTGCAGGTTCCATTCCCGCTGCAGCTTCTGAGTTAGCATGTTCTCCAAATGAATTTCCTCCAGGTTTTCAGGTTTCCTCCCACAGACCAAAAACATATGCATCTGGTTAACTGGAGACTCTAACTGTCCCTGGTTGTGAGTGAGCGTGTGAATGGTTGTGTGTCCCAGTGATGGACTGGGACCTGCCCAAGGTGTCTCCCTGGAGATAGACACCAGCTTCCTCGGTTCAGATAATGGATGGTTAAATATCCAGTGAGTGATGATAAAAAAACAGAGTCAGACCCATTAAAGATGGCTGCCATGCTACTCAGCATTAGCTACCATTAATATCTCTATGATGATGCTAAATGTACGTTTGACTAAAACAGGTTTAACTCCATCATTCTTCAACAGGATGTCAGTTTGAACCAACATGCCTTCCCTCCAGATTCTGGGTGTTATTTGGTTTGGATTCTCTTGTTTTTCAGTTTTATCATTTGTTGCTCAGCCTGTTAAAACACCAACAGCCTGTTTAAGTGTTGTTACTGCAGCTTCTGATGGTGCAGATTGTCAGGGAGATGATTAAGATGAAGAGGTTCTTTTCTCCTGTGGGCTGGGCAGCCTTTTGTTGTTTCCCTCAGAGCTTCTCCTGCTCTTGTTTCTCTGCTGGTTTCTGTTGCTTACCCTTTATTTAGAAAGGTCAGCACTGCCCAGCTGGTGCTCTCTCTCTCTCTCTGTGTGTGTGTGTGTGTGTGTGTGTGTGTGCATTCACCCTCAGGATGCAATAAATCGTGCTGCAGTTTTCCAGCGGCTCACCTCCACCATCAGCTCTGAGTCTGACACACACACACACACATACACACACACACACACACACACACACACACACACACACACACACACGTGCATGCACATCGACGTTCACCGAGTCGGCGTGTTGCTTGAGGGACTGGGAGGGTTGAGATGATGTCATGGCTAAAGGCTGATGAAATCTCAGTCACACGTTTACTTCGTTAGGACTGTATGAGAGCCTCAGCGGTGGAAGGGTTAGACTGATGAGAAACTCTGTGTTTGTCTCCACAGAAACCGTCAGACCTGAACTCAACCACAGTAAGTCTGAGTTTCTCCTTCATGCTCATGCTGGTGTAACGATTTAAATCAAAAGCTCTTTGGCTGATTAGGATGATGCATCCTTCCTGTCCGGTGTTGATAGTGATGCAGAAATGTTAGTAACCTGGATCATCTCTGCTCTTAATGTTAGGATAGCTGATATTTATTCACTTGCTGTGATGATTTGTTGACTTTTTTCCTTTGGTTAAACCACAACACTGCTGTTTTGTGCAAGTTTGCAGAAGTCTTCAGGTGTTAGCTTAACTACGGAAATGTCTGCTTGATCTTTCACAAACTCCTTACTAATAGTGAAAAGATGCAGCAATGGAATAAGAAGCTGATGTATTTTAAACATTGTGATCTGAGACTTTGGCTCAAAGCTTTACACATAAACAGTCCATCACCATGGCAGCTTGTTTTAACGTTTGTTCTTTAGATCAATGGAAACCCAACCCAGCCTAACCCAAATCCTTTCTGAGACTGGCAGACTGGAGTGGTGGTCCCCCTATTTAAAAAGGGGGACTGCAGGGTGTGATCCAACTACAGGGGGATCACACTCCTGAGCCTCCCTGGTAAGGTCTATTCAGGGATTCTGGAGAGAAGGGTCTGTCGGATAGTCGAACCTCGGATCCAGGAGGAGCAATGTGGTTTTTGTCCTGGCTATGGAACACTGGACCAGCTCTATACCCTTGGGGGGGTCCTGGAGGGTGCGTGGGAGTTCGCCCAACCAATCTATGTCCCTCGGGGGGCCCTGTGGGGGGTACTCTGGGAGTATGGGGTACCAGGCCCTTTGATATGGGCTGTTAGGTCCCTGTATGACCAGTGTCAGAGCTTGGTCCGCATTGCCGGCAGTAAGTCGGGCTGATTTCCGGTAAGAGTTGGACTCCACCAAGGCTGCTCTTTGTCACTGATTCTTTCCATAACTTTTATGGACAGGATTTCTAGGCGCAGCCAAGGTGGTGAGATTTTCTGGGCATATCCAACCAGGAGGAGACCCAAAGGAAGACCCAGGACACGCTGGAGGGACTATGTCTTTTGGCTGGCCAGGGAACACCTTGGGACTCTCCCGTAAGAGCTGGCCCAAGTGGCTGGGGAGAGAGAAGTTTGGGGGCCATGAGCCCAGATAAGATGAAGATGCTGTTAGCCTTTAGCTGTTAGCCTTTAGCTGGCTTTTTCATGATCAATAAATTCAGGTGTATTAACAAGGGCTGCATTCCATTTACAAAATTATGCTTTTTTTACAGTCTTACAGAGCAACCAGCATGCACAGTTGCAGGAATGGAATGCAGCCCTCATTACCACACCTGATGTGCTCCTGTTGTATTATTGGAACTGAATACAAACCTCTGATCTGATGAGTGGAGACGTGTCTCGTTTCCTGTGGTACATCTTGGCTTCTGTCTCAGGTCTGATTAAAATAATGGTTGTTCATAAGAAAATATTTAAGAGGTTTGTTGTTGCAACAGGAAATGACTCAGATCTGAGTTGTGATCATTTTGATGTCTTTAGACATCACTTTGAGAAAGGACACATGCTAAAACATCCCTTCATCATTATTATGGGACTTTCATAAGTGATGAGGAGCTGGTGGCTCTTCCTCAGTAGATAATCAGGAGTGTTTTTAGTTCTGTTGGAACAGATTTAGGATATGGAGCTGATTTAATTCTGACTTTGTGCACACAGCCTCTCACAGACCAACTCAAACACAAGTTTATGGTAATCTGACCGTAAACACAGTTAAATCCGTCTGGAAGTTCTGGCATTCGTGAGTATTATAGTGTGATTAGAGTCATCTGGTTTTAGCAGAAACTTAATTACTTCATTTGTCAAATATGGCTTTTATTTGCTGAATCATCCTCATCACGACGTCATTTAAACTGTTTTAAATCAGTCCCTTAAAAACCAGAGTTTCCTTAAACATCAGGTTTTTATTGTTTTTTATTTTAGCCTCAGAACATTTTTGAAATAAAACAGCTTCTAAACCTTTGATGTCAACAAGTATAAAAGCATTTTCTTCTTTGGGACAATACCGGTTAACCTTTTATTCAATCATGCCTTTGCATGCTTCAATAACAGATTTTTGTCCTGAGTTAGAAAAGCGCAGATGAGGCTCAGAGGTTTTCTCCTTCAGCTTAGCACCAGAGCTGGGATGGAGAAAAACTACAAAGATGGCGTCGGCTCAGAAACGGCGTTCATTTGAAATGGCTTTGGCATCAACTTTGGATGATTTAGACTTGAGCTTTTCTTTGAGACGTGAGCAGATAGAGGTAGTTAAAGCCATACGATGCAACTTTTTTGTATTTTTAAATTATGTTATTGAGCCAGTTTGTGCTAAAATGACCCTTTACAGGGTCAATGAAATGTCACTCAGACCCCCACCGCCCTCTGTGGCCAGAATACCACACTTGCAACTTCAGAGTGGCGGTCTGGTCCCTGCTGGACTTAGTGCTGCAGTCTGCTTCCATCATGTTTCCTGCATGTTTTAGATCATGAACACAGCTGATTTGTTTGATTTAGTGATGAACCGCTCCTGTAGACACTAATGAAGGCTGAGGAGACATTTCAGCAGTTAGATTAAGGTGTTAAAATGACAAACGCACAGCGAGGAGATAAGTTTCACTTTTGGTTTCACTAACGGACACTAGGGGGTGCTAAAACACACCAAAACTGCCAAGTATTCCTTTAAGTCCTTTATTTGGGAAAAGGATGTATCTGCTTCTTCTTCTTCTATGGTGTATGGCAGACCGCCCCATTAACTGATCTCCATGGCGATGAATATGTCACATTGTTGCTCTGATTGGTCCTAGCACTGTCCAATTGTGTGCAGAGACAGTTTGAAAAACAACTATATATTCTCCACGACTGCGTTGTGTATGGGTCGTAGCCAGATGGTTTACCAGGCTAGTTTGAAGACAGCTGTGAGTAAAAAGCTTTATCTAGGATGCAGTTTTCCACTGTACTTTGTTTTTGACCACAAACTCCATCTTCAGGACTCACCACTTTATGCCTTGCTCTCGTAGCCTTCACTAAAACAAGGAGACAGCGTGGGTTTTATTCATTTATAAGGCTGTCCTGGGCAGGCTTCCTCCATATTTGCTTCTTCTCATGTCTCCGGTCAGGAGGTGACCTTCAGCTCTTCAGCTTCTCTTCAGCGACCCCAAAATGTGCTCAGAACAAGCTTTTTCTCACGCTGCACCTTGGTCCTGGAATAATGTGCAAAAGTCATTAAAGGTGTGGTTTACTCGTTACATCTGCAGTGGTCTCTAGTAGGAATAGATGCCTTGTAAGTCATACTCAGGGGAAACAAAGCTCTGGCGCACAAGTTTGAGGAAATAGAAGTGAGCTGAGCTGAGCTTCTGACGTCAGGATTTAGACTTTATTTCCTGATATTTGGAGTTTAAAGTTCTCCTTAACCCTTTTTAAATTATTTTATGAAGTCTTAATCTTGGTCTCTATTTGTATTTAAGTGAATTTATTTTTTAATGGTCTGTACTTTTTCATTAGTGTTATGTATCCTGTACACTGGTGTGCTTCTTGGCCAGCTCCCTCTAGAAAAACAGAAATTATTTTGATACTCTTCCATCTTTCTCCTCCAGCCTTTTCTTTCTTTTTATCCACTCTTGTCTTTTTTATTAATTATCACTTTGTGTCCATCCTTTAGTTTCACACTAACTCTTCTCACCTTGACCTTCACCATCTCACTTTCTCTTCTTCGTCATTTGTTCCCCATTTCTCCCTTTCTTACCTTACCCCCTCCCCCCTGCATCATCGCCTCCTTTTTTCCCTCCTCGGAGACAGAGGAGGACGAGGAGCAGCAGCAGGGCCAGAATTTACATCTTGATATATCACTTTCCTGCAGCAGTGCGAGCAGTGATGGATGGCCTGTTGCCAGCACCGCGGCGCTGCCATGAGTTACCGTGGTGATTACCAGCAGAGACGGCTACTCACTGGCCACTTCATCACAGTGACTGGTGGGGAGGAAGGCGAGAAAAGAAGGAGAAAAAGGAGAGAGGGGCCTAAAAACAGAAGTGAGAAAAACACAATTGGAGGAGAGAGCAGGAAAAGGCTTCTGCGCGTCTGAGGCACGATGTGGGAAACCAGATATCAGAGCTAATCTACAACAAATCTAAAAAGATGAATCATTCATGTTTAACTATTTCTAGACTCTTGTCACAAATTCCTCTCAACCAACTTCTGACCTTAAAGCCTCCACAAGGAGCATCAGGGTTAGTACCTTCATCAGAAACCTGCCATTTCCAGTCTTGTCTACTGCCCCCTGGTGGAGGATCTAAAGGTGGCAAGGGTCAGTTTAATTCTCTATTACTGGTATTTTGTTCTATAATAAAATAAAACAGACTATTTTTGATGTTATTTAATATTTCAGGCCTTTATGAGGTCGTGTGAACCCAGAACCCCGCAGGCTCCAGGCTGATCTCCTCATTATCTCCTCATCATTTCCATGTTTAACTCTCTGCATGACCACACCATCATACCCCTCCCATCTCTGGAGCACTGGTGACACGTTGCTCTACTTCTTTAAAACCTCTAAACGTTCATCTCAACTCTCTCTCCGACTCCTCCTGCGGTTGGTGAGTTCATGTCTAGACCAGTCGCTGCCTGCCAACTGGCGAGGGGAAAATCTGACACGGCCTCCTCCCTCATGCCCTCAGCTATACAACCTGAGGAGAAACGGATCAATGCTGGTCGACTCGCTTGTGTCGCTGTGAGTTTACTCACATGGAAAGTTCCAGGTCACTGTCATGTGGCTGCAGTGCAGAAGCTGTGAGGAGAAGGTCCTGTTGTGCCTTTTCAGAGGAGCCATTTAAAGGCACACTTTGCTTTTAGCACCCCCTAGTGTCTGTTATTAAATGTCTGTGGTCAAACCAAAAGTGAAACTTACCTCCTCGCTGTGCGTTCATCTTTTTAACACCTTAACCTAACTGCTGAAATGTCTCCTCAGCCTTCATTAGTGTCTACAGGAGCGGTTCATCACCAAATCAAACAAATCAGCTGTGTTCATGATCTAAAACATGCAGGAAACATGCTGGAAGCAGATTGCAGCACCAGGCATGTCAGCTCCACTTTACTAAGTCCAACAGGGACCAGACCGCCACTCTGAAGTTGCAAGTGCGGTATTCTGGCCACAGAGGGCGGTGGGGGTGTGAGTGACATTTTATTAACCCTGTAAAGCAGGGGTCCCCAATCCTGGTCCTGGAGGGCCGCTATCCAGCAGGTTTTGTGGTTTCTCTGCTCAAACACACTTGATACAGTGGTTGAATCACCTGTGCAGCAGCTCATCAGGCTCTGCTGAAGCCTGCTAATCACTTGCTAATTGAAATCAGGTGTGTTGAAGCAGAGTTACAACTAAAACCTGCTGGATACCGGCCCTTGAGGACCAGGATTGGGGACCCCTGCTGTAAAGGGTCATTTTAGCACAAACTGGCTCAAGAACATGATTTTAAAAAATGAAAAAGTTGCATCGTATGGCTTTAAAACATCCTCATTATGCACATGGATCACTCCCATCTCTCTGAAACAATGATTTTTACCAGTTATTATAATAAATATTGTAATTTTTTTTAGACAAAAGCCTAACTGACAGCAGATCTGTGTTTCGTGTTTCTGATGGTGCACGTGAGTCAGACATCAGGTAGATTGTCCTCCTCCTGCACAGGAAGTGTGTGGAGGTGTGTTTGCTGGTGAATAATTCACCTCACTGTGATTCAACCTTGAGGTGACCTCTGTGAACATGAACTGATGTTTCTGCTGCCACCTCATTCTCCGGGTGTCTCCAGGGTCTGGGTTGTGTCCCGTTTGTCTCGTGCAGTACAGCAGCAGAACAAAAAACATGCTGGAAAATGTAAAGAACATGAATGATCTCTGAGACTCTGGGTGTGTTTTACTGACAGTCACATGCTGCTGCTTCTTGTTTATTATTGTCCACTCCAACGGTTTTGTTGCAGCAGCTTTAGATGCTGCAGCTTAAATACTCTGTAGTAACATGATCGTGTTGACAGAGCCTCCATAAGCAGAGAGGTGTTTGACTATTGATCATCCCTTCAGTCAGTGGGGGACGGGTTCCTTTATGAGCTCAGAGAAACAGCTTCAAACCAAACAACGACGCTGTCTCTGTCCTTCTAGCATCACAATAAGACAAGCTGAATACGTGAAACTTTAACTTTACACCTCTGATGAAGGTTGAAATATGCTTTGCTATGAAATCAAAAAACTCATAAGAAAGGTTTAGTTTGACTTGAACAGTGTTTAGATTCCTTTTGTCTTTGATGTGATCGAAGTCTCTTGAGATTAAATATTTGCTGATTCTGTCATCATTTGACTCTAGAACAGAGAGACAGGTTATCTACAGATCACAGGGGTTATCACGTTTTATAAACAATAAAAGCTTTTTAATCCCTGGTTGTTGTTTTTTAAGAAATCAAACAATGTTTAAAGAACTGACGTTAGTAAAGAATGTTTGAAACCGTGTTTATAAAGTCAGTTTACAGGTGAAACTGGAATAATTGGAATCTGGTACAAAAGTTCATTAATGTCAGTAATTAAACTTAAAAGGTGAAACTAATCTATGAGACAGACTCATTCCATGCAAAGCCAGATATTTCAGCCTTTATTTGTTCTAATTGTGATGATTATGGCTACAGCTGATGAAAAACCCACATTCAGAATCTCAGACAATTAGAATATTGTGAAAAGGTTCAATATTCTAGACTCAAAGTGTCACAATCAGCTGATGAATCCAGAACACCTGCAAAGGGTTCCTGAGTCTTTAGATGGTCTCTCAGTCTAAGATGAATGACATAAATGGACCTTTGCTCCATATTCTCATTTTTCCAGTTTCACCTGTACATTAGTGGCTGTAGAGGCAGCTCTACCCTCTTTCCTGTGTGTCTAGTAAATAAAAACACTCATGTTGGAGTATTTATCAGACATTTATCAGAGTAAAAGTGAGATTTTGTGAGATCTGGTGGCCTAGTGGTAGAGTGTCCGCCCCGGGACTGGGAGATCGGGGTTCGAATCCCGGTTGGGTCATACCAAAGACTTTGAAAAATGGGACCCAATGCCTCCTCGCTTGACACTCGGGGTTGGATTGGGGGGGTTAAACTATTTGGGGTTAAACCACCAAATAGTTCCCGAGCGCGGCCACAGCTGCAGCTCACCGCTCCCCACCATGGGGATGGGTCAAATGCGGAGATGTAATTTCACCAGTGTGTGATGAAGACTTGGGACTTTAACTTTTAACTTTAAACATTTTTGTTCTGGCTCATGTGGTTCTGGAGTACATCACGACTGATGTAAAACTGTAAGTCAACAACCACGACCAGGAGTGTTATATCCGATACCTGAGGTCAGATCGATGCGTCACTACAGCGTGTTTGTTGTTTACGTAAACAAATCAGGAGAGTCTCCGTTTCTCCAGAAGAGCACCAATTTATACCACTTACTCTGTTGACTGATCAGTCTGGGTGCTATAAACAGAGCGTCTGCTGTGACAATGATGTAGTCAGCAGAATTTCACTGCAGCGGTCTCCCAGAGCAGCAGAGAGCAGTCGTCACATTGTGGCTCAGCAGCAACGCCAGAATCCAAAACTGTCCACAGCCCACATCTGCTTCAGTCATACATGTGTGGGTTTTCTCCAGGGCTTCTTCCCACGGGTCAACAACATGCATGTTTTGGGTTGTTTTGGATAAACCAGACAGAATGATAGTGGTAGGACCCAAATGCCCACAAACCTTAGTGACATGAAGCCACATCACAAAGAATGGTAAACGGCCTGTATTTGATATAGGACCTTCTGGAGTCCTAGAACCCCCCAAGGCACATTACAACACAGTCAGTCATTCGCTCATGCATGCACACATTCACACTCTGGTGGTAGTGAGCTACAATGTAGCCACAGCTGCCCTGGGGCACACTGACAGACACCACTGAAAAAGAGACCAAAATTCTCCCACAAAGATGTGATGGACTGATGACGTCAAGACAGTAAAAGACAATAAACCTCTACTTGCACTCATTGTTTGCTAATGGTTGTGGGGGCAGCAGCCCTATGAGTGAAGTCCAGACCTTCCTGTCCCCAGTCCCTTCACCAGCTACTCCAGTGGGCCCCTGAGGCCAGCCTGGAGATTTAATATTTCCAAAGTGTCCTGGATTGACCTGGAGACCCCCTGCCAGCAGGACACGTCCATAACCATCTTCCCTGGAGGAAGCATTTTACCAAATACTCGAACCACTTCTGCTGTCTCCTCTTGATGTGGAGGAGCAGCGGCTCTTCTCCAGCCACCTTGTGAAGCAAACTCATTATGACCACTTGTATTTGTGATGTTGTTCTTTTGGTCTTTACCCAAAGTTCATGACCACAGGAGAGAATTGAAGTCATTAAAGGAGGCATTCACTCATTATTTAAATAAGTCAGCTGTGGTCTCTAGTATGGATGAATGCTTGTGAGTCATTTTTCTGTGAAAGAAAAAGCTCTGGCGCTCCTGTTTCAGGAAGTAGAAGCAAAGTTCATGACCCTAACCCTCACCACAAACATAGGTATTTGCAGCCTTTGTCATGAAACTGATCTTAGGTTCTTCCTGTTTCCATTGATCCTCCTTGAGATGTTGCTACAGCTTCATTTGAGTCCACTGGTGGTAAATTCAGTTGGTTTGGAAAGGCACACACGTCTATTAAAGGTCCCACAGCTGACAGTGAATGTCAGAGCATATAGCAAGCATGAGGTCTAAGGAATCGTCTTTAGACCTCAGATACGGGATTGTCTCGAGGCACTAATCTAGTGAAGGCTACAGATAAGATTCTGCTACTTTGAAGGTCCCAAAGTGGCCTCCATCATCCTTAAGTAGAACCAGCAGGACTCTTCTGGCCAGCTGTTTAAATTGAGTCATTGGGGGGAATGGGCCTTGGTCTGGGAGGAGGCCAAGAACCTCACTCTGTCAGAGCTCCAATGTTTCTCTGTGGAGACACGAGATCCTTCCATAAGGACAACCATCTCTGCAGCAGTCAGGCCTGTTAGGTAGCATGTCCAGATGGAAGCTTCTCCTTAGTGAAAGGCACCCCGCCTGGACTTTACCAAAAGACACCTGAAGGAGTCTCAGACCAGGAGGAACAAAATTCTCTGGTCTACGAATCTTTTTGAACAATTCTGGATCTTAGAATGGCTGCACCAACACTTCCCATCCAACCCGATGGAGCTAGAGAGGAGCTTCAAAGAGGAATGGGCCAAACTGGCCAAGGATAGGTCAGCCAAGCTTGTGACATCATATTCTAAAAGACCTCAGGTCAGAACTGCTGCCAAGCAAAGGCTGGGAATGCTTATGTACATGTGGTTTATCAGTTTTCATTCCTAAACCACTGGACTATCCTGTAGTTTGATCCTGCAACGATTCACTGATTTAGGAGAAAAAGAGAAAACAGCAGTAGTTTAACACAACAATGAACGAGTAACTGTCCCTCAGGGACAAAGACGAACATCCAGCAAGGCTTTTTACCTCAACACAAACATGTTTAATATCACATTTCACAAAAATCAGGTTATTATTCTCCCAGAAATCTCATCAGCAGGGTTTTCATATTTGTATAAAAGCATGACTTCCACCTGTCATCGCTTTGATCAACTCACAATGAAACTCATGCTGACTGACTGCACTGAGGTGTGATTGGATACACAATGCAACAAAAGCATGGCGCCTTCGTGCCTCGTAACCAGTCTATCTGCATGTAGGAGGACACGAAGAAGACCTTTTCTACACAAAAGGAAACCTTATCGATGCTTCCTCTGATTCCTCCTCCCTCTCGTCCTTCATCGTCCCCTCTGAAGGTGTCGGGGAGATTTTTAATTACTCCTTTGAATAAAATGAGGAGACGCTTCGTGCTCTTTGAATAAACCTCTTTATGCATCAGTGCTTCTATTTAAAAGTCACCAGAGACAGATCTCCTGATGTCTCAGTGTGTGTGTGTGTGTGTGTGTGTGTATTCCTGTGCTATTTTCACTATGCTGTGATTTTTTTAACACCTCAGAGCAAAAACCCCTCGTTGTGCTTCTCATTCGTCCAGTTGGTGTTGCTCTCATGCAGACTGCATGTATGAATATGCACGAGGGTCCGTTGAGTCAACGCGTGTTTCCAGGTAAAGCGATGCAGCAGCAGCTTTCAGCCGCCTTGTACCAACCCAGCTGAATAAACTTTATTGTCCTTTAGTGTTTTCAGAAGGCAGAATTACTTTTCGCTCACAAGTGAGACCCAAAAGTATGCCTTTGCTGATAAGAAATAAAAATCCCCTGCTGAGATTTCTCCACTCTCCGGCTATTCCTCAGCAATAAAAGCCTCATTGTGATGAAGCTGTAATCTGTTTTTCTTTCTCGATGCTCCAGTTTATTCACCGCTGCTTGTTTTAGAACGGCTCCTCTGCAGCATCAGCAAACTGTGGGAGGAAACAGGAATGGTGAAGCCAAACGGAGGTTGGTTTGTTTGAGTTTCTCTTGGAAGGGAGTTGTCACTGGTCCCAGTGTGTGAATAGATGGTGGTTAGGGTGAAATATGCATCCTCTTTAGTGTGCAGGGTTGGGTTAAAATCACACAAATAAAGTCATCCATCCAACCAAACACCATCCATCCAACATCCATCCATCCATCCATCCATCCATCCATCCATCCATCCATCCATCCATCCATCCATCCATCCATCCATCCATCCATAGCTTGGATTTAACCCTCTCCTCAGCTGTGATCTCCACCCAGTTAAGATCAAGCAGGACATCGGTTAAACATCAGCCAGATCTCATGAATAGTGACCTTAAGGAGAGAGATTAAGCTGCAGAAGGATGAATGACTCAGACTGGTTCAATGGGACTTTAATGAAAGAAAATGTGCATTTGGTTAGTGTGTGTAAATATTCAGCCTGCTTCTAAAAGCCTGTAGAGACCAACCTTCAGGTTTGGACAAGGGTGAGTTAAGATAAGAACCTGGAGAAAAGGCTCTCACCGATAGACGTATAAAAGTGTGTGTGTGTGTGTGTGTGCGCGCGCGCGCTGCAGTCAGAATTAGGGATTTTCTTTTACTTCTCATTTTTACAGTTGAACTGACCTCCATCTTGGCTGAGAAGGTGAGGTTAATGCACATTTAATTCAATCCGCTCCCTCTCTTTGTGTCTTTGACCCACACTCACACTCAGATACACACAAGCTGAAAGCCAAAACATCTGGACTTCTCATTAGATGTTGGAAGCTGCTCCGTTCAAAAAGAGAAACGCTTTTTATTCTTCTTATTCATTATTCATTGTTGTTGCTTTATGTCTGAGCTATAATTCCAGTTAGAATCAACACTTACGGTCATAAATCAGTTTTATTTAAATAATAAATGGACGTAAATTGTAAAATGTACCCTATATATTCAGTAATCAGTATTTAAGTAAAGGAACGGAGGTACAGAAAAACCCACACATGCATGCACATACGCACACACACATTAACATGAGCAAATCAAACAAAGAGCACAAATGAAGTGATTTTAATGTGTGTTCCTTCTTTTGAATGTGTTACCCAGAATGCATTGCACAGAAAAACCCAGAGACCCTTCTTTATTCAAAAAGACCACAGACATCCTATATGTAAATGCCCCGTGGGCTGTCGCTGCCTATTGGAGCTGCTGTAGTGTCCGGTCGCCATCTTGGATGGGTCTCCATTCACCCTCCCTCTACTGAGGAAGGTGTTTACCTAACTAAAAAACACATTTTATTATGCGTTTTCACAAAATCACACATATATTATGCCTTGATGGTTAAAATATAAATATAATTAAATGAAATAAAATATAAAATCCCATCAGAGGCTAGAAACGTCAATAGCAATTCCACATGATCTGTTTTTAATAGTGCACCAGTTGTTGCAACCGTAGGCTGCACTAAAAACGGGCATAGTTGCTCACCCTGCATTGACTCCAGTTGGGTTTGGAGAGTGAGGAGACACATCCAATATGGCGGCGGCTCTGTTACGCTCTCCAGCGCCCAATTGGATGTCTACGTATTCATGTCTATGAGAAAGACACCCAGATTATGTATTTTTGTGACTACTGTTATCACTTCCTGTCCCAGCTCCATTACTTCCTGTTTAGAGGGATGAGGACACACCCACCTATTACTAAAGAATTAAAACAGGAACATTTGATAAAAATCAATAAAATTTCCTTATTTTCCAGCTGCTGGAATATATGAGGAATATTTAAAGATTCTGCCTGTTTGTGTGTGTTTCAGTCTGTTAAACCACCACCGTCGTCACCTGGACATCATTCAGAAGGTTGAAGGATGTATAAAGTCCTCTATATGACATTAAAGGCGGGGCGTTCCCACCCAGATTCCTCTCTGTGGATTAGGTGTCGCAGTTTCTTTGATTGAAGTCACTGAAAAGTAATCATTAAAAAAATAAACCTGTTACGTCTCTTCTGGATTAAAACACCCCCCTGATCTTTCCTTTATCCTGACAAACAGCTGCTAGTGCCAGAACAGATCCTCCAACGCCGTATCCTAGCTGGTAAAGCCCCTGAAGACTTTTGGATCTGGAAATAGTCGTTAACACCTTTGAACCAGGTTGTCTAATGCAGCAGCAGCGGTTTGTCCAAGTGGATCACCAGGATATGGAATAAGAGATGCTGTATATACCAGTCGTGTGTGTGTGTGTGTGTGTGTGTGCATCTCAGGGTTGAAGAGATTCCTCCAACCATTCGTGCTGCGGTACGATCTTCATCCTTGTTCCCTCTCTGCTGACATTATGACTCTTACGTATGGGTCCTAACGACGGACAACATGTTGTTACAACAGAATCAAATTCAGTTTGTTTAATCAGATTTGTTGACAGGTGTCCTATTATGCTGGGAGCCACCCTTCAGCAGTCTTACTACACACCCGATCCAGCTGCTGGAAAATGTTTGAATTAAATGCAAATGGTAAGAAAAGCAGATTTAAACCTTGGTTTAAATGATCCGTGTCCAGGACGGGTCCCCAAGTTGAACCGCGGTGGCGTCGGTGGCGTCTGTAACTCAGAGGCAGCTCAGCGATGAGTTCTGCCACTTTTAGTTTTTCTTGATTATAATTAGAGGGGAAGTGAACAGACGGCGCCGCCTCACCCTGCTGCTTCTGTCAATCAGCCCGTTTAGCGTGGATGTAGTACAAGGCTGCCATCTCACTCAGACACACGTGCAGGATTCAGTTTCCATTAATTTTCTAATTCTGTCATCGTCACTTAGCCTCATCTATTTCCTTATTCCTGCTTTTGATGGTTTTTAGTGGTTGGATGCAGATTTAGACACAATGATAAAAACGAAAGAGAAATAACAGTTTGGGTTTATTTTTGTTACAAATAGTTTACAGATGAAAACGGAAAATTTCTCCTTTAAAGCAAACATCAGACTCGCCCTCCTTGGTGCTTTTGTTTCTCCACATGAACTCTCCTCTGTGGTCAAAACGGGGATTTATTTGCTTACATCGTGTGTGTGTGTGTGTGTGTGTGTGTGTGTGTGTGTGTGTGTGTGTGTGTGNCCATTCACCCTCCCTCTACTGAGGAAGGTGTTTACCTAACTAAAAAACACATTTTATTATGCGTTTTCACAAAATCACACATATATTATGCCTTGATGGTTAAAATATAAATATAATTAAATGAAATAAAATATAAAATCCCATCAGAGGCTAGAAACGTCAATAGCAATTCCACATGATCTGTTTTTAATAGTGCACCAGTTGTTGCAACCGTACACTCTTAAAACGGCTGGGTTAAAAATAACCCAACTTGGGTTGCTTTGTAACCCAAGTGCTGGGTGAGAAAAGGACCGAGCCAACCATGGGTTATTTTAACCCAGGGGGTTGGGTTATTGATTTGACCCAGTATATTGGGTTATGTTTTCTACCCTAAAAATGGGTTAAAATGACCCAACTGTACAGTTAAGGTTACCCAAAAGTGGGTTAAAAAGAAAACCCAACACCTGGGTTATTAAATTACTAATACTTGGGTTAAAATGACCCAATTCCACAATAAAATGTTATTGAAAATAAAAACACTAAATAAATATCTAAATAAACAAAAATGAACATAATGAGAGAGCCATGTGTCAATCAATTATTTATTGACCAATAAAATCCTACATTTTAGAAAAACAATGAAATTGTAGATAAGCAGATTTAAAAAAACATTCATTTCTTTAACATGTTTAGCTCATTCAGTCTGAATAAATATATTTTTCAATGCAATTATGCATCTTAAGTGTTCAAAATTTTAATGTCTTTAAAACACACATTGGAACAACTGCAAAATGTCCATTAACATATTTCAAGAATGCTAACTTACCAGTACCAAAATGTCAACCTTACATCACTGCCAACTGAGCTCTCAGTAGTTTCACTGCATTTGATTCGTGTCCTGGGATTTCAAAGATGACGGTCTGAATGAACTCCCAAATCTGTGCACATGCTTTTGGGTAGTTAACGTCAAACACGAAAAATGTTTTAAAACAACCATCAATTGCACCCAAAAGTGATGGGTATTCCAGAGCAGTCCCACCGATGATCACAAATGCTTGGGAGCTTTGTTAGTCCTCCCCAAGCACAAGGACATACGGGTATTCTGTAGTGGCCCCGTTGAGGTATTCCACCATGTTTGTTCCAGCCTGAGAAGGGGATCAAAAAAGAGAAAGAAAGGGAACATGTTTAGGCATAAAACTTCTTATGTTCTTCCTGTGTTTATTTTCCATCTCCATTGGTTTTTCTTGCTTTAAACACAGTATAGTGATGTTTCTTTACCTTAATTTACTGACTGTTTCGGCGACTCACTGCCGCCATCTTCAGAGTCATGCCCACGCTCTTCAGGGCATGACTCTGAAGATGGCGGCAGTGAGTCGCCGAAACCGTCAGTAAATTAAGGTAAAGAAACATCACTATACTGTGTTTAAAGCAAGAAAAACCAATGGAGATGTTTAGGCATAAAAATATGCTTTCATAACTATTGTGGATGCATATTTGGAGCAGGCTGTAAAAATAATGAACTCACAGGCTGGATGTCAATGAAGGCCTTGCGACTCTCCAGGCTGCTTGGTCGAAAAACTCTCCTACCAACTTTAAATGGTGCAGATGGGAGAAGCACTGGCAGCACCAGTAAAGCAGCATCTCCCAGTCTCTCTGTAAAGTGGAAAAATGTCAAATTTCTTTAGATGACATAACTTATGAATATTAAACCACACTGGCATAGGATGACACCTCTCAAAACAAACAGTCATACAGCAGGTTTGCAATGTGCAGTGCCCTGGCTGAGATAATTTTATGACAATGTCCTTTTTTCATTCCAGAAGAAAGGGGGGAAGAAAACATTTTTTAGCAATCTGCAAAACTGCTAAAGATATTGTTAACCAACTTAAATAGTTTTGTATCCACAAAGAAGTTGGACCTTCAAGACATCATGAGGGACCAAGCACATTGTGATTTTTTTTGTCATTTGCAAATTATCAATCATTGGACAAAATAATTATATGAAATTTGGCAAGGATTTTAGCCTCAAGAGGTCATTATTCACCCTGCTGAAAAAACAGCATAGACCAGCATAGCTGGTTACCAGTATATGTTGTGTTTGGTGCTGGTTGACCAGCATACCAGCACCAAACACAACATATGCTGGTAACATCTATGCTGGTCTATGCTGTTTTTTCAGCAGGGCACTGAAAAAACTTTCTTTACTTATTATTTTTAAAAATGATCTGTCAATCTCAGTTTAACATGCAGGCTGAATGTGAAAATAGTCTCCTCCACCTATCTCCTGCATTAGCTTCTGATAGAAAATAGATGGGGAAACTCTAGGATTAGAAAAGCCTGATTGCTCTATGTTAAGCTGTCGCTTGGACTCACCCATATTGGCTTGCGACGGGGAGGCTGTTGTTGGTTTAGCATCCAGGAGAAAGAGCACAGAAAGTCTTTGCAAGTAGAAGCTACCTGTTAGCATTAGCAACTCCACCACACAGCAGAACTCCTCCAGGCTTGAGTTATTTGTGGAGATAAAACATCAACGTTGCAGAGCAAACAGAGTCAGTGGTAGAGTTGTGTTGCTGTTAGCCAATCAGAGGAGAGATGTCCACATATCAGGAAGTTAGACTCCAGATCCTGTTGTCTAAAGCTACTTTCTCATCAAACTGAATTCTCCATCCTGAAACTTGCGCACCAGAGCTCATTTTTCCCAGAGTACGACTTACAAGCCATTCATTGTGGTGATCTGATGTGGTAGTGCACCACCAGTGTGTTCTGTCTCTTAAGTGTAGTTTAGGCCAAAATGTTATAAAAACTTGGTGTGGTTCACTTGTTTAATCAATACATTTGCAGTGGTTTCTAGTTAGAATGAATGTCTTGTAAATCATTCTGTGGGAAAAAAAAAAAGCTCCAATGCAGCAGTTGGCAAGATTTTGAGTCTTTTTTCCTGATATGTGGACATCTGTCCTCTGATTGGCTAATAGCAACACGACTCTACCACTGACTGTTTCCTCTGCAACGTTGATGTTTTATCTCCACAAATAACACAAGCATGGAGGAGTTCTGCTGTGTGGTGGAGTTGCTAATGCTAACGGTTAGCTTCTACTAGCCCAGACGTTCTCTGCTGTTTCCTGGACGCTAAACCAACAACAGCCTTCCCCGTCGTGAGTCAAGATGGGTGAGTCCATGAATGTTAAGTGACAGTGTGACGTAGATCTGTCAGGATTTTCTAATCCTAAAGTTTAATCGTCTATTTTCTATCAGAAGCTAATGCAGGAAATAGGTGGAGGAGACTATTTTCATGTTCAGCCTGCATGAAACACTCAGAGTGACCCATTAGAATCAGAGATAATCATTAAAAACATGGTTTTCACCTTTAAGAATTGAAAGCGAAATTAAATAATGTTGATGAAAATTTTGTGAAAAGTGAATACCTGCTGGAAGCAACTCTATGTTGAGAAGAAGGTTAGCTGTGTTTTCTTTTCTGGCCATGCGGATGATCTTTGGTGAGAAAACAGGGTTCCAATTCTCAGTGAATTTCCCAGAGGACTCGGGGTGTAGCACAGAGAAATCCTGAGAAATCTTGAAAAAGAACAAAAAAGAAAAGAAAAACATATTTTGTTACACACAACAACTGATTTGGGGAAAATGCCTGTGTGAGAAGATTTCTCACCATGCCTGGTGTGTCAACCAAACGAGGAAACTCAGCAATGACTTCTTTCACCGACATTGTCCCGTTGCTTCTAATCCACTGCGCCCGGTGGATGGAGGTCTCCAGCATATACTGGGCGACTTGTGATGGTGGCCAGATATTATTTTTTAGCCATTCTGTTAACTGGATGGCCCGTTCTGGAGATAAAGTAGGCTCTGTTGTAAACCAAAAAAAAAAAAAAAGAAATAGTTATAAATCTGACAAGTGATGACAGATCACACCTTTGTGATTTAAAAAACCTGTAATAGTTTGATTTCAGCAAATGGCCTAAAGAAAAAAGATCAACCATTAGTTAGATTGTGAAAATAACACAAGTTAGTTGTACCAGGCAAAAGGAGTCTGTTTTCTTGTAGCACTTGACGTGCTGGTGGAATCTGGCTGCCAGAGCGGGACCTCTTTCGAACATTGCGGAGACGCTCCTCCAAAAAGCCTGTTGCAGGTTTATTTTTTCTTCCTGGGGTGAACCATGCATCCTAAAGTTTAAAAGGAACAGGGAAGAATATAAATATAATTAGGAATTACAGAACCAGCAGCAACTCTGCAATTAGGAGTTTTTAAAAAAAATTTCCATCCATCCATCCATCCATCTTCTGCTTATCAGAACTCCCTCTCCCCAGCCACTTGGGCCAGCTCTTCTGGGGGAATCCCAAGGCAAAGATGAAAATAGTCTCCTCCACCTATCTCCTGCATTAGCTTCTGATAGAAAATAGACTCTAGGTGACACTGGGCATACCTCAAGAGACTTTTTTAAATGGTGCAAACATTTCAGGCGTGGTCCCAGGAGAGGTATCAGAGTAATCAAGCAGTTAGCATCCAGGAGGAAAAAGCTGTCCNGTGTGTGTGTGTGTGTGTGTGTGTGTGTGTGTGTGTGTGTGTGTGTGTGTGTGTGTGTGTGTGTGTGTGTGTCAGAGCGATGCTAATTGGTCGATCCTGCAGAGCCTGGTCTGTCAGCAACAGAAGGGAAGGTGTTTAAAATGCAGAGACCAGTCACGGCTGGAAGAATTCTAGCTAGAAAACACTCTCTCCCTCTTTCGCTACATCTCTCTGCAGATTTGAGTTCTCCCCCCCCCCCCCCCCCCCCCCCCCCCTTTGCATTTACCTTCTCATTCCCTTTTTCATATTCATTGTCATTTTGCTGTTTGTAGTTTTTTCCATCCAACACCATCTGGTCATTTTCTATGACTCAGCGATGTCGCCTCCAGGAGGCTTTGCTATCCTCCCACACACACATGTGTGCATTTATGGTTTATGAAACCACTATGACTTGGTGGTGGTTTATGGGGACACACATTTCCTCATAAACAGGTAATCTGTTGAACACAAAAACTATGTCAAAATGTTTTATTTTACCCATGGAAGATAATGCTCACTTAAAAAATAAGAAAAACCTATCAGAACATACATACATGCCACTATGACATTTTGAATGGTTTATGAGACCATGACAACATGGTGGTTTGTATCCCACACACACGAATTCTTTGCATCTGGTGAACACAAAAAGTATGTCAACATGTTCTATTTTACCCATGGAAGAAAAGCCTCACTTCAAAAATAAAATAAAAACTATCAAAAAATACACACAATCATCTGTGACATTCTAAGGGCGTTATGAGACCCTGGAGGTCTGCATACCACACACACGATGTGGTTTACGAAACCAATTTTAAATTGGCCATGAAAACCAAAAGAAAGTTTAAGTTGCTGAAATAACTAAATAAAATGATAATAGCAGTTACAAAGTCAGTATTAATCAGCTAACGACATTTAGATTTTACTTTTATAAAAATTTGCAGCACTTTAAAAGTCATGAATTACGAGACCACCAAAAATGGTCTCATAAACCAAATGGTCTCATAATGCGGGTGTGTAACCTGACAAATTGGGCTCGCAAAACATAAATGCACACACACGCACTCACACACTCACACACGCACGCACGCACGCACACACACAAACACACACACACACACACACACACACACACACACACACAAACAAAAGGAGGTGTGACATTTAAAATCCACCGCCCTGGAGATCCGTGTGTGTGTGTGTGTGTGTGTGTGTGTGCAGACACCCTGAACACTTTTGAAACCAGCACTGTCATCCCATGACTCCTACCCTACAGGTCTGGAGTGGTCCTGATGCTGGCGGAGTGAAGAACGTGTTGTAGGGAGGAGGTCAGAGGATGGAAGCTTAACCAAACAGCTCTAATGCTGAACATCAAGTTCATTTGTTTATTTAAAGAAACATCATATTTTTTTAAAGGGACAAATTATACATCTTTCTAAACATGTTCTAGTATTTATGGTTGATCCAAAACATGTTCATGACGTTCTTTGCACTAAATCCCTCTCACATAAAGCGCTTTCAGAAGCTTTACCCATAATATTTTCAGTACCTTTCAGAATGAGCCATTTCAGGGCTCTGTCACTTTAATTCTGACAGGCTGTTGCTGGTCACGCCCACCCCTCCCTGACTGGCTGCTATGAGGTGAGGAGCTCAGATATCTGGGATGAGATTGGAGTAGAGCTGCTGCTCCTCCAGCGTTGATAGTTTCTATGCTAATTTTCCTTTTTGTGATGTCACAATAAGGGACTTTGTTAAATAGCTAATTTCCTTAAATTAAAATCTGACAGAACATGAATGGACACAAAAGGATGAATAGGTGAATTTTGAATAATGTGTCCCCTGTGTGGTAACCACGTAGCAACGATTTAACCCAGAGTTTGATCTCCCATTCTGTACCTGAGCTGCTTGTGAAGAAAACATCTGTGTGATATTTTGTCTTTAAAACGTCTCTTTACACCCAAGAAGCATCCATGCATTTTTCAGTTTTTTCACCAAAGATCAAAGGGCATTTCTGCAAATTAAAACAGCTCCAGTCTCAGAAATGTGTCATGTAATGTTATATTACATTCATGCAGCAATCCCCTTTTTCCCCTTTCAGGAATTATGTTTGATTTTCTATAAATTCGTAAAAGATAGTCCTGTGTACTGTGACATAATGTATGTAATTCATCAATTTTCTTTTTTGTTTTCTGCTGTAAATACAGACATTGATTGGGGCTTAGGGTGTGATACATTTTTCTACCTCTAGATCTAGAAGTGGGTGGGAGGAGGTTTGGTTCACAGTTGTTTCTGGAAATTCTGACCTCTGTAGCTCAGCAGAGCTGTGTGTGGGCTCCTGTGTGTGTCACATACGGTGTTGTACCATGATATGGAGCCATCAGATTCAGGGACTCCAGGGGGAGTCTGAAGAAAGGGGTGTGACTTTTTCTTTGTTTTTTCAAAATGCAGCTTGCTTGAATGCCCTTTTCCAAGAATGCAGACAGCACCTTTTAAATATGAAATATTAATACTGAACATAGTTTCATTAAAATACTGTATTTTAATTTGTAATTAATATAGCAACTATATAATAATCAGTTTTATTTTGAACTAGCCCTTTCCACCTGTAGATCCTCCACCAGGGGGCAGTAGACATGTGTAGGACAGCAGGTTCCTGATGAAGGTACTAGTCCTGATACTCCGTCTGGATGCTTTAGGGTCTGATGAGCGTTTGTGTTGATGGTCTTAAAGGAGTTAAACAAAAAATTTTTTTATTAAACTCATCCCCAAATTGAACAATTCATTTAAAACATTTGATGGACGAATAACATGTAAAGTCCCTTTTTAAACTTTATTACTGGTTCAGCAAATATAAACAGAACCAGTTTAGTCCATTTCCTTCATAATTTTATTTCTAACTCTTGTCTGCTGTTCCATCCATCTAAAGCATCCTGCAGCATCACAGACTCAGCGTCTGCTTGTATCTGAGTGAATGACGGGTTAACTCTGTTAGTAGAGCTCTGCAGGTTTAGGGTAAGTCAGCGGTACCCTTGTACCCTTAAACTGATCAAATAGAGTTGATGTTTGCAGTGAGGTATGCACCCGTGTGTTCTCATTAGTCAAAGATGTTGTGTCCAGTTCTTTTGTCTCTTCTTTTGTCTTCACCTCTCTGTAGACCTGGCAGCCCCCCGCCCCCCCGACCGCGTCTCCACCACTAAGTGGATTAAATGGATTCGAAACACGAGCGGCAGCCACACTAAGAGCATTGCTTGAATTTTAAGCAATCCACAGTGGATTGATTCAGAGAGTAAAGAGCTGCAGCTCTGTAACCGAGATGCATGGAGCATTTTCAGTAATGTGGCTCTGTTACGTTCACCCAAAAAGGTGCATTAGCTGTCTGCTGAGGGAGGTTCATCTGAAGGGCTGAACACTTGGAGGCTAATGGGTAAAAGGTTTGGAATGGAACAAATCTGATAATTAAAGGCAGAAATTCATACCTTCGTTTATGGGAGCGTATTAAAACTGGTTTTACTGGGATTGTCAGATTGATTTGTGATCTGAACGCTGGCTCTTGGGCCCAGTCATGCAGAAAACGCAGCTTCTTTCTTTCCCAGAGAATATTGGCTTGAGATATTTGTTTTACAAATTGCTCGGTGCTCCACCGGAGCCTCCGCTGTAAACCAAACCAGACCATCTGTAACCTGTCACCTGGTGCTCCTCATGCTGCTCTGATTGGGCCGGTAGCTGCTGGATGCTGAAACCCTGACCACTGGGATGTGTAACGCTCTTTTTGGTGTTGCTCACATCTCAAGGTGTCTGGATGGTTACTGAAGTTTTAACTTCTACCTCAGAGAAGATTTAGGAAATGTTACACAGTGACTCCATTTAGCTTTTCTTGCTGCATGAACATTCAGGCTAGTGTCTCCATGTTTGTTTATGCAGCAGGACAAAGTCACTCACTCGTCTTCTAAACTGCTTTCCCTCACTGGGAGCTGGTCTTAACTGGAGCTGGTGTCCACCTGTCATTGGGTGAGAGGTGTGGACACCCTGGACAAGTGTTCAGTCCATCACAGAGACGCACCGAGACAAACAACTAGTCACACACTCAGGGACAACTTAACCTGACATGCATTTTTTTGGTCTGAGAAGGAATCCCACACATGAATGGGATTTAAACCTGCAACCTTTGTGCTGCAGGTCCGAGGCAGAGCAGCTCCAGTTCCAGACTGTTATACAGTTAGTCAGGATGCTCTCAATGGTACAGCGGTACCAGGATATCTTCCTCACTACCAGCAACTATCACACCAAAACATGGCTTCATTGACTGAACCACTTCCATGTTTGTGTTTTTGCATGACTGATAACACCTGTTTGGTCTCCTAACGTCACACTTTTACATCACAAATTCATTTGCCCCCCCCATGCTCCCTTATAAACAGATATGGTTGGCTCTCGGGTTAAAATCTGAACTGAACACAAGATACTAATGTTATATTAGTATACATATGTGTATACTGCAAAATGGCGCTTTTTGATTTTCAAATGCTCATCTGTAAATGACTTCATTTAGTTAAAAGCTCAGATGCATAAATGTTTGTCTTTTCTCTGATTTGTGGAGGAGAGGACAGCTCGTCTCTAACCATCTGGGCTCTTTGAGCAGCCACAACCATGTTTTCTACTCCAACCGTTTATTCACTGATGGCTCATTCAGATGTTAAATGCAAAATGCTCCCCTTCCTTTGGTGATCATTACGGGTTCTGAGCTTGCCTGTTTTTCTGAACAATGATTTGATTGGAGCTGATTGGATTTGCTGCCTTGGCTGCAGACCGTCTCTCTCTCTCACTCTCTCACTCTCTTGCCTTCTCTCCGTCTCTGTGGCTAATGGAGCTTTTCGAGAGGCTTTATTAGAAGTAATTTGCTGCAGCGAGCGCTGACTGATATCTGGGCCATGACCCTGTCTCTCAGTTGAAGGGTAAAGAGGGAGTCCCAGTCAGAGTGGAAATGGCAGGCCCTGCACTCCGTCCATAGATTAGAGTTTTTAAGTCTCTGTGCTGAATACACTGAAGAGCTCTGAGCAGGGACAGTGAGGACCAGAGGAATGACAGTGATGAGTGATTCAAAACAGAAATCAGTCCAGATGGGCCTGAGCTGGACTTTGCAGGGCACCTGGTTTTACACAAGAGACAAAATTAAATAATTAGACTCCTGCTGAGTTTTTATAACAATCTGTTATTTTTTCATTAAACTCTGGGTTTCTCTGTGGAACGCTCCATTACAGTTTTTGTGTTAATAAGTTTAATAACTTTTCACTCTGTTGCTAACTTTTTTGGTTGCATCAGATTTGGAGTCAACATGTTTCATTTAACATTGAATAACATAAAGGAACCAGGTCTGAGGAGGCGGCTCCTACATTTTTTAGCCCTTCGAGCCATCCTACATATGTGAATATTTAGTCTGGACTCGACACATAGACAGACACAACGTGACGTATTCATAGCGATGGAAATGAGTCAACGGGGCAGTCCTCCATACACCATTGAAAAGGAGGGAAAACAGGTATAATACCTCTATCTGCTCATGTCTCAAAGCTCAAGTCTAAATCGTCCAAAGTTGATGCCGTTTTAAACGAGTGCCATTCTTGAACCGACGCCATCTTTGTAGTTTTTCTCTATTGCAGCTCTGGTATTCATCATGTTTTCATTGTTCCTCTGCTCCAACACACTCATCGAGCTCTGCAGGAGCCTGTTAATCACCTGCTGTTTGAAACCAGGTGTGATGAAGCTGGGAAACTGCTAAAACATGCTGGAGGCCGGCCCTCGAGGACATGCACTGAGAACCCCTGACCTAAACAATATAAGTTGGAGAGATTTGTGAACCCACCTAATGCCGAAACTTGAGAATATGGTGCAACATTTTATTTATGTCAGTAATTCAGCTTAAAAGGTGAAACTATAATCTCTGAGACAGACTCATTCCATGCAAATCCAGATATTTCCGCCTTTATTTGTTCTAGTTGTGATGATCATGGCTACAGCTGATGAAAACCCCACATTCAGAATCTCAGACAATTAGAATATTGTGAAAAAGTTCAATATTCTAGACTCAAAGTGTCACACTCTAATCAGCTAATGAATCCAGAACACCTGCAAAGGGTTCCTGAGCCTTTAGATGGTCTCTCAGTCTAAACTGGGTTACTCGCATAAATGGACTTTTACACCATGTTCTGATTTTTCCAGCTTTACCTGTAGTGCTGGTTAAAGTGTGCAGAGAAGCTGCAGACCCCTAACTGGTCTTCCCTGACCCAGAGTTAAGCCCTGAAGCCAAATTCTGGAACCACTGCTCTACGTTCCAAATTCTTGCTGCACCGCTGTCTTTAATCTCAGAGGGAGAAAAGCAAAGTCAAGGACCTTTTTGAGTTCAAAGAAATGAAGTTTACCTAAGTTTGCTCATCCTGTGCTGTCGGATTATGTGTGAGGATCTAATCCTCGCAGAGTCTTTGGAGAAGGGGACATCCCTGGATCAGGGTGTCTTTGAAGGCTGAATATTTACAGATTTCCACCCGGGCTCAGCGCCACGTTCCAGTAACATTTTTAATGCAGATGGAATTTGTGGAACACGTTTAAACGAACTGGAACACTAAAAAGCAGAGAAGCATGACATTTTATCCTGATTTATGGGTCAGATTTTTAAAGATGGACATCCTGCGTGTCACTGGAGGCTGACTGGGAACACACATGTTCCTCTGAATCCCAGCTGCTCTTCAGGCTGCTCCTGTTTTCACAGATTTTCTGGCTATTGAAGCCGCCACTCTAAGTTATATGTGCAAACTAACCAGCAGATTCTTCCATATCACACCTAAAACAAATGAACCTGACTTCCTGGACATTCAAGCTTCTCTTCAAACCTCATCCAGCTGATGGAGGAGCCTCCTGCCGTCCTGCTGCAGCATCAACAATATGCATCCTCCCAGATATGCTGAGCTTACGCCTCCAGAGACAAACATCTTTAACTCTGAGCTCCCCTGTGGTTGTCTGGGTTTCCTCACAAAGAGAATTCAAACTGGCTGGTTGCACACTAAAAGTATTTGAAGGTTGCTTTAAAGGCGAGGGGGATATGGAAGCTGTGGTGCAGTGATGCTGGGTGCTTCTGTCTGTAGAAAGCCCCTGCTGTGTGCGGGGTGAGGGCCAAGTGATGCAGGTGCAGGCTCTGACAGCTGCTCTGTTTTCTGATGGGTCAGCAGAAGCTGCAGGGTTGACAGATCACCAGATTTAAGCGGTTTCCTAAGAGCTGGAACAAATCCAGCTGCTTAATATTTCCAGTGCTTTAATGCTCCTTTGTACCCTACTGAGCTGCAGCATGTATGCAAATATGATGGGGCTTCTATGAGTGTGCTTGTTTGTGAGCGGGTACCTCCTGGTGTTGTTTGAATGATTCAGAGATCAACCGAGCTCATGAATAATTAACAGGACATGAGTTGAGCTGTGAATATTTCATGGTGTATGAAAGTGAGCAGAAACACTCGGAGGAGTTGGGCATCATCCCGCCGCCTCTCAGATGATAGAAGGATGGAGACCCACGGAGCTCAGGGAGAGGTCCAGAGTTCACACCACAGCAATCCTTAGAAATGCACGTTTGACTCACTGCCTTAACATTAGAAATGTAAACGTGAGATTGTTTTTGCGCTTTAGTCAAATCTTGAAATAATAAAACTATGCAGAATGTGTTAGCGCTGGGAGGTGTGAGTAACTCAGCAACAGGCACACCCACTTTAGGGTTCACATCTTTAAGCTAGTTGTGCTTTTGCTAAACTTTACTTATAATCTACACAAATGTTTAGCTAATAACAAAGAAGTAGCAGCGTGCAGCAGCGCTTGGAGTTTATGACTCTGATCTACAACAACAAATTAAAGTTTCACAAACAGAAGAAGCTTCAATCTGTCGCCCGAGACGCGAACAACATCATAAAATTACTCTGATCAGCGTGTAGAGAGAAAAACGAGGCAGTTCTCATGTCTGCAATGGTACATTAGATCCTCAAACACACACACACACACACACACACACACACACACACACACACACACACACACACACACACACACACACACACACACACACACACACACACACACACACACACACACACACAGTTACAGCAGACAGTACATAGCTCCAGGTGTTAAGGAACTGTCTGCTGCAGTTCATTAAACATAAGATTCTTACCTGGATTAGGTGTGTGTGTGCGCGCGCGTGTGTGTGCATGTGTGTGTGCGTGCGCGCGCGTTAGTGTGTGTCTGTGTGTGTGCGTGCGCGTGCGTGTCTGTGTGTGTGTGTGTGTGCGTGTGTGTGTCTCTCTGTGTGTGTGCGTGCGTGTGCGTGCGTGTGTGTGTCTCTGTGTGTGTGTGCGTGCGTGTGTGTGTGTGTGTGTGTGTTTTCTCTCTCTTCCTTCCATCCTGATTCATCATTTTGAATTTTTTCGATCCATTTCAAAAAACCTATTTTTAGAACCCTCAGCTGCTCGGTCCTCGACTCCGTCGTACTCGTTTCTCTTGCTGCTCAGACGAGCTTCAGAAGTCTCTTCCACATCAGAGTGAGACGCAGAAATGATCCAACAAGATTCCAGATGTTGTTTCTGTCTTCCACAGGTTCCTCCATCCTTCTGTCGGCCACAGAAACAATCTGATGACTGGACTTCAGAGGAAACAGGAACAGGAGCACCTGCTATGGCCAGCGGTATGTTTAGACTTTTATTAACACTTCACTTCCTCGATTTATCATTTCTGCCAAAAGGACTAAACCTTTAGAAACTCCAACTCTGAACTTTTTCTGAGATGTTCTCTTCTCCAGCAGCTGATGGAGCGAGCGGTCTGGGCATTGAGCAGAACCATCTGAGTGTTCCCGTTGCCGATCAGGGACCGTGGGCCACGGCCATGAACAACCTGGGCATCGTGCCAGTGGGCATCAGCGGGCAGCAGCTGGTTTCAGGTAGTGTTCTGGATTATTTCACCACCTTTAACTACAGGTTAACACATCACTCATCTTTTTTTATTTGTCGCTGTCAGAAGATACAGGTGTAACTCTTTCAGGGCAGACTTGAACCACAAAATGTTAAATTTGTCACCAACATGTTGAAACGTTCTGATTCATGCAGTAATGCACAGCTAAACAGCTCTTTTGGGGTTTATTACAAAGTTTATTTAAGTTTAGATTAAATCTGACGTTAGTGTGTTTGTGTTTCCTGACTGATGAGCTCTCACCTGTGAGGAAATTACAGCCACGTGTCTCCCGCTGCACCTCACGTCTCTAAAATAATCACATTAAAAGGTTTTAACGCTCCTTTTTCTTCTGTCACACCTTTATTCTCTTCATTTATTTGCTCTGGTTTTCATCCTCCTTGTCCTCCTGTGTGCGTTTTGTCTTCCCTCTCTATATATCTTCCTCTGTTTCGGTCTCTGGCAGAAGCAGCTGAGCTCTCAGCCAGAGAAATGAACCTGGCTCCACTCGTTTTGGCTCTGGAAGAAAAAACACAACCTCGCGTGATTATGATGAATGTGTGGCACCCAGATATGCAATTTCACCTGTCAAGGTTACAGCAGAAGGCATTTTAATGAGTTTTCCTCCCAGCACTTGAAGAGTCTCTTAATGCCTCCTGGCAGCTCAGATTATCTCACCACATCTTTTTGTTTTTCCATTTCTCTTTTTTTATAAGCCTGAAGATCTCTGATAAAGACTCCAAGATGCTTTTTTCCCTCTTTTTAAACAAAATGCTTTGCAGGAGGCATTTAACAACTCTTTAGCCTGCAGCTCTGGGTGTACTTACTGAGGGAAAATGAAAACATTACCATATATGGTTGTGCTGCACAAAAACAACCATCTAAGAAAAGATTTTCATCAAAGACACTCATGAAATTGATCAGAACGCGTATGCACATAGAGAATCATCACTAACTTTTTATTTCATGTTCTCCTATAAATGAACCCACACACACCACAGAGAAAACTCACAGGGCCGTCTCGTAATTTTCTAAGTTTAATTTCAGATTCCAGAGAAGTTTTTTTTCCTCACACAGATTTATGGTTTAATCATCTCAGAAAACATTTAAGTATTTTGGTAAATTTATGACCTTAATTCTTTTCAAATTGAAGACATGGTAACACTTGACAATAAGTGTCCCTTTATTAACGTTACTTAGTGCATTACTAAGCATTAATAAACTATTAAATAAAGTATTAACAACTTCCTAATTTGTCCTAATGTTAAGGGCATTTAATAGTTAACAATATCGAGAACATTATTAAAGGGATCCTTTATTTATTAATGCTTAAAAATGCACTAAGTAACGTTAATAAAGGGACTCTTGTTATTTAGTTTCACTTGAATAAATAAACACATGTTTGAGTCCAGCCCACTGACAGCATCTGATGTATTAATAAGATCATTTTTATCTAAAATTGATGTGAAATGTCTGAAATATCAGGACTGAAATGAGTCCAACGATAATATTTCAGCAATTTAAATAAATAAAATAAAGCTGCAAATATCAGAAGGCAAAATGGAAACAAATGGACTTTTAATTAAACTACTACTGATTATACATTCATTTTATAATGACCAGGCCATTTTATTCATTCAATTTTACCTCAAAAAGAACAAATCAAGACAAGTTTCAGTATTTATGTGATTTTATTGAACATCTGTTTCCCTATGTGTTCTAACTGCTCAGAGTGAATCAGTGCTGTGATCTATCACCACACACACACACACACACACACACACACACACACACACACACACACACACACACACACACACACACACACACACACACACACACACACACACACACACAGAGAGAGGGGCAAAGAAACATTTATTTCTATGGAATTACAGTAGGGGACATTTGTCATTCTCCCCGCTGACAGCTTCCCTCTCCTGTCATTTGAATCACTTTATTCTCTGTGTTGTTGTGGCTGTGTGGGCAGCATGGAGGAGGATTTTTTGCTGATGTTTTCTTCCTCCCGCTCCCTTGTTATTGCAGTGTTGAAGATGCGACGCTGCACCACCCTCCAGCCTGCCTGCTCTATTTTCACCCAGACAGGAGAAGCATTGCTCCTGTCGCTTCTGTCCTTTTGTTGTTTATCTCTCCTATTCTTCTTCACTTTTCTTTGTCCTCCAGGAAAAACATGCTGTTGTTCCCTCCCTCCCTTCCCCCATTAGCACGTTTAGGTTATTCTCTTGTCTTTGACCACAAAACCACTTTTATAAATGTTGTCTTTGGCATAAAGATTCCATAATCTCACTATTGGCTTTAGGTGTTTCTTTGTTGTCCTAAAGCTGCAATACGGCGTTTTCCTCTTTCAGGAATTATGCTTGATTTTTTTAGAAATCCGTAAAAGTGATTGTCTTATCATGCACTGTGATATAATGAAGGCAATGTTTTTTTTTGCTAAGCCCACCTCCCGTCCTGTACAGCTCCATGCAATATGAACTGAGCGCTGGTCAGCATTAACCAATAGCGTTAGACTAACGCTTACGTACAGACGTCAATCACAGAGCATGCTCAAGCGTTTAAGAATGTACCTCGGCTGATGCAGAGTTGGCGACCTTTCTCACGGACAAGTCTTTGAAATATAAATATATGAAAACAACATAGCATGAGAATAATCATTGTTAAACAATGTGTTTTAGCTCTGTTTGTCGGCATTCATGAACTAGAGGCGTTGCTTTCGGCCGTAAATACGGAAGAGGAAACCACGTCTTAAGGTGCAATACATTAGTCAGCCACTAGATGGTGGTGTCGAATAAAAAAATACATCAGACAATCGCTTTAAAGCAACAATAAAACAGTTTCTGCTTCTTCCTCCTACTGGTTGAAAGAAGAATTACAACTATCGTAAACAACCTGCCTCAGCCTGTTGTAGCTAACGCTAACAACAAGCTAACGCTAACACGAGCCAACCGATACTGAAATGAAAAGATCTACACTGTTGGACAAAAAAATATTATTACTTTCAAGTCCAGTAGCAACAAAGCCAGGTCACTATCAGTCCATGATTTTGTAGCCTCCTTTAGTGTAGGTCACACCAATGTGGTTTTAGCTCTTTGCTTCGCCCCCAAAGACATTACTCTCTTACTTTTACTGCTAGGCTCCACCATGATACCAACACAAAAAGCAAAATTCTTCTTCTTGTGCTTTTTAGTGACCGTTATAAAAAAGTTAAAGAGCTCCCACTAGTGTTCCTACCTGAACTACAGTTTCTGGTTATCAGAGGGCTACAGAGTGTATGCTTATGGTTCAAGAACCACTGAAACCAGTTTGAAAGCAATAGCTTATAGTATTAAAAACTCTTTAGTGTTGCCAGTTAGAGGTATCTGAGAAAATATAGACGCATGCATTCTGATTTATACCTCTAAACAACATTTTCCAGACTGAACTACAGAATTTAGACACATCTGGTTGCTGTGAACATGCCTTCATTTTTGCAAAAGTGAGAAAAATGACTAAACTGTAAGAGTTAGTCCCTGACGGCCTTGTTAGCAGAAGAAAAACAGGTTTAAGTCCAACAAACTGTCAATATAAATAATGATTAATAATGTGTATAAATGACGAGTCGAGGTTTCTACAGCTCATTTCACAGCGTAGTTCTAAAAGAGAAAGAAACAACATGTTCATTATGGTAACAAGGACCTGCCGTTATACTTGGATGGAGACACTTTGTAACAGCATCAGGGACATTAGCATACTTTAGAGATGTAATGTCACGTGTTGCATGGGAGCTTGTACTGACAATAACTCCAGAAAAACATGAAAATATCATTTTAGCTTCAAACCTATCATTTGTCTAGGCCAGCATGCTGCCAAGTTTAGGTATTTAAAGAGGATTTATTACATAACGTTTTCCAGTTCCTGCAGGAAAATTGATTTTCTGAAAATACGAAGACCATCCAATTAGCTAAAGCGGCTCTGTTTTACTGTAAATGTTACTTATCTAAGTCACGCATAAAATCAAGAGCTTCCCCGCTTGGTCAGACCTTTGTAATAAACTAAATAAATAAAAAAATAACTTCAGATAATCAGAAACTGGATTTGTTGTTCTGTTTTGTCGGGAGGTTTTTGTATACGTTGGTCATAGCATTAATAAATATGCACCAATGTGAGTTATTGGTTCCATGTCGGTGGTCTGCTGACTAAACACTAAATGTGTTTCATGCTGGAGGAACGAAGGTCACTAATGTCAGGATTTATGATTGTTTGTTTGAACTAATCTCCAAACTGTTGTGCAGAAACTAGAACTGTAGCTCAGTGGATTATTTAATGGTTGTAATCTCTTGTATAAATCTTACATAACCTGCTGGATTATCTTTTGTTTCTTGTGCTGTCACACAGACTCTCTGTGTATCCAGAGATTTGACCCTGGTCTGGGCCTCATAGCACCAATAAACCCCATGATGGCAGGCATCAGCTTGGTCCCACCTCCACCCATCCCTGCAGAGGTACCGCTAATCAAGGAGATCATCCACTGCAAGAGCTGCACCCTGTTCCCCCAGAACCCCAGTAAGAGCCTACGCTCGTGACCCTCAGACGTGTCCATGATTCAGACAACAGAGCCTCTAATGATGATTTGTTGTAGATTTACCCCCTCCATCAACACGGGAGCGCCCCCCTGGCTGTAAGACGGTGTTTGTTGGAGGCCTTCCGGAGAACGCCACAGAGGACATCATCAGGGAGGTGTTCGACCCGTGTGGGGAGATCACTGCCATCCGGAAGAGCAAAAAGAACTTCTGCCACATTCGCTTCAGTGAGGAGTTCATGGTGGACAAAGCTATGTACCTGTCAGGTGAGCACATTGAAGATGATCATCTCCTCCTGAGGAAGTGAAGATCAAAGCTAACAAAGCTAATTTTGATGGCTTCAGGTTATCGAATGCGTATCGGCTCCAGCACTGATAAGAAGGACTCTGGGAGGATCCACGTGGACTTCGCCCAGGCCAGGGATGACCTGTATGAGTGGGAATGTAAACAGCGCTTATTGGCCAGAGAGGAGAGGCACCGCCGTAAGATCCACGAGGACCGCCTGCTGCCCCCGTCTCCTCCTCCCATTGTGCACTTCTCTGAGCACGAGGCGGCGATGCTTGCAGAAAGGCTGAAAGGTGAGTGAAACCTCTTCCTGTTTCCTGTCAGCAGAACACAAACTTCTGGTCTGGGTTCCAGTTTGGAGAGAAGAATGAAAACTCATCTGTAATCTATTACATAAACAAATGAATAAATGAGATGCCCACACGCGTGAATTTATTGATCTGGGACAAAAACCCTGGAGGTGTTGCCATGGTTACACTGATTTTTGAAGAAACCCCTTTAACGTGGCTAAAAGCATGTGGATGTAGAGATAACTGTCACGTCAGACATCCATATCTGCATGTTTGTGCTCTATAATCTCCAGTTCAGATCACCTGCCAGGAAATCTAATAACGAACACAAACGAATCCTTCCGGAAGCTGCACATTTATGGATTTTTGTCATCCCTGTCTGCGCCGACCGATGTTTGTGTGCGGCAGTGTGAAACAGTTAGGTATTAGCCAACAAAGAGAGGATGGTTCATACGTGGTGTTTGCACACGCGTTATTGTTGGTGTAAATTGTGGCAGAAAGATTCCTCCAGAGTAAACTAAAAAAAGTTAGTTCATCAGTTTAAAAATGATTCCTTCCTCTGAATCTTCCCTCCATTTGTTCTCTTTCCACATAATAAAGTGTGGGAGTGGAGGAGGAGGTGCGGGATGAGTGATGTTTCTGCGGAGGAGTTTGAAGGTCACTCTTCCTCAGCTCAGTGCTGGCTGGAGCGTTTCTCCTGTGGCCGACAGCAGAGCTGTTCTCCTTCTCTGTGTTTATATAAACACAAAAGACTGGAATCAATTTTGTCATTTTGAGCAATTTGAACTCATTGAAATCCAATATGCTGCTTGTTAGTGTTATTATTACAGTTATTATTGTGATTACATTTATTTCTTGATCAGAGTCTTGTGGGGAAACATCCGACTGTCCTAACCATCTAGCTCTAAAGCTGCTATAGTGAATCTGCAAACAAGCTAGGGTTTGAGCACAAACACGGAACACTCACCCCTGCCCTCGGGTATCTTGGATCCGCATCCACCTGATTCAGAAACCCGCATCAGCAGAGGAAACGAGATAGCGCTAAACACCAGTCTCTGTTTTCTAGGTCCAAACGTCTTTTGTTGTCCGTGACTTCAAATGGTGTTTTTCTTTTTGGGACTCTGGTAGTTTGTTCTAAAGTTGAAGTGGTAGCAGCCGGCTGTTTCTCCTTCTCTGATATTATTGAGTGGAGAACCTCTCACACCAGTGGTGTTCTGTTGATATACAGCACCGGCTGGTCCAATAGTGGTTTTTGGTCCAAAACGAGTTATTGGTGGAGGTTTTCACTTCATTAATTTTTTTTGCAATTTTTTTTATTTCCACAAAATGTTTATAGCTATACGATGTTAGAACGTGAAAAATGTTTTAAGCAATTTTTTTTCACCAAATTTGTTATAGCAGCTTTAAATCAGCTGGTGGCTTTGTGTGGGCGCTCCTTTATTACTCCACTTTCATCCATAAACAGCTTAGGTATTCTGAGTGTGATGTATGGGTATAGCCCTCATTCTGGGGGTAGGCACAATCCCCTCAAACAAAATAAATCTAGTACTGAAACTGTACAAGTTCATCAAAGATCAGCTGTTTTATATCAGTGGGCCAGTAAATACTGGGACTTTTTTCTAGCATACAGGGCTTACCTGTAGTTTTTCCAACCATTTATAAGTCGAAATCTCCAAGTTTACAGAAAAAAATCTCTGTCCACCCCACCCCTGACATTTATCTAAGGGGAGTACTTCTTCTTTTCCACCTCAAGCACTGGTTTATATCACATCTGTAAATAATTTGTGAGAGAACCTTTCTGCAAACATTTTCTGATTCAACACCGTGCTCACAACGTTTCTACACACAGACAACACTTCACACTGGCCAAACTCAAAGTCCACCCAGATTTTCTGAGTTATAGGTAAATCTCTGGAGACTCTCTCCTTTTCTGTGTATTTTCTGTTTGTTTATTCCAAAATGTAGTTAAAGACACATTTAGATTACACAATATGTAAGGAACAAAGAAACATTCACAGCTGGGCCAGTTAGGACCGGTTCACTCAGCAGGATTTTTAAATTATCTGACCATTTTCAAAGCCTGAGAGATGGTGATAAAAATCATGGTTTTATTAGTTTTGGTCCTACAGAGCGTGTGGGGCAACAGGGAAAAAACCAAACGCCCTAACAGACATGGCTCGAGCATGCTAACTGCTAACATCAGGCATGCTGTGCAGTCCCATAGATATACATCTATGGTGGATTCCTTTTCACAGACATGACGGTCCATATCCCAGCCACCTTCTTCGGCCATCGCTTGCACCACCACTCCAAACAACATTGCCCTCTATAATCATCCCCCAATGCAACTATCACCTGTATGCCTTCCCAGGGTCACTGTCCCCACAATTTTATCTTCTGCTGACAGACCTGAAAGTTTTCCTATTCCAGTTCATTTATCATCCTGCAAGGATATAAACTGTTTTTATGGCTGGAGAACCCAGAAAAGCAATAGATGCTTACGACCCATCCCTCTCCAACAGGTTAAGAAGACAAATGAGGGTTAGGGTTTGGGGTTTCTCCCCAAAAAATCAGGCATAACAAGTTTGAAAGGCCGGATTTATGATCCGAGTTGTCCCAACTTCCTACCAAGCAGACCAGAGTGCTCGTAACACACCACACACGGCAGGAATATCTGATAAGATTATCTTTAGAGTCTTTACGGTTATCAGGAGTGTCCTTAAGATTATCAGAGGGGAAGAATCGGGTCAAAAATCAGCCAAATGATCCTGCCGTGAACCGGGTCTACACATAAAAACCTCTCTCAGCAACAGGCCAACTACAAATGTCCATGTTTTCTTATTTCTGAGGATTTATGAGTCACAGTTTAGAGGCCATGGAGCAGTCTGCAGAATTTAGTAACGTTGGGTGCTAAAGCTTCAAATATCCATGCAAGCCTGAATCTGAGACTTTTGGCAATGAGCTAGAGACACGAAAAGGTTATAACATAAAGTTTGCATTCATAGAAAATAAATTGCCACATTTGCATGGCTTCATATTATTTCCACTCTCCTTTTGTCTCCAACAGTTGAAACGGTGTGGTGTCTCTGTAAGACTCAGCTGCACCATCTAAAGGTTTAACCCACAGCGTTACAAACTCCTCCCAAAGTTATCTCATAGTTTTTGGAAACCAAGCTGAGATGAGTTCCAGATGTTTGTGGATTTAAGATATCGGCTTTCCATACACAACAATAATAAACCCGCACCAATAAACGAGGGTTGGTAATACGCCTGATTTTCCATTCCTGAAGACCGCCTCCATGATGAATTATTAATGCTTGCTTGTTGGGAATCTCACCTACTGTGCGGTTTTCTTTTTTATCCTGTAATACCTAAAATAAACAAGCACGTTTTCTCTCTGAATAACCCTTTTCAATTCATTCTTCACCTCAGACAGCGGGGGAAATAAATTTCCATTCTTCACCCTCTCGTCCCTGTTCAGCAGCGCTTCTTTGTGCGCGCTGTAATGTGACTGTAATCTGCTGCTGGCAATGAATGGGGCTGTATCAGAGCTGGGGAAAGGGTCTTCTTACAGGTTGTGTTGCGGTGGGTATTGAGCTCATTAAATGCTGTCTAATTCACTCTGTTCTGAGGTGGCTCAGTGGCATCGCTCAGTTATTATTCAAATAAAGAAGAAAGCACCAACGAAGGCCCGCAGAGGCTCCAATTTATGTGAGTGAGAAAGAAAGTGGCTGGAAAAGTTGGAAATGGAAAAGCCTTTTGTGATCAGCAGCTGTGACGGGATTCATGAAGCCATGAACGTTGAGCGCCCCTGGAGAAGGATTGCAGTCCTCACTTCCTGCTCTGTTTGTTTAGCTCCACTGGATGTTAAAGGTCCCATGAAACAGCTTTCATATCATAGAGCTCCAGCACCGTTTGATCTGATGCAGCATAAAAACTGGTTCCAGTCAGCATCAGGGCGGGTTTTATTAGGATTGGCACTAACTTGATGCTTGTTTTGAATGGAAAATCATCAATTTATTGAGAAATTCCAGAGCTGAGGCATCGGGCTTGATTTGACTAAAATCGGATTTATGGTGATCCATAGCTTCATCCACAACTGAAATGAAATCATCTTCATCTCTAAGCTGTTGCTCATTCTCTTTGGGCCTCAGAATGAAGTCTTTTGTTCCTCTCCAACCTTATATTTTATCTGATCCGAGTGCGTATACAGTAACAGCATTTTAAAAAATCTTGAGTGAAATGTAACAGTTTCTATTTGTTGTTTAAGGTTGGGTCTTTATAAAAATGGATGCTGTAACCAGTTTTTATTGCCAGCAACAAGGAAAGTAACAAACATAACACAAAAAGGATGTGATTTAATCAAATCATACAATAAATGTATTAAAAGTGCAATAAGTAAGAATTTTATGGTGAAAAAAATCACAAAACAGTCTAATGTCTCAATCATGTTGGAAGGAAGGTTGTCAGTTCTTTTTCTTTTAAAAAGTAGTTACTGTTTACAATCTGATTTGTAGTCATTTTAATTACGAATTTTTACAAGCTAATAAATCTTAAGTTACATGACAGACATAGTCAAAACACACATACTTATTTATCATTTAAATTGAAGTACAACATATGTGTGTAAGGCAAAGCGGATAGAAAATAGCTTTTATAGAAGCATTTAGGGACCCGTGAGCCAACCAGAAGGGGAGGAGACTTAGGTTCCCTATACTTCTTGGTTCCAGAGCTAATCATATGTGATCCTGTGGGCTAAAATTATTTATTTTACCTCTAAGAAGCCACGGCATCTTTTTGTTTTACTCCAATATTGGGTAAAGAAGGCTAGAGGCTAATGTTCAGCTAACAATGGTAAAGGTGAATTAGAAGCAAATAGCCAGCGCTAAAACTGTCTCAAGCTACTTTTTCAATTACCAACAACTCGACATTACAGTGACTTGTATTTGTGTACTTATCAACTTACTGTGCTTGACTCGTCTTCACTCGTTAATCTAGAATCTTCTGGTGCTGATCGGTAACTGGCAACAGTTGCTCAGAGCGGACTTGTTTGTTTTGAAACAGGGACTGCAGTACCCTAATCTGACCACAGGAGGTCAATCTTACTTCATGCACCTTTAAGGCTGCAACTTGACTAATAAGGATTAATTTTCAAAAATCAGTGAATCATTCAAACTGAACCAGAAACAACAATAACTAAACCCTGTCAGGTTATAATTGCTTTTGAAATGTTTAAAATTGTTCCTGCAGACGACAACAAGTTTATCGAGGCCATAGTGGTGCTGTTCACCTGGATCGACCGGGGCGAGGTCAACCGCAGGACCGCCAATCACTTCTACTCCATGATCCAGTCAGCCAACAGCCACGTTCGCCGACTGATGAGTGAGAAAGCTCAGCACGAGGAGGAGATGGAGCGCGCTAAAGAGGCCTTCAAGAACGCCCTGGTGGCCATATTAACACAGTGTAAGGACACTTTTAAGCACTTTCAGTCAGTCAGGAAACCTTTCAGGCAGACAGGTCCTCAAACACCTGGGTCTCTGTAATAACTGTGAAGAGTGCAGTTATGCAGGTAAGTCTGACAAATGGGCTTCCACAGTGGTTCAGCACCTAGCTGCAAAGACTCATCAGAACAGTTTTAGAGATTTAGTTTCATAATCCAGCATAAAGATAAAGGCACTGAGCTAACAGCAAACAGCTTTATGTCTTAACTGTATCACATGTAGATGCTGTATTTGTGGGCAAATTTCTACAAAAACATTTGTCTTGAAAAGCAGATTTATGGAAGCACCGTACAGCCCTGATAATCCCATCGTCTCACAGCCTCTCCATGTGAGTGCGCTCCTGATTACAGTCGCTCTCACTGCTGCAGGGTGTGGTGCAGCAGCAGATTACTGAGGTGCAGACCATGAAGCCATTTTCACCACTTTGAATCCTGCCTTGATGCGACTCATTTACTCGGCGAGCATCTCGGCTCAGTCTCCATGACAACGCTCCCTCATCCGTCTCACCGTGAGCTCCGTTATCTTCAGCTCACCATGCTGTGGCGATTGGGTCAGTGGCACAGAAGTTTCCGAGTCGGCGGTGTGACGGTGCTCTGACCTTTTCACAGGCAGACAGCAGAAAGCCTCAGAGACACAGATGCTGCTGATGCAGGTTAAACATTACTCACAGGCAGCAAACAAAGGGAGGTAGCAGCTCGCACACAGGCTCTAGACGGAACAGTTTTACCTTCAAATAGAAGAATAAATTACATTCTATATTTTCAACGAAAAAATCTATCAAAGAACCAAACCTCTAAGTTCAAACCTAGCAAACAGAGGGTTTTTTATGAACATTTCGTTTAGTCTTGATGGAGAAAATGCCCCTCCATATGGACTAAACCAGGCTATTCCATCAGAAACACTCAAAATATTTGTCATCAGTTCAGTTTGTATGTAAACATGTTTGCTTTTTGAGCGGAGGTGCAGAGGTAAGTGCAGTCATGGGTTGTCTTTATCTTATTTCAGTGGATTTCTATTAAAGAATCTTCATGTTTGCCAAATGAAATTTATTGTATTGTTATTAATGTAAGATGAGATTTTCAGTCACTGCAAAGCAAATGTAAGTGCAACTCTTTGAAGGCAACATTTTAACACAGAATGGATGATAGTTTATTATTATTACCCTGATAACTGGTCTGTGGAAAAACCAAACCTATCAAACAATAAACTAGGTCTGAAATAAGTGACTGTAGAGACACAGCCTAAGCACAGCAGAGAGGGAGCAAGAAGAACCTCCATGTTTCCGTCCATTCTGGATAAATGTTGCCTTTGTCAGCCGTAAAAGGATGTGAATCTGCAGGGGAAGTAAGTACTGAGCGCTGGCCAGGAGAGAGACCGGCTCATCACGTGACTCTTACACATAAAACATGATTGATCTCCACCCTGAAAACAAGCATTTTCAGGCTAGCTATGCACACTTTCATAAAAAAGAAGAGCAAACAAACGCATTAATTCTTGTGGCGAATCAGTACTGAATATGAAAGATCATAAAACACTGCCTCAACTGTTAGACGATCCAGCTACAAGGATCTGTTAAAGAATAAAAGAATGTAGTGTTGACATGGAAACACCGTCCAGTGAGTTTGTTCCTGCTGTTCGTGACAGAAATCCACATTTATTGTGCAAAGCTGCTGTGATAGGTGTGTTTTTACCAGCAGCATTTGTTTTGTGAACCAGAGGAGCAGAAAAATGATGGAATATGGAGCAATAACTGACCCAGATAAATATTTTCTAAAGCCCTGTCTACACCAGCCCAGATCTTTTCTGTTTGCTCCTCCAGTCCACACAAGAGTGACAAAAATTGCACCAAACGCGGAAATTGTTTCTTTTTCAGAATTCTTTTTAGCGCCCGTGTGTGGAGAGAAGATCTGGTCGCGTAGCAGCCAGTTTAGCTGAATTCAGCTTTCTGGTCCAGCAACAAAAACAACATCTGATTGGTTTTATTGGTTTTTCTGCACCCAGGCCTCACCACAGACCTCATATACATAGACGCCCCGTGGGCTGGCGCTGCCTATTGGCGCGAAGGTAGTGGCCGGCCGCCATCTTGGATGGGTCTCCATTCGCCCCCAGTGCATTTATTTCTACTGAGTAAGGTGCTTACCCAACTAAAAAACACACGTTTATTATGCGTTTTCACAAAGTCAGACATGTAGTATGGCATGATAATTAATATATATATATAATTAAACAAAATAAATAAAAAATACCCCAACAGGTAACCTAGAAAGGTCAATAGTAATCCCATGTGATCTGTTTTCAACAGTACGGCAGTTGTTGCAACCATAGGCTGTAAAAAAAAAACGGGCATAGTTGCTCACCCTGCATTGACTCCAGTTGGGTTTGGATAGTGAGAGACCCATCCAATATGGCGGCGACGGTGTTACTCTCTCCAGCGCCCAATGGGGCGTCTACGTATTCATGTCTATGGGTCTCACTTCATCCTGATAAATTTAAAGGAAAAGTCAAGAGAAGAATTTTCTTTATTTGTATGTTAATCAGGGCTGCACAGTGGCGCAGTGGTTAGCGCTGTTGCCTTGCAGCTAGGAGGTCTTGGGTTCACATCCCGGCCTGGGGTCTCTGCATGGAGTTTGCATGTTCTCCCTGTGCACGCGTGGGTTCTTTCCGGGTACTCAGGCTTCCTCCCACAGTCCAAAAATATGACTGTCAGGTTGATTGGTCTCTTTAAATTGTCCTTAGGTGTGTGTGGTTGTTTGTCCTGTGTGTCTCTGTGTTGCCCTGTGATGGACTGGCAACCTGTCCAGGGTGTACCCTGCCTGCATGCCCACTGACTGCTCAAGCATGGATAAGCGGGTATGGATAATGGATGGATGGATGTTAATCACATAGGAGCTCTCGCCCTCTAGTGGCGTGGAGGGAGATATGCATTATTCTCAAAAACGTGGATGAATATATTCTAATGAACAGAGAGAAGAACAAACCTGGAGTTTAGCAGACAGGTCCTAAATATGTTCTGTCTTTATCTGTTTGGAGGGTTAGCACTCTGCAGAAAGCTGCTAAAGTTTAGCTGAACTTTCTTGGACTTTTTAAACTGTTTTTGTTCAGGAGTAAAGCGCTTGTTTCAGATGGAGAACAGGTCCAGCTTGTGGTCAGTGTATGATCACGGTCTCTCCCCTGTCAGCTGTACAGCCTCCAGTCAGTGCTATAATGCTACATAAATGGCTTGTTTTGTTTTGACCTTCCCTCCTCCTCCTCCTCCTCCTCCTTCCTGTTCACCTGAAAGTCGAGCAGATCACCTCCGTTTTCACCGCCGCCACCAGGCAAAAGGCATGGGACCATTTCTCAAAAGCACAGCGCAAGAACATAGACATTTGGCGCAAGCAATGTGAGGTTGGTATACCTTTTTTCTCTTGTCTCCACCCACCTCAGCCACCTGCTTTCATCTCTGCTGTCACTTCTGAGTACCCCTGAGAGGTCTGACAGACGGGCCTGTATGATCTGATGCGTTCAGTGGGCCTGTTGTTGTTTTCCTGGATGCTTCACCCTCATAGACAGACTAACAGCAAACAGCAGACTCTGATCTGGGCCTCTCCTTCTCCCAGCAGCCCCAGTGTAAAAGATCTGACATCTCCTCGAAAGTGTGAGGCGCTGCTATGGCAACAGTGATTTCCAGGGTTAAGCTTCTAATCAATTATTCATCCAGAATCAAATCATCATAACAAGTAAGAACATGAGAACGCTGCATGGAAAGGAGGGAGGATCTGTGCGCTTCCCGCTGGAGGGTTCGTGGAATCAACACGATGGATTCAGCTGCCTGTTGCTCTGCAGGCAGTCAAGTTTTGGTTTTCTCTGGTAGTGGTGTAAACAAAATAAACTCAGAGCATCTCTTTACTTCCTGCTCAGTTTTAATGCGTGCAGCACAGTTGGCTCCGTATCACCATACTGAATAGGTTTGGTACAAACACCATGAACAAGCAGAATGCCTGGTAGAAAAACAAAGCTTTATTTCTAAAGAGCCTTCTAATATTTAAATCACAAGGCGCTTCACAAGCACCCTAAAAATGAAAAAAATTCAAATGAAAAAACACGGGAGACTGAAATATACAGAACTGATAGAAACAGCAGCAGGAAAAGAAGCTAATGAGCAGTGGTGGGTCAGCAGGAGTTCACACAAAAGCCAGTCTGAACAGATGAGTTATCAGCTGTTTTTAAAGGAGACCACTGGTAAGATAACACCGTCTCTTTCTCACTGCCGTCTGACTGTGAGCCCTCCTTTAATAGCTTGTGGTAAGTCTTAACATCCCAGAGAATGATTCAAGGCCTAGCAGTACCCATCATCCTCCAGGATCAACTTAAGTTGAGAAATGATGGCTTTTAGTGAGTTTTAGTTGGTTATAGTGGGTGATATTGGCTTTTAGTGGGTTATAGTGGGTTTTAGTAGCTTTTAGTGGGTGGTTTTTAATGGGTTATAGTGGGTTGTAGTGGCTTTTAGCGAGTTTTAGTAATAACTGTAAATTTGACAATCACAGGTATTTTATGTTGGTTAATGGTGGGCAGTTATGGCAGTCATCTAGAGTTGTTTTGACCCTAAAGTTTTAGTTGAATGGATAAAAATGTCTCCAGTGGATCCTGAGATGTTGATAACACACACACACACACACACACACACACACCTTGCAGCAGCAGGTGATAAAAATGCCGTTGGGTCCTGGACAACATGGATTATGTTATAGCACAAGTGACTGATGGCTGCAGCGATTCTTCGCTATGACAGAATAACAATAAGGGAATCTAACTCTGGATTTGCATCACTCTGACATATTTTAATAAAAGTTTGTTCTTGAAAATAACATGATCATTTTCACTCTTTCTACCTGGACCAGCATGATTTTAAAAAGTTCTGTTAGCCTAATCATTTCTAATCCGGACTTTGATGCTGTAGTGAGCTGAGGACTGTTGTTGCTTTGTGTGTGTGTGTGTGTGTGTGTTCTGTGATGATTCAGGAGCTGAGAAATGCCCACAGTGAGGAGATCATGGGCATCCGGCGAGAGGAGGAGATGGAGATGTCTGATAACGATTCGGATGAAATTCCCAGCAAAAGGATGCGCTCAGAGGAAAATGGTCCAATAAGCAGATATTCTGGATATTTTCTATTGCAGAAGTCAAATGCTATAGTCAGACCTGTTTTGTGAGCTGCTTCCTGTCCTCTTGTCCTCCAGGAGTGTGTGATCAGACTCAGGCCTCGCTGAAGGAGGAGAATGACTCTCTACGCTGGCAGCTGGATGCTTACAGGAATGAAGTGGAGCTTCTGAGGAAAGAGCAAAGCAGGGTCAACCGTTTAGATGATGATCACACACAAACACACGTACACACTCATGGTCCAGAGCTTCAGATCCAGCTGCTGCAGCAGAACATGCACAGCATGCAGCAGGTAGGCTTCCTTGTGGATTCCTAACTAAACAACCAAATCTCAACATTTTGTGTTGTATTTATATGAAAAACAAAAAAAAATGTTCATGCTTAGATGATTCCTGGGAGAATTCACCCAAATTAGGACCTCTTTAAGCCCCTCACAAGATAATACGATGCTGTCTGTGACATTTAGCTACCTTCATCACAGTTTTCCACCAGCAGTCACGGCCCAGTGAGATACTGGAATCAGAATTTAGCTACAGGCTAATAAAACAGTTTTAAAATAAACTTGTTTTAGCTGATTGGCAAAAAGAATGAGATGAAAACGTTCTCTCTTTCCTCTGGATATCCCACAAGCTTATTCACCTGTGACTGTGTATTTCCCCTGGCGATAGGAGGCATTACATACCTAAATCATTGCAAGCAAGCAATGTTTTTGTGTTCGAGTAAGACCTTACCAACGGATGGCCATTAGGGTCAAAAATCCCTGGGAGAGATATTTTAGAACGAGTATTTCATCAGATCGTTCAACCTCCAGCTAAATGACAAGCACACCAGACTCCCTTTCATCACTGCCAACGAGCGAAGAGGTAAATGTTTAAAACAACGTTTATGAATGGTGAAAGTTTTGTAACCGCTTGTTACAAAACTTTAGTGCTTTTTGTCCTCACGGGCTCTCGTAGAAGGAAACATCGCATCTAATATGGCGGCGCCCAGAGAATGAGACCCGCTCCCATGTATATTAGACCCAATTTTTGTGGTTATATGATACAAAGCTGCCAATATTTTTCAACAACTGGACATCATTTAATTCATTTTCAACATTTGATGGATATTTCCAGAGATTAATGGTAAAAACTACACATTGTCACTTTAAGGCACACTTGGCAGTTTTGACTTGCTTTTAGCACCCTCTAGTGTCCAGTTAGTAAAAATAAAAGTAAAACACATCTCCTCGCTGTGCGTTCATCTTTTTAACACCTTAATCTAACTGCTGAAATGTCTCCTCAGCCTTCATTAGTGTCTACAGGAGCGGTTCATCAATAAATAAAAAAAAATCAGCTGTGTTCACGATCTAAAACATGCTGGACGCAGACTGCAGCTCCAGACATGTCAGCTCCATTTTTTCTAAGTCCAACAGTGACCGGCACTCTGAAGTTGCAAGTGTGGTATTCTGGCCACAGAGGGTGATGGGGGTCTGAGTGACATTCCATTAACCCTAAAGGGTCATTTTAGCACATACTGGCTCAAGAACTTGATTTAAAAATATAAAAAAGTTGCATAGTATGGCTTTAGGAATAAATGTAACCCTTGACCTTGGTTATTTGAAACCTAAAATGGGTTTAGCCATTATAACAACAGCTTAGTTTACACAGACTCACTCCTGACTCAGTCAGAGACATCCCATAACTGCTCGCTCCACTTATTTCAAAAGCAGCACAGAATGCTGGAATTAGCATGATCTGACCCGACTTCCTGTCTTTCTCAATCTGAAGTGACAGCGCTGATAGAACAAGGCACATAGAGACAACCTCCAACACACACACGCTCATGCATCCTGACCAAAGTCACCCTACTGTCACCTCTTGTTTGTCACCCGCTGGTCTGTTTTTTTTTTCTTCCCTCTGCAAAGTTAAACAGCTGCGACAAACAAATTTACAGCTTTGCTGAATTTACTCTTTTCTCTGCATCCCTTTGCTTGAAGGAGCACACATAAACGGACTTTACTCTGTTCTAGCTGAGATAATACGGAGCCATCTGCATAATAAATATAAAAATAGGATATATTCAGAAAATGTGTGATGATTATTCACACTCCTCTAGATAAATGTTTCCAGTGTGAAGCTGTGGTGGAGAGCACCTCCGGGCTCTCATAACCCTGTTAGCGCCATGAAGCCTGAATAAAAAAATGCACATTTGGCTTGAAATTGTTTAATTTTTACACTGCATCATTGATAGTCTGTGTGAGTCAGACATGTAAATGTGTAACATGACCCAATGATCATCCTATTAAGAGGCTAAATGTTTGTTTTCTAGCAACTTCTGAGCCTGCAGGAGAAGCTGTCGAGTAAGGAGGCAGAGCTTGAGCAGGCAAGAGAGGAGCATCGCTTCCTGGAGGTGGAGGTGCTCTCACTTCGAGACAAGGTGTGTGCTGATTCATGGCCTGTAGAGAACGTGATGGTCATGTCAGACTAGACCAAGACCAGAAAACCTAAACTAGTTTTGTCCCTCGTGGGAATGAGACTCGTGATCAAAATGAGCTGCAGGAGGAAAGGAGGTTGGATTCTTTGCTTTGGGTGACTTTTGTCTTTTAGGTTCATTTGACCTCTGGCACTCGGAGTTTTAGGTCTCCTCTAGGATTTTGGTTCTTTTTGTCCTCTCTTAAAGCAACACTAAGTTCCCTCTTCTCCCTCCTACTGGTTGAAAGAGGAATTACAACTGTTGTAAACAACCCTGCTGCAGCTTGCGCTAACAATGAGCAATTGCTAACGTGAGTCTACTGGTACTAAATAAGCCACAAAGTAAAAGGTTCCACACTGTTGGTTAAAAGTTATTATTAATAAAAGTCCAGTAGCAACAAAGCCAGGTCACCATCAGTCCGTGATTTCGTAGCCTCCTTTAACTCCCTCAAGTGAGTGTAGGCCCCGTCAGTGTTCACTCTGGGTTTAACTCTTTGCTTCACCTCCAAAGACATTCTACTTTCTTCCTTTTACTTCCAGGCTCCACCATGATGCCAACAAGAAAAGCAAAATTCTTCTTCTTCTTGTGCTTTTTATTGACGGTCAGCAAACTGTAAAAGCTAACCTCATACCCGAACCTGTTTAGTGCAGTTTCTGATCAGCAGAGCACTGCTGTGTAATGTGAAGTTGCTCAAGAACCATTGAAACCAGTTTGAAAGCAAAAGCTTTAAGTGTTTAAAACTCTTCGCTTTAACCTTGGTGGACTACAGGGACTGGACAGCTGATACTTACTCACCTAATGCACATCAATTCAACAGTGTCTTATAGTTACCAGTCATGCTGCCTTCAGAAGCTGCGGCTCTACATAGTTTTTCTTTTTCTAACTGATGCCTCCAAGATGGCGTCTATCATCACTCTACTTTTGCTTTGTGCATTGTTGATGATGAGAGGGTTTTCTGCCAAATGGATGATTTGTCTGAAATTATCAGCCTGGTGCTCAAACAACAATCTGGCTTTGAACACCAAGAAAACTAAAGAGATCATCGTAAACTTCAGGAGACACAGTACCAAGCTAGCACCCCTGTACATAAACAGGGAATGTGTGGAGAGGGTCCATACATTCTGGTTTCTTGGCATTCTCATCTCTGCTGACATCTGGACAGACACCATCACAGCTGTCATCAAGAAGGCTCAGCAGTGGCTACACTTCCTGAGGATCCTCAGGAAGCACAACCTGGACTCCATCGAGAGCCTGCTGACCTACTGCATCACAGCATGGTATGGCAGCTGCACCATGCGGACATGGAGAGGCTTCAGAGGGTTGTAAAAGCAGCACAGAGGATCATTGGCTGGCCCCTACCCTCCCTATTGGATATTTACACCTCCCGCTGCCTCAGCAGAGCAAAACACATCATCAAAGGACAACTCCTACCCTGTCTGTGACCTGTTGCCCTCAGGGAGGTGCTACAGGTGCATCACAGCTAGGGCAAACAGACCATAACCATCTTAAACTCACATCTATATGGTACTGACAATAACTGATATCCTATAACGTATATAGCACAACTTTGCTGATTTTAATCTCATGGTGTATAATGACAATAAAAGGCATTCTATTCTATGTATAGTTCTTATTTACACTAGTCTGTCACGTTTCTGAGCTGCTCTGAGTTTAATGCGTCTGAAGGGAGCAGATTTGAAGATGTGGTTGAGTTTGAGTGTTGAATGAAAACAGCTGGTATAAGGTGGAGGAGCTGCTGTAACCAGAAGAAGGTTGTTCCGTTCTGCTGACAGACAGCTGCCTCTGCAGACACGTAGCAGCTGTCAGTCACTCACGGTTGATGGGAAAAGCAGACATATGGTTTTAGGCTGAGAGAAACCCAGTATTGAGACATATCTGGGAAAACTGTCAGCATTTGTTAAGCAGGGCCAGGATTTCAGGTCCTGGGTGATTCCTGTTGTTGAAATTTTCTATGACCTGGTCACAGTGTGGGTGTAAAATAGTTAAAAACAATTTAAAAGTGTATTCTTTTTTTGCTATAAGATTGTTTCCACTATGAAGCTACAACCCTTCATATCCTGTGTTTTTGCTTGTGTCATTCAAACTTGTTTTTTAATATTGAAGACACTTTATTCTGATCAGATGTCCCTTGTTTGTGTCTCTGCAGCTTCTGCTCAGTAACGGGGACGCTGTGGATGGAACCAATGGAGACATCCATGAAAAGGTGAAAACAAAAACTATCAGAGATTTTATCGTTCCACTTCCCAAGAGTGTGGATTTTTTTAAAAATCATCTTAGTAAGTTTAGTCAGTCGAAAGAAAAAGGCAAAAACAGCTGAAATGAAAACTAGATCCTGCTTGATGCAGGCAGGTTTTTTCTCTGTAACCTGCTCTAGAAAGTCAAACCTTCCTCTAACAGGTGAGACTGGAAAAATGAGAATAAGGTGCAAAAATCCATTTATGTCAGTAATCCAGCTTAGACTGAGAGACCGTCTAAAGCAGTGTTTCCCAACCCTGGTCCTCAGGGCACACTGTCCTGCATGTTTTCCATGTCTCTACTTCAGCACACCTGATTTAGATTGCCTCCTCAGGAGGACATCACATGCTGCAGATGCCTGTTAATAGGCCTGGGACGATAAATTTTGCTGAATTGTCCAACAAATTATTGACGATAAACAATATTATTGTTGACATTATCGAGACCAAAATAACCACGTATGTAATGTTAATATATCATAATAATGCAAGTACATCGTTTAAAATGCAACAATTAAACCTTTATTTATTATTGGAATGTCCAGAACCAGAACTTCTAATTAAATAAATAAAACAAACAAAAAAACAATAAAAATAAAATAATAAAGGACTCTCACTCTCTGTTGTATATTGCACCAAAAACAATAAAATAGATCCTGTTTCTCCAAAACAAAAATTCAATGGCCTATCCAGTGTCAACAACCAAAACGGCACTTGAACCCTCTTGTCATCCAGCGTCTTTGGAGGCGAGAGACAAGGAAAACATAAACACGCAGGCACATGGCGATATATTGAGGCTGGAAAAATTATTGAGTTCATTTTCATCTATGGTACGATTAATTTACTTATTGATTATCGTCCCAGCCCTACCTGTTAATCACTCATTCATTTAAGTCAGGAGTGTGGCAGCAGGGAAACACTGGTGTTTGAAAGGGCAACATGGAAAACATGCAGGACAGTGTGCCCTGAGGACCAGGGTTGGGAAACACTGATCTAAAGGCTCAGGAACCCTTTGCAGGTGTTCTGGATTCATCAGCTGATTAGAGTGTGACACTAGAATATTGAACCTTTTAACAATTTTCTAGTTGTCTAAGATTCTGAATGTGGGGTTTT